>OZ030392.1:51460206-52060206 GCA_964023965.1 Melinopterus prodromus
GCAAGTTGAAATGTATCACCGAGCGGCTGGAACGGCTCAAATAAACCATATAATAGTGTTAGAATTGATGCAACATACCGTTTTTGTTATAGTTTAAAGGAGGATCTAAATATTAGTTTCTTGTCCAGAACATCGCCTCTTTTTAGATTACGTATCCTGCAATAGAACCACAGTTGGATACCATAGGGCTTGCAAAGTAGGAGTTTATTATATGTAGACAAAGCCGACTTCCTACCAATAACCCAGTAGATTGTTTTTCTGTCTTATGCCTAATTATTTTCATTTCTTTTTAACGTCTGCCTTTCAATGAAGCTTGGTGTTCAGCGTCATATCATGGTATTTTGCTGTGTTCGAGTAAGGTACGGTGGTATTGTATTCGGTTGTTAGTAAAATTTATTTGAACAAATTTGTTTCAATGCAATTTAGCCATCGTTGTATCCAATCACAATTAATTTTGACAAAATTCTGCAGTTTTAATGTTGCTCCTTCAACATTGATATCTACTGCTATGATATCAGTTTCATCAGCAAACGTGGCAACGGTAACACTATCTGGTTGCGGAAGATCAGGTGTATAAAGAAGGTAGAGTATTGGGCCAAGTTCATTACCTTGGGGTACTCCAGCTTTTGAGAGTACTCATTATCTTATTTCATACGTTAGTAGATTTGTTTCAAAATAAAAAGAGGGTATCACGTGGTGTCCAGCTAATGTATTATAAAGCAGAGTTAGTGGTGAGCGTACCATTCTTATCTTGGAACATCTGTATTTGATCCGAAATATATGCTTTTAATAGTTGGCTATACAGGAAGGGTAGTAGCCGTTCTGGCTTGGAAGGCATACTCTAACCTTCGTGCTAAACTTTATCAAGGGCTTTTGCTAAATCCAGAAATATAGAGGAGCTTACCTCTTTTTCTTCTAAAGGTCTTTCTATTGTCGGTAGTATTATTCTGTAGACCTGATCGATTGTTGAATGTTTCTGAATCCAAAATGATGAGCGGGTATGTTTCTTTCATCTAAAATTGGCTTCAGTCGTCTTAGTAGTAGGTTATCAAATAGTTTGGACAATGTGGGCAATAAGGAAATTGGTCTGTAGGAGGATGCTTCAGTTGGTAGGCTTCTGGGTTGGAATCGTCACTACCTCCGCAGTTTTCCAAACGAGTGGCATATATTTACGCCTAAATGCTGCCTTCCATAGGTTAGTTATCTTTACTATTGCTTGTGTAGGTATTTTTAAGATCTCACCAGTTATCAGATCAAAACCTGGTGAATTTTTTTGTTTTATATTCTTTGTTTCATTTATGACCTCTTTAGGAGTAACTAGTGACATTCGATTTCCATGTATTATTGTAGAATTCGTAACGTTTTCCAAAATTCTATCTTCATTTGCAGTGAAGCATTGTTCCAGGTAGTCTGCAAAGACTATGGCTTTGTCCTTGTCATTTCTAGCGCAAGGCCCGCCCGGTCTTTTTATTAGCGGAATTGGGTGGATTTTTGATGACGATATTTTATTTTTTTAAAAGAATCTAAACAATTTTCAGGTGTACAAAGCCATTGTTTTTTCAACGTGTTTTTGAGCGTGTATATAATCAATAAATCACCCTCCTTTTTATCCATAAACAAACAACGCACGTGGTTATTTATCGAGAGAATAAAAAAAACCTTTAAATAATTCGCCCCATTTTTTTTTTGTCAGATTACGTCGCATAATCAGTGTAAAATGTAAACACGCATAATTCAAAAGAATTCGTCGCTTAGCAACTACGGCTGTTGTTATATTAAATGTCCAAATTACCTGCAGAAAGACGTCACTACTTCGCTCGGGTTAGGCTTTGTTTCCGTTATTATGAGTTTGTGTGTGTGTTTAGTGTTTATACCGTGTGGTCGTTTTAACTTTGGACTATGGAAATATGCACGGCACGACAAAAGTGTCTTAAATAAACTTGTAGGGCGCAATGGGGGAAATGAAATGACAATATCAGCCTTATTGCAGATGGCGCTGCAATCGGTAAACATGAGGTTAACTTAATTTTTTTAAATGGGAATTTACACTAAATGAGAACAATCTTTTGTCGGAACATCTTTTTCTTACGGTGAATCTATCAAAAGTTATTGTTACAAAAGAAGTTTGTGGTATCAGTCTTCGCTATGACTGCCTGACGGCGAGCAGATCCCATTCAGTAGCAGCGGTTCTAACTACCGCAGATGCCACAAATTTCCATCGTCAATAACTTTCGATAGATGCATCGTACGAAAATAATTTTCAGACAAAAGATTGTTCTTATATACTCATGGTACAACGCTCGTTGGTCTGTGTAGAGAACACCTTGCAACGTCTAATGTTTGGTATGTTGCGTCATGCTGCACCTATTAATATTTATGGGCTATACATGATGCAAAATAACAAGGTCGAATCCTACGTTGATATGACAGTGGTCGTTTTGACTGCCAGACGGGGCGGCGACCGAATCCTATGCAGTGACAACGGTTCTAACTACCGCAGACGCAACAAAATTCCATCGTCAATAACTTTCGATAGACGCATAGTACGAAAAAAATGGGGTATTAAAAAACCTGGGTATTCCCATTTAAAAAGAATTACTTTAAATAGTTTAACGATTGTACTTCGATTAGAAAAAAATTTTACGCTATGCAGTCTTTGGGAAAGTTAAAAAAAAAGAAAGTCTTTTTAAGTTTTTTTTCTTATTTTATTGTTTATTTCATATACTTTGCCGACGTTTCGCCGATCTCCTCGGCTTCTTCAGGGCCTATAATATTTACATGAATAAAATATACTATAATAATATAATAATAGAACATAATGATGAATGCAGACTTACTCGTATTAAGGTTATAATAAATGTATGTGAATCATATCTATATAACACTACACGTTATTGTAATGGTTCTTGTAACAAACTGGTGTAAATGTAATGAGGTACTACGATGAAACTGCTATAATAATTGCGTGAGAAACAAACTTATAAACGTAAATTAAAATATCGATTATTCGAGGAATGTGGCGTCACTTGTTAAGTTAGTAATAGAACGGTGGTATTGTCAGTGGCACATACATGTGCTAACTTCACTGTTAGTTGTAAAAAACATAACCTCAATTCAGGGCCGCTGTCAACAGGGCAAAGGAAGATTTTACATGTGGATTCGTTTTATATATGACCCATATACCGTAGACACCAGATGATCTTCAATATCTGTCTTAAGATTCATGTTTTTTTTGGCTGGCGTAGATGTAAGTAGCTTCTTTGAAGAGACGTTTAACATAATTTGTCTCTTTATCAATGATTTTATATTCGTCAAATAGGATGTTATGTCCGGGTTTTCTGCAATGTGTAAGTTACACCTGTGTGTTCATTCACCTTCAATTTGCCAGATGTCAGTCTACGTAAAGTGGCTTGATGTTGTTGAACTCTATCCTTTATATATTGTTTTGTCTCACCGTTGTAATCATCGCCACACGAACAAGTAAGCCTAGGTATATGTTACGTTATACTGTAACCCTTTAGGGATATTATCTTTCATGTTTGAGTACAAGGATCCAATCGTATGAGTATGGTAATATACGAGGTCATGTATCTCTGTTTTTAGAATTTTCCTCAGTTTATCGGATAGACCTTTGATGAACGGTATCCTTAGATGTATATAGATATTCATGTAAATATTATAGACCCTGAAGAAGCCGAAGAAATCGGCGAAACGTCGGCAAAGTATATGAAATAACCAATAAAACTTTCCCAAAGACTGCACAGCGTAAAATGTTTTCTAAAAAGAATTACCTTAATCTCATTTTCACCGATTGCAGCGCCATCTGCAATAAAACTGATATTGCCATCTCATTTCCCCCTTTGCGTCCTACAAGCTTATTTAAGACAATTTTTTCGTACCATGCATATTTCTCAAGATATTTAGGAGTCTCAAGTTAAAACAACACCCGGTATATATCTTCGGTATAATTCTCATGCTGATGGAAATCTTTACCATCTAACATGTTTACAAATTTGTCACCACATAAACTATATTATTATTGAACTGAATGCAATTTTTTCCGCAAGAAGTACTACAAGTTTTACAGAATAGCGAGTTAAGATGGTTAAACAGCTTCGAGAATGAACGGCGATAGACAAGTTACAATAGCATGTGGCATTCATAGAATTTCATGCAACGGTTAATCACTCACTCTATACAAAACACTGGTGGGCTTGTCTGTGGTTCTTTCCAGTACTTTCCCCAGGTTTAATTAAAATACATTAGAAGAATTGAGTTTAGTTTTAGTGTAGAATATGTTGCTTTTGTTAATTTGATATTATTGTTAGTGTTTGTAAATGTTTCGGGCTCAATAACACGGGACCATAAGTAGACGTCTCGTAACAAAGTGACAAACATGTATGTAATTTTGAAAACTTTGTTACGCGATATGAGAGACTTTTTTGCATGATGTGTAATCGGCAGGTGAGGTGAATAATAAAAAATCCATGAAATATAAACATCCTATAAGAAGTTTTAAAACTTTTTATAAACGCACAAGTACATAGTTTATTATACAATTCCACAAATACGATAATAGTCCCCTTTTAAGTCGTCAGAATGAGTTGAAATGCTATACAAATCAACGGAAAATTCGAGGCGACTGGAATAGTGCCAGGAACCAGAACTAAACATTACCCCTTGACACCGAAAGCTCCGTGGATTTTTCATGAAATCGATGCCCAAGCGGTTTTCACGCATTCCTAATCCATTAAAAAACCGTTCGATAGCGTGACGCCTAGGGTTTTGGCTGCAGCATGCATCCATTATTTAAATGGGGAATCAGCTTGAATATTTCATCCTGTAGATGCATAAATCTTTCACGAGACTGTCCTGAAATGTAATTTAAAATTGATGTGTCCTAATGCGATGTGTTCGCACCAGCTATACATTATGGGGTATACTCGAAGCCAGGGCAGTCCATAATGTGAATGTTGTGGTGATATGTGGACATTCTATATACATTCTATATTCACAGTATTTGATGATGTTTGAGTGGTATCTTTATTTAGCCACATAAATATGATCATAATCCTAGGTATATATCCCACAGTAATATTATACACACAATGTGTATAATAAATTGAACTTCAGCAACTCTTATGCAAGAACAAATAGTTTTTGGTTATCTTTACTTAACCACATAATGATGATCATAATTCAATATATGCTACAGTGTACACACACGGTATAATAAATTGAACTTCAGCAAAAACAAATAGCTTTTGAAATATGGCAATATGAATTTGAAAAAAAAAATTATCCATTTCAAAACTAATTTCTAAAACGTAACCTTCTTAGCAAACCACGATCGTTTGATGATCTGTCATTTCATGATGAGTAAAAATGACTGAAAATAGCAAATAAAAATGTAGAAAGTTTGAATTACAAAAATATTACAAAAGTCCAAAGTTTTAGTACATTAAAAAACATCGGATCTTAGCAAAAACTGACTGAGAGTATATACCTAATATCGCCTCCAATACTTGCAGGAATACTAAACTTGATGGTATCAGTATTATCCTATTACAGGCTGGGGAATATTTTATTTTCTGCAATAAAGGCTCCATTCATCTTCTGCGTACGAGTAACAGTTTTTATGTTATACGACTGAAAAAACTCGTGTCTAAAATGTGTGTGTGTGTTTTTATAGATATTTGTAATGCCCAATCAAAAGTATATGCAAAATTCCCGCAGAATTTAATTTATCGGAAGTGAATAGCTTCATTTGACTAATTTCACTGAGCTATTATACTAATTTTTGTTATGACATATTAGACAAAATCATTGAGAAGTCGCTCACTTTTGAAATAAATACTACATTATTAAATTTGTATACAGGTAAGTTTCCTCCTCCGTAAAAATAATGGAAAATAGGATACATAATAATTAAATAGTTATATTGAAATTCAATTGTGACTATTGTAAACCAAAAGCAACTCACTAAAAAGTTTCAACATTTATAAAAAATGTATCGAAAATTTGAATGATTTAATGCACGATTTGAATTTAATGTAATATTACCGAAACTCGAATACGATTAAAAGCCATTTACCACCTTAAATTTTTTAAGATTGTTTTAGAATGCCGCAGGCGTTTTATTAATTATTTTTTTAACTCGCCGTGGTTGTCATCGCTAAACAGTAGCCCCCCCCCCCCTGTAATTGTTAGATACCAACAATTATATCTTTTATTTCAGTCTACTCACAGAACAATATCATGCTGCATTGCTTTTTGAGGGTATTGAAAATTTCCAAATACCCTTTTTCTATTAAATAAGATCAAAACTTTGGTTCTCAAATTCGTACTCTACAAAAAATCTGATGTGGCCAGGCACATGACTTTATCATACTATATATAAAATTAATAATTTGCCTGCATGAGATTCTATTAGGGCGAGATATTTCGTGTCTGCATTAAAATAAAACTATTTAGCCAGGGTTTGACAGATATATCGATGCTATTGACAGTAGGTATTATCAAAACGTCAGCGTTGGCCACTACCTACTGTCATTAGAACGAAAATATCTGTCAATACCTGGGTAACTAGTTTTAATGCAGACACGATCTCGATCTAATAGAATTTGTTCATTCAGTTAAACTATTAATTTTACCAAATTATACATAATTTCCCCTACTTTAATTTATCCCACGTCTATTATTACTAAAAGCCCGAAAGTAATCGGAGGCAATTTTCACTGAATATTGCGGCAGCTAAAGATATGATCTGTCTTTTGGTTTATAATTGCCGAGCGGCTACTGTCGATTCGTTTCCGCTCTTTTAACTACTAAAGAAATGATAATGTAGTTTGAGAGGCGAGAAATTTTTTTCGATTTTCGCTAAAATCGGTTCAGATTTAGAGTGTACCACGAGAAACGACAGTAAATTTGTCAAATCGGTCGGTTGCTAAGCGACAGTTGTTGACAGTGGCGACATGACACAGCACATGACAGAGCGAGTATGACGGGAGCCCGATTTTGGTCCGGTGTGGACCAAAAAGACGTTCAAACGGATAATAATGTATAAAAATACGGAGGGTTTACTAAAGGCTACATACGACATGGTCTATTTGTATACCAAATGTCTATTTTTCAGGAGAAAGCAAACATACACACATAATGTATACAGGGTCTCCCACGACGAGCTGCCATTAGAAGTATATGGAGAACCAAATGAAATGACAGATTGAAAATTTGTGGACTTAAATTGTTGGACACGATCATCTCAACTAAAATATTTTGAGTTTTGGGTTACTTCCGGTTACACCGGAAATGATGTCATCTTTTATATTTCAAATGGAACACCCTGTATTTTATCGCATTTTTAAAATCTTCATTAAATTTTAGATCAATTTTATGTTACATTCCCTATACCTAACATGTGTCATTTTTGAGAAATTAATTATTTTCATTAAAAAATGACAGCTGCACGGCTACTTTCAACTACTTATAAATTATCTCCTTTGACCGTTGGAAAAAAGTCGTCCGGCGAAATTGTTGTAAAGGTAACGTATTATCGACACGTCGGTAGAACTCTTCTAAAAGTTATACAGGGTGTTCAAATTATAAGATCAAAGTTGAATTCGAGAAAAGTACTAAAAGTCGATTTTTTCAAATGGCAACCCTAACATATTAATACATTTCTCAATTCTATGGAAAATTTTAGAACAACTTTGTGTACAATGTCCTATACCTAAAATGTACTTGTACCTACTGAAATCGATTTTTAAACATCGCAGTAGAAATTGCAAGAATCGCCAAATCTAGATTGCGTTGAAAACAACTGAACAAGTTGGAATAAACACAACTTTATTAAACACGTTTCTAGGTAATTTTTCATTATAATTAATTTAGTAATTATAAAATGATAAGCCTACAATTAAACACAATGTTAAAAATAAAACAAAATGGTAAGGTAATAAAAAAATGCTTAATTCAATGTCAGTAACTGTTCAAAAACGTTGCCGTTTTCCGCTAAACATGCTTTAATTCTTTTAACGCATTATTGTTGGTGGCGTCCCTGATTGCGTTAGCACATAACTCATTGCAAGCAGCTGGAACTCTATCTTTCATGTTCTCCTTATCAATTATTGGGTTCTCATAAACTACGTCTTTAATAGCTCCCGAAATTAATAAATCCATTGGCGTCAAGTCGGGGGAATGCGGTGGATATTTGTATGGCCTATTAAGCGCATTCAACCGATCGCCGATTATCCGTCGTTAAGCAAACCTCTTATAGCAACTGCTATCTGCGCTGGAGAACCGTCCATTTGAAACCACCCTATAATGGAGGACCCAATAACTAATAAGGAGAACATGAAAGATAAAGTTCCAGCTCCTTTCAATGGGTTATGTGCTAACTCTATCAGGGACGCCACCAACAATAATATGGTAAAAGGAATAGTAGCATGTTTAGCAAAAAGCGGCAACATTTTTTAACAGTTACTGAAATAGAATTAAGCGGTTTTTTAAAATTTTCTTAACGTTTTGTTTTATTTTTAATATTGTGTTTCATTGTAGGCTTATAATTTTATAAATACTAAACCAATGATAATGAAAACTGACCTAAAAAAGGTTGTTTTATTAAAAAGTTCTGTTTATTCCAACTTGTTCAGTTGTTTTCAACGCAATCTAGATTTGGCAATCTGTGCAATTTCTACGGTGATGTTTAAAAATCGATTCAGTAGGTACAAGTACATTTTAGGCATAGGACATCGTACACAAAGTTGATCTAAAATTTTCCATTGAATTGAGAATTGTATTAATATGTTAGGGTTGCCATTTGAAAAAATCGAGTTTTAGTACTTTTCTCGAATTCAACTTTGATTTTATAATTTGAACACCCTGTATAACTTTTAGAAGAGTTCTACCGATGTGTCGATAATACGTTACCTTCACAACAATTTCGCAGGACGACTTTTTTCCAACGGTCAAAGGAGATAATTTATAAGTAGTTGAAAGTAGCCGTGCAGCTGTCATTTTTTAATGAAAATAATTAATTTCTCAAAAATGACACACGTTAGGTATAGGGAATGTAACATAAAATTGATCTAAAATTTAATGAAGATTTCAAAAATGCGTTAAAATACAGGGTGTTCCATTTGAAATATAAAAGATGACATCATTTACGGTGTAACCGGAAGTAACCGAAAACTCAAAATGTTTTAGTTGAGACGATCGTGTCCAACAATATAAGTCCACAAATTTTCAATCTGTCATTTCATTTGGTTCTCCATATTCTTCTAATGGCAGCTCGTCGTGAGAGACCCTGTATAAATGTACAACCCGTTCATTTGACGCGCATTGCATTAATAAATACCTAAGGCTTGAATTGAGTCAAAATATGACAGGGAACGCGAATGAACAATAAAGCGAACCTGAAAAGAGAATTTTGCTTATATTAGAAGTAATCGGTAATTGGAAGTGTGAATGTTAGCTTAGGTACACCTTTATGAGTTTATTTTTCAATTCCGTGTCAAAGTGGCGCAAGATTGCTTCTTACGGCAATTTAAACGACGATTCTACAAATGGAAGGTTAGTTTGTCGCATTATTCATCGGAAAATCAGTACAGAAGGTATTTTAGCAATTTTCAACTAACATTTAAGTGAGATTAGACATTTCACTCCATCAGCCGTATATAATTCAAAGCGGCTCCGTGGCTGTGGGGAAGTTCACAGCCGTACGGACTTGGTGGTTCAATACCGGCCGAAGGCAAATTCCTTTAAATACATTTTTTAATAATTTACTTAAAGACCGTTTTATACAAGGAATTTATAATTTTATTGACAATTTTGCCGTAATCAAGTAAATCATTTAAGTAAATCATCATGATATCAAATCTAACAAGTGAGACTTATGATATCTATTGTTAATCAACTTCTTATATTATTAGGAAGTATATGTCATTACACTTTGTTATTGTTAGTCATATAACGTACAGGGTGTTGCGGGAAATAAGTAAACATGAGGTAAATTAGTCGTATTTAATTGCGTAAACGAGATTATTATGCAAAGTGCAAAATATGGATAGCCAACTAATTATTACATGTATTCTTCTTCATAATTTTGCACTATATACAGGCTGTCCCGAATTGTAAGTTTTCATTTCCGACTTTCTGATTCTTTATGAGCGTAATCTCAAATTGATGATGTTTATACACGAACCGCAAAAGAGGCAATTATTCTGAAAATTTCAAGTAGATAATAAAAAGTTGTCTCTAAGGACCCACAAATTTTTTGCTTTTTTTCAGATCAAATAATTTCATATTTTTTGATTGTTTTAATTATTTATTCCGATCACATTAAAGATTATTTACTTAAAGATAATTTTGCCAATTTTTAGTAGTATAGAGACAACTTATGAATTTGAATTAGGTGAATTATGGATTTCTAACAGGAGTTTTTTATGCATTTTTCAATACGTTACAATGACGAAGTAATATTAGCTATTACATATGAGAATGATATTTGCAACGCGAGGCACGAGCCGAAGGCGAGTGTTACAAATCATTGTAGTTGGTATTTTCAATTAATTTTAGTTTAGCGCACGACCACCAGCGCAGCGAGGAGTGCCCCCAAATGAATCAATTCGTTCCTACTGGAAATTGAGAAATTGTGGTTAGATTGTGTAGTCGTTGTAGATTTTGTTAGAATATGTTACTTACGATTTCATTATGAAACTGAAAGAAGTGTCCTAATTACTCATTAATGACAGTAGAAAATAATAAAATAAATTGTATATTATGAAAACAGAACTTCAGTTTTTGGAGCACAACGAGCGCAGCGAGGAGGGCCCACATAAACGAATGTGAATATGATTGGGTGTCGCGCCAATTGAGAGCGACGTGTTCACGGGCCGCCTATTTAGGACTAGGCTGGCTAACCGTTTTACACGCTCAGCTTATATCCACTATACGCTGAATACAGAATTTTGTATTCTTCAAGACGTCAGCAATTTATAAACATCGGCTATCTAACTTTATCGATAAGAACATCACAAAACTACTGACGACGGAGATCTACATATTTAGGCGATCTATACCTATTGCGGCGATCAACCTACTTCAGCGGTCTACGAAATCGGCGATCTACCGACCCAAGCGATTTACGAGTCACTAGTCATACTATGCGTGATAAAGTAAAAAGCATATTGATATGATCTATCAAACCATTAATCACACAAAGTGTCGGTAAAAATGCAGTTGAATTTTTATTCCTGGAAATAAATGCGTGCATCTTCTTTAATTACGTGTTTTAACTCGCTGTGGCTGTCAACTTTAAGCAATAGCCCCCCCTGTAATTGTTACAAGCCAAAAATTGCGGGACAGATAAGAAGTTGAGATATCAGCAGTGCAGTGGTGTGATGGTGATGATAAAAATATAAACATGACGTTTCTCACATTTTTGGACATTGATTTCAAAACTAGATCCACTTAACAATTTGGTTACCATAAAACAGCTGTTTTGCTGTTGCATTAGGCTTGTGGATAAAATAGTCCAGTACTCACGGAGTTTATTTGTTCCAGTTACTAATTTGTATTTAAAAACTAATTTTCTGCAGCCCGGGAAAGCAAGCTATGCATAATTTAAAATAGCAGCAATACAATTCAGACCTCTTAAAAATAAACACAAGGACAACCAACATCAAAATGAACATTTCTTTCGTGCAGCTCACCGAGCTAGCGTCTCTATTGCAGGGCCAACCTAATCTAGCGGTTGCTTTCAATTACAAAATTTTAATTACAAGTTGCTTGCTGCACAGAAACTTCACTCCACTGTCGACGCCACAAATTAAAATCTAATATTCCGGATGCTGCGGCACAAAGTGTGTACAGCTATTTAAAATCGCGTTTGACTAAGTTCAGGTTAAATTTATTAATAAAGTTGTTGGTTGCGCTTGGGATTTAATAGACGCAATAGTTAAGGAAACTCCGGCTGGTCTATAAATCTAAAATCCGTGGTTTTAGAAACTTTGAATATAATATGTTCCATATTAGTATGGAGAAATTACTTTATAATTTACCCTTTGCTTAATAAATAGTACACTCTCAAGTGTGTTTTACAAACAATACATTTGTAAAAAAATATGAGTAAGTAACATGTTTCAACAGGATTTTCGCACAGGTCGCCACGGCGGGCATTTCGACAACATATTTACTAGACCACATCTTATAAATAAAAACTAGGTGTGTAGCGTCCAAGAGATTAATATTTTAGATGCAACACCTTATATTATTCATATTTCTCTCTAACCAAGTAAAATTGAAAACAAGCGACAACTAAAGGCGTTACCACATTATGTGGGTATATAAAAATCCGTGTATTTACTTCACTAGCATGTTGCCTTTAGTTTAGTGCATAACACGCCAAGAAGTTACAAGACGACTCTTCTTATAGTAATATTCGGGTCATGTCTATAAAGGTTGCACTGTTATATACAGGTTGAGTAACTACAGTCGCAGTGGTTGTTATAGTATTTATCTTTACAGAAGGAAACAAATATTTAATACAAAGTTGTTTGGCCTCCTATCATTTTCTACAACGTAAAATTCAGGTGTGGCAGAAAAAAAATACTTTTTTAAATTGCTATATATATTATTGACATATATCGACACATATCATATATCTTTGTCATCCGAGGTAGGCCACTGGATACACTACGCATGCGTCAAGTTCGTGAATTCGATTGGCTGGATTGGATCCATAGGCTGCCACATGTATAAGGTTATCTATGGGCTGCCAATGGTTTGGCGTTAGTGAGCTGCCACATGTATAAGGATATCTATGGGCTGTCACTGGTTTGGCGTTAGTGATGCCGAATACTACCGGCTAACGGCCGCGGTAATACCGACCGCGCACTTTAAGCTACAATAGCGCCATCTGTCGACGGTCCTAATAACTACTTGCCACGCATGCGCAGTTTGATCCTGGGCACCACATCGATAGACAAAACATATATCTCCGTCTCACATTGTTGGAACCGAGACATTGGCGCTATAGGACAAGCTCCGTATAATCCCTAATACGTATATGTGTCAAATCCTGGCTACTTTTTTTATTTTAATGCAGACAGGATCGATTTCGAGCAAACAGAATCTCATGCAGCTAAACTATTAATTTTATATATTGTATGATAGAGTCATGTGCCTGGCCACATCAGATTCTTTTATAGTAAAATAGTGATGGTGTCACCGCCCTATATATTTTCAGGACGAGTAACGACACACTGTGTAAAATAGTATATTGTATACCAAGCCGAGGAAGTGAGTTTTTTTCCGGCTTTGTTCACTTGACACTACTCTCTACTTTTGTTTCATAATAAACATATAGCGACGCTGTTTTCGGTTTTTGGCTTAGAGTAGAATAAATATCACATTGCACTAATTTTGTGAAACATTTGCAGTCATCCATTTGTACTTATTGGTGTCTTGTTATGAAACGTATACAATATAATCCTTAATATAATTCTCAATGTAATTCCATATGATAATTCTGTTTCAGACATTTACATATTTCATTCGTTCTACAGCCAGAAAGTATTTTCATACTTACAGGCTATCCTACAACAACGTACCAACACAAACATATGGTTTCTTAAATGGAACACTAGGTATATTATTGCAGTTTCTGATTCAGATTTTTTTCGTAATTGTTTTGATATCAACTTGTACTAGACTATTTTCAACTGTTTCTGGGATATTGTGAAATTAATCAAAAACGAGTATTTTTGAAAAAATCATCCTCTTTTTGCTCCTTTTGACAGTTGCCTATCATTGATTTGCGATTCTAATATGATTTACCCCGAATAACTGGAGAGTTGCTAAATGTCAAATAACTCACAAATTTTAAGTGGAATCATCTTGACACATTTCGAAATATCGATCAACTTTCTAAAAGGTCTAGACCGGTAGGTCTATCAGCTAAAGTATTCTTATTTGGCGTTTGGAACTTCTGCACTATAATTCTAATTTAATATAACGACAAAAGTCCACAATAGCCCAAATGTAATAGTACTTGTTTTCATGCAGCAGCCATTAGTACTAGCATTCTCGCGCTTTGAAAATACCATTGCATAATCGAAAATGTAATATTTCCACCGAGAATTCGAAGGTAGACTTAAATGCATTGAGCTAAGAAGGCTGAATGTGCATGGCACATTCAGCCTTGAGCACATTCACTCCAGTTTACGCCACACTCAGTAGGTACGTTATTGGTGGCCAGCCTGTAAGTATGAAAATATTTGCTGGCTGTAGAACGAAGGATTATCTGCAACGTTTGTATATGGCAGAATAGTGCGCATATTTATATTTGCGATTTTCCTATGTTTGCATAATCGTTTCTACATCAACAACACCAAAGTATGAGAAAGTAAGAATTATATTCGCATGAATAATGCGCCAATTTGTCAACTGTGCACGATCCCGAAAAAAATAGATGAGGTACAGCCTTCCACGATGTCGTCGGCCCATCCCACCAAAATAAAATTAATATCCTCCATAAACAACGGCAGCAATTTGTATCTGAGGTGTCGGCCGGGCATTCATCACTATTGATCAACACGACTGATCCTTGCGTGCCAATATTGATAACACTGGAGATATATTGAGGTCGATTCATAACAATGAAGGCTTTGGTTTCACGAAAGCTACCGAACCTCAGACGGTATTGTCCATTCAAAAATGGATCCCTATTGTTGTGTGGATTGGATGATCTTTTGTTCGGTATTTGTTGCGCAATTATGTAATGGGGTGCCCGGTAGACCGATGTGTTCGCTATTATCGTGCTTGAAAACTGGTATTATGTTTTTCAGTAAACGATATTTATAGTCAATAATTTAGTAAAGAATAGCAGGCATAAAATACCGAACATTAACAATATTCACGTGTCAAAGCTCGGTAAATTTTATGGCCGTGTTGTACCAACACTGATGATCGGCCGATCACGTTGATCATTTGGTTAGCATGTAAATTTGGTCTCCTAACCAAATGATCAACTGATCGGCCGGTTACAGAGTTGGTACAACCCGGCCTAATAATTCTAATAATAAGCATGTCGGTAGATTTTGTATATAAATAAATACAGAGACAATGAGTATGTTGTACTTACTGTACTTACTACATAGTGTGTTTCAGCCAAATGGAATATTATCAATAATAAATAAATGGGGGGTGGTTTGAAAAAACGCTCGAACCTGTCCATTGGTATTTGTAGTTGTGCGTTTTCTTTCTGCAATAACCATTCATATAGGGTGTGTCGTGTAACACTGGCCAATACCAACTATGTTATTTTAAATGCAACAAACAACCTGTATTTTATATAATTTTTCGATTCCTGAAAATTCTGGACATGTTTTATGTACTATGGCCTGACTATACCTATCTTCAAGTATTTCGGAAATATTAAGTGTTTTCAGATTATATCAAAAATTAACATTAACAAAATAAAATTAGTTGATTAACCGATTGCGTATATAGTTATATAAATAAGCGAAACTTGAAATTAAACATTTTATATGCGGTAAGTCTGTGGAAAATTGGCTAATAATAAAATGATTAGTGTTTAGTAATTCCGAACAGTAACTTCAATCCGATTTAATTCTTTTGCGACTAGATCGCATAATGGCACACTTATTGTCAAGAAAATATTTGCCCTCTTCAAATGCATAGCGGCATGGCATATAAAATAAAACAAAATATCATGATATTCAAAAATCAGAATTATCAAAAAACCATAAGTACAAATTTCATGAAAATTAGTATATTTACTTTTGAATGTCTTGAAGAACATATAGGCCTTTTCGAATAATGACAATCCGGAATGCTAATCTTACAAACCCATACAATTTATATTCATAAATTCAAGGGAAAATGGTTATTACGTAAACTCGTCAGTAAAGAAGTGAATGATAATTAACCCAGGTGAGGATATTTATGGAATAAACACCTCCGCCTGGATTTGAACCAGGGACCCTCCAATTTCCGCTTGACAGCTCTCCCAGTTGAGCTACAGAGGCTGTGGACGGGTTTGTTTAATTCGAAACTCGGATTGCAAGTCCAGAAGTGACAAATAAAACCTATAAATTATTGAAAGGCGATTCACAATTGGCAATTGCTTGTTTTGGCAATAAGTACACCATTATGTGTGCCATATGAAGAGAAAGGATTGACATCGGATTAAACTAAACTGTTACACAGTTATGTGGGAGATTCTGTATCATAATTCACCGTCAACTATTTTAAACTAGCTGGTGTACCTGAAAAGGTATAAGACTCTAAAAATGACACTAAAGACTAAATTTAAGCAATAATATACGTTACATCAAATTTTCATGATTTTATTCAAATGTTTAAGCAGTTTTCTTTGTCTAAACTGAACACTATAACCAACTAGCTCTTATTCACTACATACATTCAAATTTAGATTATGTTCTGCTAACTTTTAATGATTATTATTGTATTTATTACTTCTAAACTATATCGCAAAATTAAATTAAATATTATTCTTCATGGTGCAAACTGAATGCCCTTACTTTTAAATTCATACGTGCATGAATAAAGTAAGCACTAATTTAGAAATACAATAGTCATAAATTGTACAAAGTTAGAAAAGAGAAAACACATTATAATCAGCAATACACTCTATAACATTTTAAAATTACATTAAAAAATCTGATGTGGCCAGGCACATGACTTTATCATACAATATGTAAAATTAATAGTTTAGCTGCATGAGAATCTATTTGACTGAGATAAATCGTGTCTGCATTAAAATTAAACTAGTTAGCCATGATTTGACAGATATTTTGATAGTCAATAGTATCAATCGAAGGTATTGTCAAAGCATCAGCATTCCACACTACCTACTGTCATCAGAATAATAGTTGTTTATCTCACAAGTGCCGAAAGTAAGGAATGGCACAACGAGCGGTGATGCGGCGCGTCACCGATGGCGGAGCGTCGTCGTCGCATGTGAGCGAGTCGCGCTATGTAGTTTTCGGCAGGAGTGACATCAACGTTTTTTGTATTGCTTTTTGAGAAATACGTATTTAAAAAAAATCAAAAATGGTTATATTTCGGTATAGAAAATGTTAGGTTGACACCACTTCTACGAAATGTCAAGTTTAAAAAGCTAATTCAAATTCTGACAGATTTATAGTCGATGGTTCTCCGAGTGTGACAGCGTGGTGACAGCCATAGACATTTCTGTGGTGACAGCACAAAAAAATATTTGTCAAAATCCTGGCTACTATGTAGCATATCAATGCAGATGCGACCGATCGCGATCAAATAGAATTTGCTCTTGCAGCTAAACTATTAATTTTACCAAAAAATGTCATAGGCATAAATTATTCAAAATTTCCTCTGCTTTAATTTATTATTTAACTATTTTAACGAAATTACAGAAATGGCGGCTCATTTCTAAAATCCTTGAAAAAGGCTTAGAATAAACTACCAGTTCCTTTGGACCCTTTTGAACCAAAAGCTTTTCAGCTCTAAGTTTGGTCATAAAACTTCCAAATATGAACTTTCGTCCCGATACCGTTAGTAGTTTCTCCGGAATCGTCTCCACAAAAATCGAGTACACACATACGCACACACACACACACACACACACACACACACACACACACACACACACACACACACACACACACACACACACACACACACACACACACACACACACACACACACACACACACACACACACACACACACACACACACACACACACACACACACACACAGACATTTTTTTGTACCTTGGTCAAAAATGTTCAGGGGACCCAAAAAGACCTATTTCCGCTAAAATCTCAATTTTTTTTTTCGGCATGATTACAATACTTTACCATACTGCGTATGATAAAGTAAAAAGAAGTGAGTAAGTACACTTGCAAGTTGATAATCAAAAAATAGACCGTCTAGACCCAAATCAGCAGTTGGGCTTAGATCATAACTAGCGTACACATGGTGGTCTAAAATCACCATTTTATATTCAATCCCAACCTCGGTCCGTAATTTCATCATCGCGCTATCCAAATTTAATCCCTGGTACAATGCCTCTGGCAAGGCGATATTGCAAAGGAAAGTGCGAATAAAACCGGCCACAGAACGACTCTGCCTACGACATCGCATACTTAGATTTTTTACGAGTGCTCCCACGAATAAAAAATTTACGGCTTTGCGACGAAAGCCTGAAACTTGGCAGCCGGATGACATGGGAAAGCGAACGACCACAAAATATGGATACGACAATTTGCGAACACCACAAACGGAATATTTTTACGACGAGGGTAGATGAATGAAATCTCGCGTTCGCCAAATATATACCTACCGTTATATTGAAGTGAGACCCGGGAAGATGCTTTTAGGAGGCCCAAGAGGCCGTTCTCTCATTCATTCGGGGGTTTAATAAATATTTTACTGTTGTAGGTAATAACGAGTGGATGTTCGGTTGGATATAAGCAGAAGAAATTAATCTCCAATGTTTCAGTTGGAGAGTATTGTGATGCAGCATTGAAGTTGCAGCTTTGCTGGCCAAGCGAAATGATTTAGTTCGTGAGCTTAGTTCAAATTATAAGATTCATATACGTGTTAGGGAGCTGAATTCAAATCTTTTTATAGATTTATTCTACCATATCAAGTTTCTGACTTTCAAATTTGTCAGATAGTTTGCCTTTACATGTAGGCAAGTATAATACTTATTGACAATTAACGATTTTTTTTTTGGGCAAGTCAGAGGATCTGTTTTGACTTTATCATACGCAGTATGATGAAGTATTGTAATCGTGAAGAAAAACAAATTTGAGATTTTAGCGGAAGTAGGTTTTTTGTGTTAGAAGTTATATGACCAAACTTACAAGCTGTCATTTCTGTAATTTCGTCAAAATAGTTAAATAATAAATTAAAATAGAGGTTTTGTATAATTTAAGCCTATAACATTTTTTGGTCAAATTAATAGTTTAGCTGTATGAGCAAATTCTTTTTGATCGCGATCGTGTCTGCATTAAAACTTAGTAACCGAGGATTTCAGAATTATTTTCTTTCTGACAGTAGTTTGTGAAAAGCTGGCTTTTTGACAATGCCTACTGTCAATATTATCCTTATACGTATTAGGGATTGTAGCGTTTTTCGTTCGTTAAGGTGTGAATTAAAACACTCGGTATATTAAAATAGTCAACTAATTTATTTAACACTATTACAGTCTTATTACCTAATTATTAAACACGAACACTAAACACGAACACTAAAAACTAACTGTCACTTAAGGCTACTATAAATTTATCTTCACAGTATTTATTTCGAACTATTTATGTCGATCGATAATCGCGCCCGCGCTCCGACTGCACTCTGAATAATACTGGTTAGCGCGCGAAGCAGTTTCTCTTATATACCTATCGATCGATACTCTGGAATGTTCCCGTGTTTTCTACGTTTGCCCAGAGCGGTCGCCACTTGCGCTTCGCTGCCTCGATGGAATACTCCGGAATAACCTAGAACTTCTGGCGTTTTCGCGGCTGTTAAGATCGTCACACTGCCCCCCTCCTAAGCTCGTTTCGTCCCGAAATGATTCCAAAGATGGTGGATGTCGATATCGGCAAAGAGCTCCCTTCTTGCAGCAGGATCTCTTGTGGAAGTAACAGTCCACGGTTCTCTCCAGGGAACAACGTTGAGGGCTATAACAACACACCAGAATTTGTACGCCCGTCAACCTGAAGAGTGCTTCCAACATGCTGCGAATCATCCTCCAGTCCAAGCCATCGAGTCCGCATGCCAGCTTGGGAATCGCCAGGCTTCTCAGGTCCTCGGCTAGCAATTCTTCCTTTAGAGAACACAAAGTGTCCCAAACATCTCTATAGGTTGGCTTCTGATCGGACGTCTCTTTGGTAACCAAGTGGAAGATCTTTCTGCCGGTCTTTTCGTCGGTTGCCTTGAGTGCTTGTCCGACTCTGGGATTAGACCGACGCAGCTCTGGAATATTTCCAAACTTCCCGCGGAAAACCTTGGCTATCCCTCTAGACATTTGCAAGTCCTTAGCCACACAATGTGCCAGTGCGTAGCCAGCTGGAGCAGTAAACAGGTCCCGCTGCACCTCACAGGTCACACCGAACCGACTCTTTTGACCATTAGTATGACGGGCCATGAATTCGTCGAATGTCAAGTCCGGCTCTGGTTGGATTCGCCGCAGCTCCGCGTCTTCGTGGTCTCCGTAGTAAGGAGCCAGTCGGTTGAAGTGAATGACTCGAGCTTTACCCCGCGGTGGCTTTTGTATCCGGTAAAGGACGTCGTTGATAGCTTCCAGAACTTTGTATGGTCCATCCCAGGATGTTTGAAGTTTTGGTGACAGTCCCTTTCGTCTCTTAGGGTCGTAAAGCCAAACCATATCACCGGCATTGTACCTGTGGTCCTTGGCATTCACATCGTATGCGTCCTTCATCCGATTACTGGCATCTTGAATGGAAATGCGAACTTGGCTATGAATGGCATCCATTCTTCTTCGAAGTTCACTGACGTAGTCCTCCCCGGCGACATCAGTTCCTGGCGGGCAACCAAACTTCAGATCGCATGGGAGACGGAGTTCTCTTCCCATAATTATCCGAGCCGGAGACTCTCCCGTGCTTTCGTGGACGGCCGATCGATAAGCCAGGAGGAACAAATGAAGAAAGCCATCCCAGTCTCTTTGATGGTCGGAGACCACTTTGGCCAAATACCGATTAATGGTTCTATTCATGCGCTCCACCATTCCATCTGACTGCGGGTGTAACGCAGTAGTTCTTGTTTTCTTGATTCCGAGCGTCTTACAGATGTTCTGGAACAAACTGGATTCAAAATTTCGCCGTTGGTCCGAATGTAGCTCCAAAGGTACGCCAAATCGGCAAATCCATTCTTTCACCAAGGCGTCGGCAATTGTTGAGGCTTCCTGGTTTGGTAGGGCGTATGCCTCAACCCATTTGCTGAAGTAGTCCATCACGACCACGATGTACTTATTTCCTGCTTCGGATTTGGGAAACGGGCCGGCTACATCAATAGCAATCCTTTCAAAGGGACTTCCCACGTTGTACTGGCGCACCAAAGCCTTCTGCTTTCTCTGCGGCCCATTACTTGCCGCACATACAACGCATTTTCTGCACCAGTCCCTTACGTCTTCCTTGCTATTGACCCAGTAAAATCTTTCCCTCACCCTTCCCAGCGTCTTTGTCACTCCGAGATGTCCTCCTGACACACCAGCATGGAGTTCTTCTAGCAATTCCGCAATCCGACATTTGGGCACAACAATTTGCCTTCTTTCCTCTTGGCCGTCCTGGTCAATTATTTTCCGCCGCAGGAGTCCATCTTCCAGAATTAGGGAGTCCCATTGTGCCCAATACGACTTGATGTTAGGAGGATACTTGGCAACTTCTCCCCAGGTTGGCTTCTTCTCCTCTTTCATCCAGTTTAGGACTATCTGGATATCGGGATCTTCCTCTTGGTCTTTTATAAGATCTCTATTTTGCCAAGTATCGTCGACTATGGTGGTTCGTAACAAGTCAGCGTCTTTTTCCTCTGCCCGCTGGCAAGGCTTGCAGTCCCGTGGACAGGGTCTTCTTGATAGGGCATCTGCATTTCCATGGATTCTCCCTGCTCGGTGCTCGGTGTCGAAGTCAAACTCCTGTAGCCTCTCTATCCATCTTGCCACTTGTCCCTCTGGATTTTTAAACTGAAGGAGCCATTTTAAAGCTGCATGGTCTGTTCGTAGCAGGAACTTCCTTCCGTAGAGGTACTTGTAAAAGTGCTCCATCGCTTTCACAACAGCTAGCAACTCTCGGCGGGTGACGCAGTAGTTACGCTCTGGCTTGGACAACGTTTTACTAAAATAGCCAATGACTTTTTCTTCTTGTCCATCCTGAATTTGGGACAGCACGGCTCGTATGCCCACGTTGCTAGCGTCTGTGTCTAGTATAAATTTTCCTTCAGGTAGGGGATAGCTCAAGATAGGTGCGCTTGTCAGAGCCTCTTTTAGGTGATCGAAAGCTTCTTGACATTCCTGGGACCACTGGAATTTTCGTTCTCCTTCGGTGAGCCTGGTTAATGGTTTTGCGATGTTGGCAAATCCCTTCACATAGCGTCGGTAGTATGTGCATAATCCCAAGAAGCTGCGCAGCTCATGCTTGTCATTGGGAACTGGCCAATCTTTGACAGTCTGGATCTTTGCCTTGTCAACCGCCACTCCTTGACTGGAAACAACGTGACCCAGGTACTGCACAGCTCTCTGAAATAGATGACATTTCTTTGGGCTCAACTTCAATGCTGAACCTCGTAGCCTCAGGAACACTTCTTCTAGGTTTCGCAGGTGGTCTTCAAACGATTTTCCTACTACAATAATGTCGTCAAGATAGACCAGACATGTCTTCCAGGACAGTCCTCTTAAAATCGTTTCCATCAGTCGTTCGAAAGTAGCAGGAGCATTGCACAATCCAAATGGCATCACGTTAAATTGCCATAATCCAGCACCCACCGTGAAAGCTGTATTTTCTCGATCTTCGGGGGCCAATTCAACTTGCCAGTACCCGCTCTTCAAATCCAGCGTGGAAAAGATCTTCGATCCGGCCAGGGTGTCCAAAGTGTCATCGATGCGAGGAAGAGGATAGCTGTCCTTTTTGGTCACATTATTAAGCAGCCGGTAGTCAACGCAGAATCTGGTCGAGCCGTCTTTCTTCTTTACCAGTACTACCGGTGAAGACCATGGACTGCTGGATGGTTCTATGATTCCTTCCTCGACCATACTCTCAATAATCTTGTCAGCCTCCTCTCTCTTAGCCAGCGGTAGCCTTCTAGCTGTCTGCCGAATGGGACGAGCATTTTTCGTATTGATTTTATGCTGGATTATATTTGTCCTCCCTTTCTTCCCAGTATCAAAAACATCTCGATATTTATGGACCAAATGTCTCAGCCTCCTTCTTTGGTCTGGTCTTAGACCGGTCCCTGACGACGATACCAGCACTTCTAATTCTTTTGGAATGGCTTCCCGGCTGGTTTCCACGGCCGCAACCTGTCGCAGTATCGCTGAAACTCCAGAGCAGTGTCCTAACTCCGTGCCTTCCTTTAATAACACAGGATAATGATTGACGTTCATTATCCTCACAGGAATACTCCTTCCAGCCCGCACAAGGGTCTTTCCGACCGCTATTCCTCGGCCAACAGCCTCGTCATGCATTACGGGTTCGAACATGACTATCTCACCATCTGTGGTCTTGCCATCAATGCAGCCGTTCAAAACAATCTCGCTCCGTTCTGGTATCAGTGTCTCCTCCGGGAGTAGGACCTGAACACTTAAATTCTTTTCTCGATGTAAAACAACTTCCTCGTCATCTACCCGCAGAACTCCCCGCCTAAAGCTTAACTCGAAGCCCTTGGTGTCCATTATGTCTGTCCCGATGATCACCTCATCCTCAATCTCAGCCACTATCACAGGATGGTCAAACGTGGCTTTCCCGATGGTAAACATGACATTTGTTTCACCATGCACTTTTGCTTGATATCCCGTTGCTGTTCGTAGACGCCATTTTGATTGCCGAACCTTTGCTGCAGGTTTTATTATGTCGGGCCTTATGATTGTCTTCGTTGCACCTGTATCCAGCAGCACAGTGCGGAGGGTTCCATCCACACACGCGTCGACGAAAACACTGTTGGCATGGTGTTGCAGTGACGAGACCTGGGCGGTATTTGCTGGGGCTTGCTGAATACAGGTCGACGTTTGCCCCCTCGCATCGACCTTTTTTTTGTTTTCCGGATTGGCGGAAGTGGGACTGACGCCTTCTGGACAGCGTCTTCTTACGTGGCCTGCCTTGCCACATTTCCAGCACTCCAACTTCCGGTCCTGGCGGCTACATTCTTTATCGATCTCCCTGACGATCCGCTTGACTGATTCTTCGAAGTCGTCCTCTCCTGGAATCACTTGTGGGACACGAGCTTGACTTGTGTTCTTGGCAGCTTCGAACTCAAGGGCCCATGTTAGTGCATCAACTAGCTTAGGTGGATGTGCTAGTAGTAAGGCTTGCTTCATTTCACCATCACGGAGTCCGTCCAGGAATGCTTGAACCGCCAAACGTTCCATGATCTTTTCCTGGGCATCTGGATATGCCAGTCGAACCAGACGTGCAATATCTGCCTCAAATTCCTGTAAGGGCTCTCCTGACTTCTGGCACCGATTTTTCAACTGAGTGTGGTAGACATGTTCCAGGTGTGACTGGCCATAACGCGTCTCCAAGTGTCTCACCAGGTGGTCGTAGACTTCTTGCTCTTCCGGGGACATTCTTTGCAAGATAGCAGCAGCATCTCCTCTCAAAGCCAACGTAAGGGCGGTCGCCTTCTCCCTGGATGACCAACCGTTCGCTTTTGCAGCCGCTTCAAACTGACGCTGATAAACATTCCACGACGTTGAACCATCAAATTGCGGTGGTTTGAGGCGCATCAGCCCAACGGAATCCTGATTGCCACTAACTTTGCTCTTGTTGTCCGTTGCTGAAGGTTGATAGGGCAACTCCTGGAAGGTGTTGACGTCCAACGTTGTGATTTTGTTCTGAACTTCCTGGATCTTGCCTTCCAAAATCAAAAGAATTCGCTCTTCCAGTGTAGAAGATTTTGTTAAAATTTCTTCGTGTAATTCCGTTTTTAAGTTTGCCATCTTTTCTTCCAACTTGGCAGAATTCTCTCCTAGCTTTTCCCCAAGCTCGCAAACTTTAGCCTCTAGGTCGGCGGAATTTTCTAGCAATTTAGCCTCCAGGTCGGCGGAATTTTCTAGCAATTTAGCCTCTAGGTTGGCGGAATTTTCTAGCAATTTACCCTCCAGGTCGGCGGAATTTTCTAACACTTTAGCCTCTAGGTTGGCGGAATTTTCTAGCAACTTAGCCTCCAGGTCGGCGGAATTTTCTAGCACTTTAGCCAGGTTGGCGGAATTTTCTAGCAACTTAGCCTCCACACATTGCAGCATTTGGCCGATATCACTTGCACTAGCAAAAACAAAGTTGTCCGGGTCATGGCCTTCTTCAATTAATGCTTTACGAAGCCGCTCCTGCAAGTCCGCTTTCTTCCCCGTCGTATCGCAGTCCCTTTCCTCCAGCTCCTTCTTCAGCTCACTAACTTTTAAGTCCGCTAGTTTCGCCATTTTCACGCACGCTAATTAGTCCGATTTATTTCACTTCAATTTTATTTTCACTAATGTCCAATTCACACCCGACACCTGACACCAATGTAGCGTTTTTCGTTCGTTAAGGTGTGAATTAAAACACTCGGTATATTAAAATAGTCAACTAATTTATTTAACACTATTACAGTCTTATTACCTAATTATTAAACACGAACACTAAACACGAACACTAAAAACTAACTGTCACTTAAGGCTACTATAAATTTATCTTCACAGTATTTATTTCGAACTATTTATGTCGATCGATAATCGCGCCCGCGCTCCGACTGCACTCTGAATAATACTGGTTAGCGCGCGAAGCAGTTTCTCTTATATACCTATCGATCGATACTCTGGAATGTTCCCGTGTTTTCTACGTTTGCCCAGAGCGGTCGCCACTTGCGCTTCGCTGCCTCGATGGAATACTCCGGAATAACCTAGAACTTCTGGCGTTTTCGCGGCTGTTAAGATCGTCACAGGATTATACGGAGCTTGTTCTATAGCGCCAATGTGTAGTCTCGGTTCCAACAAGGTGAGACGGAGATATATATTATGTCTATCCAGGTGGTGCCCGGGATCAAACTGCGCATGTGTGGCTAGTAGTTATTAGAACCGTCGACATATGACGCTATTGTAGCTTAAGGGTCGGTATTACCGCGGCCATTAGCCGGTAATATTCGGCATCACTAACGCCAAACCAGTGACAGAGATAACCTTATACATGTGGCAGCTGGTGGCAGCACTGTGGCAGCCTATGGATCCAATCCAGCCAGTCGAATCCACGAACTTCACGCATGCGTAGTGTGTCCAGTGGCACTACGTCGGTGAGATAGAGATATATGTCGCAACGCTAGTGTTGGAACAGCCTGCTGTTACCAACATTCTTTATATCACTTTCTATTTATGTGATATATTCGAAGTATCTGTCAAATCCTGGCTAACTTGTTTTATTTAAATGCAGACACGATCGATCTCGATCAAATAAAATCTCATGCAGCTAAACAATTAATTTTATCTATTGTATGATATGGTCATGTGCCTGGCCACATCAGGTTTTTTATTAAGCAAAGCATTGTGTGAACTTATAGGTTAGTCAGCGATAATCGTCCTTGCTCATATCTGTTCTTAAAGGCCAGTGATTTTATGTCGTTTTTACTGGGGACATAACTGGTGACATAACTGTTTTGAATGTTCTCACGCGCGCGCAAAACATTCAGAATCAAATTGCTTGCATTTAGTTTAGAGTATTGCTTTTAAGATTCTGTGACCCTGAGAAACAAACATCATATTTACGTGTTTTGAGACTAAAATGTGCTGATTTCGTACAAAAACATAGTACTTCTTTTCTCTTTCTACTTTCTACGTCTAGTTATTAAATTATGTCTTATATTAAAAATATACCAATTATATTATTTTTTTAAAGATCAATCGACTTAGTTGCTTAACATCATCAGGATCTTCTAAAAGATAAAGAGATATAAATTAAACATAATGCACGCTAAACACTTACCTAGAATATTACCTTATATGTATTATTATTTTTAATGACATGGTGATTTTATTTAATTGAATTTATTTATAATGAATATATTATTAAAGTCGAAAACATTTTTGAAACAACAACTAGATATTACTTAAAAAAAATTCGTACTTTCTATTGTTTTTAATCCACTTTAAAAAATTATTAATTATCAAAATAATGTTTAATTATGAACGTGCCGCTTCTGAATAGCTCTGAACTGGATCGATATTATAGCCGATACTACAACCAATTGATATTTGAGAATAAAATTGCAAATAATACTAGTTTCTACAGCATTTTTAAGTAAAAAAATGATTTTGAATCTCCAGAACTCTATATAAAGAATAACTTATTCTTGAGAAATTAAAACTTCCAGGTCTTTCTGCGAACACTGTATACACCTTCGTCTTATGAATATTGCAGCTACTTTGAAATCAACACAAAGATTCCACACATTGCGCAAAACTGTATTTTTATTTAAAACTGTATTTTATCTAGCAATAGCTAGATAATTTTTATAGATTTTCCTCATATTGGCCTTATGGAATCTTCAGCATTTTTAGTTCTTCTTCCTGATGTTTGGAAAACAGATTTCAGAACCGAGAACGCCCTTTTTCTGAATTTCTATATAAAAAGAGGACATATGTATACGAAATAGTGGTTCCCTTTGCTGTAAGATTAAATCTCAAATCTTGCCTAAGTTTGGAACCTACTAGGACTTTGGATTTTTAAACCTTCAAATCGTGAACGAGGTCATTGGGAACCGGATGGTCAACACGAAGATGTCTCGGATAATTTTAATGATATCTGTTTTGGTTTCCGGTATATAACTGCAGTTAAGCTGCACTATAAATGAGAACCTAGGTCATGCGTGGTACCGTTGGCCATAGCTGAAAACAATGAAAATAGAAATCTATATTTCCCCGCGTTGTCAAGCGGTGTTAATATAAAAAAAAATTAACGTGCCCTTAAAAGAGCATCTATGTCCAATATTTTATAAATCTGTTTACTTGTTTAGCACAAGTATGTCTGATAAAACGTGATCTATCTGTAGACGATAACGATTTTTGGCGTTGCATCGTATAATTCCCTTTAAACAAAGGAAAACAGTTCTGGTGGATGCGCCGGAAATAAAAAGTGAGCTTCGCAACCGGAACTAATTAAGTCAATTTCAGGAAACCTAGATTGACGGAAGGACGTAATAAATTCCTTTAGGACGTCTAGCACGTTCTCGTAATGCGAAATTAGTCGTGGATTCAAGTAGGGTGTGAAATCGCGTCATCCGTGACTGGCTTTGATTCGTTCTGGTAGATGGCGTATTCGGGAACCGACTTTTGTCAAGTAGGTGACAAGCGAATGGGGTGGTAATCACGGGGCAATTTTTCCCGCAGCCCGCCGAGCTGGGGTTTTGGTCCACAATACGACCAATTTTGCACGTAAGATGGAATCTCGCTCGGGTTCGTTCCGATTCCAGTTCCAACAGAACGCCGACGGCGTCACATCGCGTAAATTATTATCAGAAGACGCTCTCGGCGGAATAATTCACGCTTAATATTTAATATATCTGCTGAGAAGATTTGGGTATTCAGAGAACTTTCAATGTGTACAATACAAGGCTGAGCAGATAATTGGAGAGATCTTAATATAACGCTATGATTTTGTAATGGCAAATTTGATCAATAATTATAATAAGAATAATCATAAATAATATTTGTTTCCCTTTTGATATGCATAATTGAAAGTGGACTGAGGTAGGTTGAAAAAGTTATGAAAAACGGTGGCTGTTTGGCTGGAACGAGTACAACAAACGAATTGTGACAATGATTTCACTTGCTTGTAGATGGCAATGTAGGTTAGGTGATTTTAGTTAATTTCTGTTCATTTAGTCTGTATTTCTATTTTACACTTTTAATTATGTTAGTTGTTTTTGATAAAAATATGCTAATAACGTCTTTTGTATTTTTATTACATTTTCGTTTATTATGTATGTTTATTACGTACCAATACCTACATTGTGCGGCGGTAATTCGTAAATATAGAGCTATCGTCAAAACAATATTAATGTGCATCAACGTCAGAAGTTAGTGATAAGCTCTGAACTTAAATTGTTTAGAGCAGCAACACATATTTACATTTTATTGCATATATCTTTTATTTTTATCACTCTACTCATAATCTACTCATGTCGAGATTGCAACGCTGGGCACAAAAGCGTTAATCCGTTAATTGTTAATTAACGAAGTTAAACTTTTCGTTAACGATCTCCATCAAATAGAATGTTTTGATGAGTGTAGTCCGGTTAACGCTGGGTCGAATAAAAACTGCTAACACTTCCTTAAACTATTTATTGTATAACCTACATACTGCACCGCACGACCGACAGAGTCAACAGCTGCTATGCATCAGTTTAATATAATAAGTTAAAGTTTGCTCATGCAGCTAAACTATTAAGTTTACCAACAAATGTCATAGACATAAGTTATACAAAAGACAAAATTACAGAAATAGCGGCTCATTTCAATCGTTGAAAAATGCTAAACCCCCAAAATGTAAACCTCCAGTTCCTTTGGGCCCTTTTGCACAAAACTTCTTTCAGCACACACAAAAAAATATCACAAGCCGGGCCTGACTACATTTTAACTTATTTCATGAATATATTTTAGGAAGTATTGAATTTTAGAAGGTATACATGGCACATTATAAACATTTTCGGACATAGTTTAAATCTACCATATTGAAAACTCGGTTTTGATTATATGGTTATATATTATATTTTATGCATCAAGCGAATGTCGTGCTGCATATTTCTATGGCTCGCGTGCTCATTTTTTCTTTGATAATGACGTAGGATCTCTGTAGCTTAACAGTGCACATTTTCCAAACGGTTATAAAGCGAGGTAACGACGCAACTACGCTAAGCCCTATGTGAATGCACTTTAGCAAATGCACGTTACATTATATATGAAAGGACTTCAGGGTGACGACTTTACGACTCTCCCGTTCATCGCACGTAATAGAGGCATTAGAGTAGTTGCCTTTTGATCGCAAAACGCAGAATCTGCGGAAAAAAGTTTTAGAAACGCCAATTAGGGGGATTACACCCTTTTGTTATATCGAGAGCCTTTTCAGAATTTTGCAAGAATGCATCACAAAGAATGCGCGCTCTCTAGCTTAATATAAGTGAATTGTCCCATAAAGTTTTACCTTTTTCTACTTTTTAATGGTAGAACACTGCTCGAGTCCTTTTTTCATTTTGTGATTTCACTAATACCGGAAGTACCTGCGAGTAGCTTTAGATTCGTGAATAGGGCTTTATGCAGATGTGAACAGCAAAATGCTATAATGCCTGAGACCGGATGATTTTCAAGAGGGTTTTGTTTGTGAAGTCATACACCACCGGGATTCAGCGTATTCTGTTGTTGTTCTGTTGATATTAGTGAAATTAGGTAAAATGTGAGAATTAAGAAAGGACTAACAAAAGCACGAAATGCCTAGTTGTTGTACAGTTTTAACCTGAATGAACTGCCTTATGTATCTTACCATTACATTTGAAAAAAATTGAAGTTTTTGTCTTGTTCTTTCATAGCCATAGGTGTTTTGAATGGGTTTTCAACACAATTAGCAAATCTAACAAATGACAGCCACTGTTGTTGATGTTGAACGTTATCAATCAAATCAGGACACCTCTCGAACATATTTAATATAGGTGTTGCCCATGTTGGTCGTTTAAATTACTTTTCTACTTTGCATTTACATGCACACATTGTAACACTGTTTTCGGTGCTACAATTAACAAGTTGTCAATTGACTGCTTACAACACCAGAAATAAGCATAGTTTACGACCACAATAGCATCGAACAAGCCTTTATCAGAAGCATCTGGAGTTCAATGGATGCAAACTTTTTAATGCCTTGCCGGTAGATAAAAAATATGACAAGCTTACAAGCATTTAAATTTTCAATAAAGAAATATCTGATTGAGAAGTCTATATACAGCGTGGAGTTTTATCAATGATAGTAGCGTTTGTTTTCTTTGCTTTTGACTTACTTTCCTTAATGTGCATTGTGCAATTTATTTTCATATACCTATGTTATATGTTGTTGTATTTTTGTATTTTTCTGGAAATAAATAATATTGTATTGTATTGTATTGTATTGTATTATGTTATGTTTCTATAATATATCTATATCACTTATTTACTGGTTATCATGTAAGTTTTTATAACAGTAGCCATTGCGGGTTAATAGTGTTGCTCTATTGTGATAAAGTAGAGTAAAATTATCCACACTAAGACTTTGTCATAATTTTATCCCAACTTTATGAAGTTAACAGTTTACTACAGTACTTCCAGTACTATAACATGGTACCCGCAAAATACCCTGGATTCAAAATGTAGTCACCACAATTTCTAAATTTGTATAAAATCAACGGCGCAAAGTAGAAAAAGTACACTCGTTTTATAAGACATCTTGGCGCATTTGTTTTTAAATTTAATTGGTTCAACTCATGCGCCAATTTGACGTCTTATAAACTTGTATAATATACTATTACAAAATTGTTTCCTTCATACTTATCTAATTTGAATATAGACCGCCTCGATTTATCAAAGCGAGCCTAAATTGTTTTCTGGGCTTAAGAAGGCCTGAAAATGGCATTTATCGTTCGTCGAGATTGCTTTATATTTCACGCAGGTAAAGTAGCACAAGAGCAAAATTGACTTGTAATGGAAATTTTTGGGATACATTAAATTTTATACGCTCTTCTGCAACCTTAGTGAATAGTCGTGCACATCTAGCCATCACATATTACATAAAAGAGAATTCTTTAAAAAAATAATCACTTCATACTTGCAATGTTCGGCTACCCCCCAATAAAATGATGGATTAAAAATATAGAATACAAGCCTTTGTGGATTTTATATAAAAAATTGTATTTATTAATTTATTAAAACCTTAAAAAAGTATTTTTTCCCCGAATTCTTAAAACTAAAACAGAGTCATACTTATTTGATCTCAACAGTATAACAAAATACATTAATTTGGTATGTCAACATGAAAAAGTCGTTTGCCTTTCTTTCTTGGTTTGAAGTAGCATGTGTTGTATTAGCTTTTTATTTATTTCTTATATTTGGTATTTTGATTCCAGCTGTTATTCGTGCTCTCTACGTTTTAGACTTATACGCGACATTCATCACCACATTTTGGGACAAATTAATCATTTGTTTTCTATTGATTACACTGGCATGCAACTATGCGTGTTTTTGTTTTCCGCCCTGAATATAAAACAAAAAATCTGATGTGGCCAGGCACATGACTTTATCATACAAAATATAAAATTAATAGTTTAGCTGCATGTGAATCTATTTGATTGAGATAAATCGTGTCTGCATTAAAATTAAACTAGTTAGCCAGGATTTGACAGATATTTTGATAGTCAATAGTATCAATAGTAGGTAATGTCAAAGCATCACCATTTGACACTACCTACTGTCAGAATAATAGTTATTTATCACACAAGTGCCGAAAGTACGGAATAGGGCGACGAGCGGTGACGCGGCGCGTCACCGATGGCGGAGCGTCGCCGTCGCATGTGAGCGAGTCCCGCTATGTAGTTTTCGGCAGGAGTGACATCAACGTTTTTGTGTTGCTTTTTGAGGATGAAACGTATTTATAAAAAAACAAAAATGGTTATATTTCTGTACAGGAAATGTTAGGTTGATACCACTTCTACGAAACGTCAAGTTTAAAAAGCTAATTCAAATTCTGACAGATTTATATTCGTTCATGTCACATCCGTACCAACATACTAAAATATAACTACACTCATCGCTATACTTTATTTACAATTTTCTCAATTTATCGTTTTTACAATTAGATATAACAACGGGTTGATATTTCTTAGCAACAAACAATCAAAGTTGTGATCTTATTTTATTTGAATTTTGTACTTTTTTTGTACAACGTTCCATAGCGGCTCCCCAACCTCTGAAGGAATCAGCTGTTTTCGAGTGTGACAGCCATAGATATTTCTGTGGTGATAGCACAAAAAATATTTGTCAAAATCCTGGCTATGTAGTTTCATATCAATGCAGATGCGACCGATCTCGATCAAATAGAATTTGCTCTTGCAGCTAAACTATTAATTTTACCAAAAAATGTCATGGGCATAAATTATTCAAAATTTCCTCTGCTTTAATTTATTATTTAACTATTTTGACGAAATTACAGAAATAGCGGCTCAATAGCAAAATCGTTGAAAAATGCTAGGAGTAAATAGCCCGTTCCTTTGGACCCTTTTGAACCAAAAGCTTTTCAGCTCTAAATTTAGTCATGAAACTTCTAAATATGAACTTTCGTCCCGATACCTTTAGTAGTTTTTCCGGAATCGTCGCCACAAAAATCGTTTACACACACACAGACATACATACACACACACACACAGACATTTTTTTGTACCTTGGTAAAAAATGTTCAGGGGACCCAAAAAGACCTATTTCCGCTAAAATCTCAATTTTTTTTTTTGGCATGATTACAATACTTTACCATACTGCGTATGATAAAGTAAATCTGATGTGGCCAGGCACATGACTTTATCATACAAAATATAAAATTAATAGTTTAGCTGCATGTGAATCTATTTGATTGAGATAAATCGTGTCTGCATTAAAATTAAACTAGTTAGCCAGGATTTGACAGATATTTTGATAGTCAATAGTATCAATAGTAGGTAATGTCAAAGCATCACCATTTGACACTACCTACTGTCAGAATAATAGTTATTTATCACACAAGTGCCGAAAGTACGGAATAGGGCGACGAGCGGTGACGCGGCGCGTCACCGATGGCGGAGCGTCGCCGTCGCATGTGAGCGAGTCCCGCTATGTAGTTTTCGGCAGGAGTGACATCAACGTTTTTGTGTTGCTTTTTGAGGATGAAACGTATTTATAAAAAAACAAAAATGGTTATATTTCTGTACAGGAAATGTTAGGTTGATACCACTTCTACGAAACGTCAAGTTTAAAAAGCTAATTCAAATTCTGACAGATTTATATTCGTTCATGTCACATCCGTACCAACATACTAAAATATAACTACACTCATCGCTATACTTTATTTACAATTTTCTCAATTTATCGTTTTTACAATTAGATATAACAACGGGTTGATATTTCTTAGCAACAAACAATCAAAGTTGTGATCTTATTTTATTTGAATTTTGTACTTTTTTTGTACAACGTTCCATAGCGGCTCCCCAACCTCTGAAGGAATCAGCTGTTTTCGAGTGTGACAGCCATAGATATTTCTGTGGTGATAGCACAAAAAATATTTGTCAAAATCCTGGCTATGTAGTTTCATATCAATGCAGATGCGACCGATCTCGATCAAATAGAATTTGCTCTTGCAGCTAAACTATTAATTTTACCAAAAAATGTCATGGGCATAAATTATTCAAAATTTCCTCTGCTTTAATTTATTATTTAACTATTTTGACGAAATTACAGAAATAGCGGCTCAATAGCAAAATCGTTGAAAAATGCTAGGAGTAAATAGCCCGTTCCTTTGGACCCTTTTGAACCAAAAGCTTTTCAGCTCTAAATTTAGTCATGAAACTTCTAAATATGAACTTTCGTCCCGATACCTTTAGTAGTTTTTCCGGAATCGTCGCCACAAAAATCGTTTACACACACACAGACATACATACACACACACACACAGACATTTTTTTGTACCTTGGTAAAAAATGTTCAGGGGACCCAAAAAGACCTATTTCCGCTAAAATCTCAATTTTTTTTTTTGGCATGATTACAATACTTTACCATACTGCGTATGATAAAGTAAAAAGTCTATTGAAAACTCATTGTTATTCTCAACTGTGTGTTATCTTGATTTTGTCACTATTCTCTGTATTTTCGTCTGTATTTTGTCAATTTCTCTTTGTATTTTTGCTTTAGACATTCTCTCGAGATCATTGAGGGAATTCCTACTAATATATTTTTATCTATTGCATTATTAAAAGTAGTATTAAGAAGTAGTATTAAGAAGTAGTATCAAGAAGTATTATTATCTCTTTCGCGGAAATTAGAAGGCGTTTTGTTGAGATTTATTGATGGATATTGGATAGCTACTGAAACACAGTAGTTTTAACGACAAAGTGCCTATCAAATGTATAATTTTTGCAGTTGCAATAATGGAATGAATGCTTAATTTGAATGTGAATATCTACAATAAATCTAAATTTTGCGAAAATATGAATTATTTTTTGTTTATCCAGATGTGACTGTACATAGGTAGCGTTTTCTTCAAAAATCGTAACAATTGAAATATTTTGAAAACTGTTAACATTTTGACGATGCATTTGGGGCGAAATAATTTGCAAATGACCTCTACTATCATGTGTTTGAAGGAATATGTTTTCTTACCAATAATCCTGCATATTCACATTGTCACCGTTCTGTTGTTTATCAATTTGAGATTGAGAATTTTTATTGCAAACTGAATTTTTTGATGTATTTTCTGGTGCAAACATGATCTCTGGATAATCGAGTGCATTCAAATTGTCCCATTTCCACTGTTTATCAATTTGCCATTAAGAATTAATGTTATTTATTGCAGTTTTAGTAACTGCAGAATCAGGATAGTTTGGACAGACGTATTACTTTTAATATTTATTATTGTTTTCTGACTATTGATTCAAAAAATTCTGATTGGAAGTATGAATATTAATTGAACAATTATATTGTGTAAGGATGTATGCAAGCAAAAGGCCATATGAGTCGGTTGTTATGAATTTAAATGAATTGAATATCATAGAGATAATATTAGGGGGGCCAGTAATCTTTGCTTTTATTTGTCATGCCAGTTGTCGTCAGAAGTGGGATTATTTATCGGGACACACGTCCATTCGAAAGGTTTATTTAAAACCTCAATATGGAAACCAATTTGCCCGTCACTTATCATAGACATAGAGAAACCAGTTTTCATTATTTCTATTTCGCAAAGTTGTACCTTAAGATAATTGCGTCGAGAATCAATACAAAAGTTGCTTTATTTCAGTGGTGTTTGTACGTATCACTTCTTTTATTACATACTAACAATTTTAGGCACTATTACTTATTTTATTGCAAATATTTTGTGGTTTACAATAGTGTAATAGTTCGTCGGTTGAGTAAAATTTGGTTATTAAGTAACCATAATTTTAATTTTAAGGACATCTAAGAACCACAACCTTAACCATTATGAAATTTATCTTTCTAAACACACTCAGCACACAAGCTCTTGCAATAGGACCAACAAAGCTCATCACTCGTACCTACCATGATAATCACGATTCGAACTCAATTAAAAGTAATCAAAATCTCTACCATTAAACTTACTCATAAGTAAAACGCAATTCTCAATCAAAGAATATAAAATATTTATTTACAATTAAAACAAAAGAATTAAAACAATGAACTGACACTCTAAATTTACCAAATCTTTTTGACGAGTTGTCAGATTATACAAAACACATTAAATTTAAAATTAAACACAAAGTAAAGAAGTAATGATCGGCTTACCATTTACAAAAGCACACACTAAAAAACTACATTTTAATATTAAGCAAGCGGAATGCTTGCAAGTGGTTTGATTTACATCTCGAACCACTCTGTATGTCTTCTGGACGCCAACGAATCTATGCCTCACCTATTTATTAAAACTTCCCTCTCCTTTACTTCATATTAGGAGAAAAAAGACAACACGACAAGTGAAATTAAATGTGTAGATGGCAAGCCAGTTGCCCTAAAAGCATAATAATCTCGCTCAGCAGTATATTATACAAAATGACAAGAGTCATAAATTTATCACCAAAGAAAACCCTTAAATGCATGGGAATAGACACCATTAAAAAGTTTCACAGGGACCTCGTGTAGAATGATTTGTCACAAGAAATATAGATTTCAGCCGTGTAATCGACCATCAAGACTATGGTATCGAATTATAAGATGCGATAAGAATGTCTCTCGCAGACCAACGTGCGATAACGTTGATCCCATAAACAGAGTAATAGCAATCATCACATACCTCCCCTGTTAAGTAAAATAATTATTACAAAAATAATGCCAATTATTACAATTCAAAAATTAATATTAACCCTAAATACCCAAATAGTTCTGCGCGAATACAATAGCGAACGTTAGCCTTTACAATCTCTACATGCAGTAGTATTAAGCTCGTAGATATTAGTGTTCAAATCGCTATACTGTCTCCGTTCCTAATTTAACTTTATATTTGCCTCATCCGGTATTATGGTTGGGTAACAATGGCTTCAGTTGGCCTCTGTGTAATGAAATTATTATCGTAGGATATTCTGAGGCTAACTTGCCGACACCCACAGCATCGAATCGGCGGCACGCGCAAATCGAATTATTATAAGCAGATGGTACTTTCGAGAGAGGTTGGAGCGTTGCAAACACGTTAACTACTGTACGTGACTAATTTCCACCGCGCCAAAACTCTCTGGGGGGTTCTCTGCCACAGGGTAATCACGAAACAAACTTTTGTTATCTGCCTCTGGATTTTGCGGAGTTTTGATGAATTTTCATATGTAAATTGATGAATTTTGACGTACGTAAATTTTGTTGGCAAAAATATTTGTTTAGTTTTCTCTTTTTAGGATGCTGAAAAAGTGTAAGAACGATGTAAAATATAAGGATGTTCGTTTTGGTGACTTGAAAAAGAAATAAATTAATATGATATCAATTATAAATATTATTCTTAATATACAGATTGTTTCACCTGGCGTGAGGCAAGCGCAAATAAGTTCTAAATAAAGTTATTCTAAGGATAATGGTTCATGTAAACTTAAGTCCAATACCATTTGTTGCAAAACAAATAAACAATAAACTGTGTTATACTTCTAAATCATTTCATCAAAACATGTAACACTCAACGTTTTCACAAAAGTGTTTACTGTACCATCTTTCTACTATGTATGGTAAATAAAGAAGAAACAAATAGATAGATGTGTAATAAATTGATATTATCAGAATAGACATAGCAATATAACGTTTCCTTTCGTTAGTGATTCTATAATTACATTGAATTTTGTCAATAATTATAGTATTCTTTAAATATTCAACAATTCTTTTTTTCTGCTTTACGTTCGTTATAAACTCATAACGAATACGCTTTCGGTGTCGTTATAAGAACACTTAGATCACAAACTTTTAGTAACTTTTAATTGTCCAAGATTGATGAAATTGACGTAGAATGTCAAAAAGTCCGATCACGATAATACAGCCTTGAATAGCAGGCGTAGACAAAGGTCGGCGTATTATGCGACAGTTTGCGTTCTTAATTGGACCGGCCGGCCTCCAGCCCCCCTTATGGGAAGTTACGTGTATAGAAAAATGCTAATTACTTGAGTATTCTGAGATATATCGCTATAAAACTAACACTGTTCGTACGAGTACTCTTCGGTCAATCTAAAAGTGGAAAAGTCCGATCCAAAATACACGTACATTAGTAGCTCACGTTAATCGTGTTTGTGAATTTTACCACAAGTACCAATTGTTGAAGAAAACTACTCTACACGGTAAGCCCACAACCGCAATTTTTGAAATTTATGTAAAACGAATGTCGCAAAGTAGGAAAAAAGTCCATAACACTTGTTTTAAAAGACGTATAGGTGCACTCGTTCCGTTTAAAAAAAAATGCGCCCATTTGTGTCTTATAAAACTTGTATTATAATATTCTATTGTCCAACTCTTTTTGAGAAATCATAAGCTTTCTCCCTCGATAGTGGGCTAAAATTAACATAAAGAAGTACCCGTATATTGGGGCGCTCGTAATTTGAGTATCACGGTATACAAGAAAAAGTGGGTAGGCAAAACTTTTTTGCGCAGCATTTTTTTAAACATTATTTTTGTGCAGGAGAAACCTAATACTTTCCGCTTCGGATTCCAAAAGGACAAAGGTATTGCATTTATTTCCCTTATTTTGTACTAATAATTCTATATTTACACAGTTTTGTACAGAAGCTAAAAATTGCAAAATCGTAACCGTTTTGCGGTAAAATGCGAGCAACTGCAAACGTGCGCGTTAGGGGTGGTTTTTAGGGTGCCCTACCCTAATAAAATTTTTCGGACGCCATAGAATTAATATTCTATGGCTATAAGTCGATTTTAACATCTGATTGTAATAACAGATACGCAAAATGAAAGAGAAACCTTATCTCAACATATGCCAGTTATTTCAGGTCAAGTTTCCGCTAATTACTGGTCAAGCAAACTTCATGAATTTCGATCGTTTCCATCCCGAGATGCTAGTATAGAGAAATACATCGTTTCAGATAAGCAACTTATTAAGCGAATTTTTCTTCATAAATTAAAAATACCAACACAAGAACAAAGTTTTTTTTTCTCAATTGTTTAAGAGCCTACTTCCATGACACAGGTATCATGACAGGTGTTTATACTCGTTGCTAGAAGTCACAAATTTGCCTATAATTTTCTAGTCACTACGATAGCTCAAATGGTTAGATCTCTTGACCGGAAATACGAAGGTTCCTGATTCGACGTCTGCCCGAGACTATTTTTCCGTAAATTGTCATCACCTGGATTATTTGTTTTTCGCATCCTTATTAAAGTTTATTGATAATAATTACCACTAATCCTGCTTAGAAAATCATAATATCCTTGGTATCATAAAAATCACACTTCAAAACTTATATTTGGTGTCGTTGTCTTGCTTTAACTACAGTAGTTACTTGGTAACTTGGTAGCTGTCTTATTTGTTAGAACAATGTACTTGTTCTTGTGGAGCAATCTATGGTAACACTTTTTTTTGGTATTTGTATCATGTTTCTTATGTGGTAACTAACATCAATTCTAGATATTTATAGTGGATAGACTCATTGAGCGGTAGAAGGCATTTTTTGTTTGTCTGGTTTGGAATTCGTAGTATTTCGAAAATTAAATGGTGTTCCTTAATTAGTATTTTTGGTGTTGCATCCTTTTCGAGTGTCTGTAAATATGTCAATAATTACTTATTAATAACTTGCTAATTAATTACTGTTTGCACAACAATGCAAAAAATCAAAAAATAACATTAGTACAAAATTTGTATATTGTAGTGACGTACCGATGCGATGCTTGTTTGAGTAAATCAATCAGATATATTTTGTACAACCACTAAACTTAATACACATACTACCACCTGATTAAATCCACCATGTCAGCAAAAACAAATTTGTTATAACTTTAGCATAGTTAATAAGATATTGTAATCCCTTAGCGGGCTGGTTCTTTCTAGTTTACACCGGGGATAAGTCTACTTAATATTCATCGTAACGCGCAGCGGACAAAATGATTTTAAAGTTTTCGAGCCACGAATAACTCAATTTTCAAATTATCCCGCAGCGCTACTTCCTGGAGCGACGACGCCGTCCTCGGCGCGGACAAACTTTCAACTATTGCCGGACGCGGAAAATGAAGTTTCACTACGGTGCGGGCAGCAAACTTACCCCCGCAAACTATTCGACCAGCAAGACCATTAATCTTAATCGCACTCGTTCCTTGCGGAATTATTTATAACTTTCGATGATTAATTTCTTTTTCCGGCTAGCCTTCGGGATTGCTCTTATTCTTTTTTGTCTTACCAGTGATTTGTTGCGATTACTTGCTCTTCCAACACCATAGCCGAAGCATTTCACGTTTTAACCAGAAACAAATAATGTACATCTTTTTCCGGCTAGCCTACGGGTTTGCTTTTATTCTTTTTTGTCTTACCAGTGATTTTCTTGTCTTCTAATACAACAGCCCAGGCATTATAGGTTTTAACCACACAAAAAGACTGTATATCTGAAAATTCGTGAATAACTACTTTATATTTAATGTTTTCAAAAACAAATTAAAAGCCTTAGCGCCTCCTATGCTGCGACATAGATTCTTGGTTGTCATAATGGCGTATCCGGCAGATCGTGTCTAAAATCAAGTCCTTGCTCGAACGCTATTAGTTGTGCTCATAACTCTTACAAACATAGGGTTCCGAAGGATGCTAAAACCAGATATGACATTGTATTACCATGTTATCCCCAAAGATGTCTCGAGAAATTCAGAAAATGCATCAAATTATGCATCCATTCTTAACAAAGTCGACTACCAATGACTGCAATAAGGTACTTGACTCCAATAAGGTACTACTCGCTGTGGAAGGCAGTGAGGAAGTACAAGCCGATAGGTGATATTTGATATTTGATGTTTGATGTTTGATGTTTGATGTTTGATGTTTGATGTTTGATGTTTGGTGTTTGATGTTTGATGTTTGATGTTTGATGTTTGATGTTTGATGTTTGATGTTTGATGTTTGATGTTTGATGTTTGATGTTTGCTGTTTGATATTATTTTTTCAAATAAGATGGAAGCTAGTTCGACTAACCTCATACGCACCTTTTTGAGATTAAACATCAAAATAGAAAGAACAAGACAGAGCATAAACTTTGTAAGAGCATGCATTAAGGAAGACCTAACCCCGTGCTTTATCAGAATACGAACGGGATCTAGGCTAACGTACACACAATTAGGGAAACTCCGGAAGACTATGCTAAAGAACGAACTCCACAAGCAATACTCAATCATGGATAGGACATCACAAATGAAGTACGATACATACCAGACAATGACCTCTACAATCCATCATATCGTAAATCAGGAAATTGTAGAAAAAGTCATAGAAGAGACATACTATTTAACACAAGAAGGGGCTAGAACCAAGAGTAATAAACTGATACGACTTAGAAAACGAAGGGACAGAGAGATGAATCCTACGAGAAGACAAAATCCTGCAAACGGGCTGGTGAGTGAGACGCCTGGAGTCAGTTTCGCAGCGAACATCACAAATCTTACCGATATAACTTTTAATGAGGAAGAGATGAGTCTACTGAACAAGGGACACAAATATGCACCGAATGTGAACAATAAAAGCTTGCACCTTACAGCAATCGAGATGGAGATGGCCATAACTGGACATCAACTTGAACAAGAGATTCGAAAAGATTGCATCGAACATCTAAGGAGGGAAGACCGACAAAATAGAAGAAGAGAGGAGAGAAGAGAAGATAGAGATCTGAGAACGATAAAATCCATAAAGAAGAAATTAGAATCGAACAATGCTAGCATAATTAGAGCTGACAAGAATGCAGGAATGGCAGTGATACATAAAAACATATATATAGAAAAAATTGAAAAATTCATAAACGAAAATGGGTTTAAAACACTATCAAGAAACCCCCTAAACCGTTTCATAAACGAAACGAAAAAATTGATAAAGAACACCGAGAACAGCATAAAGATCCTGAATGAGAAAAAACAGCCGAACATCGATATGAATTTAAAACTTCCAGAAATGTATGGGCTTATCAAGTTACATAAAAAGGAAAAAACGATGAGACCTATCACCACTTTTTACGACACACCTACCTACAGATTATCAAAAATAGTCACACCGCAGCTAGCAAATAAAAATTTCCCTTTGAAGTACACTGTTAAAAACAGCAAGGAACTCGCAGAAAAAATTATCAAGATGAACCCAAGTGGACTCAGGCTCTTGTCTTTTGACGTTGAAAACCTGTATACAAACACACCAGTGGATTACACTTTGGAGATAGTCAGAGATAATCTAACTAATTCAGACCTAGGTGATATTGAAAGCCAAGATACCTACAAAATTATAGAACACATTCTCAAGAACAACTACTGCAAATTTAATGGTAAAACCTACCAGATGGAAAATGGACTACCGATGGGATCGCCAATTTCAGGGGCTCTAGCCAATATTTTTCTAAATCAAATGGAAGAAGAACACATCCTGACAGCAAAAAACCCACAACATAACAACATAAAGGCCTGGTTCAGATACATGGAAGACATTTTATGCCTGTTCGCAGGGAATAATCAAGAATTGGAGGATTTGCAGGCCTACATTAACAACCTTATGCCCTGCCTGAAGTTTACTATCGAGCATGAGAAAGAATATTCAATAAACTTTTTAGACATCACAATAAAAAGAGAACCTGGAAAGTTCAGTATAGCAATATTTAGAAAACCGACATCATGTAGCGCAATGATACCGGCTGACTCATGCCATCATCATTCCCACAAATACGCAGCCATTAGATCCATGACACAGAGGATGTTGAAGCTGCCACTTTGTGAGAGTGAAAAGGAGAGAGAACGCAAGACAATATACCACCTGTGTCAAATAAATGGATACAACCAAATCACTGTAAACAAAATAATGAGAACGGAGGAGAAAAAGTTACACCCACTTTATGTTAAAAAAGCCGAAGAGGAAGGAACAAGATGGAGAAGCATTACTTTTTACAACCAGGATGTGAGCAAGGTGAGCAGAGTTCTTAACAAATACGATATAAGGTGCGGTTATAAAACACAAAATACTTTAATGTCATTATTAAGACAAAATAAAAAAGATCAGGATAAACTTTCATTAAGTGGGTGCTACCAGATAACATGTGATGAATGTAGTGCTTTTTATATAGGAGAGACAGGACGTGCAATAGCTACTAGAATAAATGAACACAGGAAAGCGAAGCATTTGTCCAGTTTTGGTAGACATTTATTATTCAACGGCCACACAAGTAAAGATGACAAAAACATAAAAATCCTTCATACACAAAAGAAAGGAATGAAACTAACTTTGTTGGAAGCTTTTTACATCTATAAGGCTTCTAACCAACAAGGATTATTGAACGAACAGGTAATTTTAGGAAAAGAACCACTGTTTAAGGCAATCAACCTTTGATAGGTTTGAATGCGTTTGTTTTTGTAATTGTAGTGTTCTTCTATTATCCTATATAACGCTCCGATGTATCTTCGAATGCATAACTAACAGGCGTTACGAATTGAATATTGTACTGTGGGTTCCCTTGCCGTTTTGTATGCGAAGTATATACGATTCTAAACGTGAATGGCTGACATGTGCTGGTGTAAGGGGGGCCCTCTCACTTATTATTTATTAGCCCTACCTGACCATACTGAAGGCGCCTTCCCGCCTCGGTTTTTAAATATACAAACTTTTTTTACTTTACTTCTTATGGTAGCGTGAATTAAATATCTCTCTTCCGGAGGCTATACAAATATTATAGGTTCTTTCTCTGAGACTTTGTCAGAGAAAGATGAACCACAAATTACTTAACCCTTTTTATAGAAGCCAAAAATGCTTCTCTACAAAATGGACTGATTTAAATTATTCTATCATAATAAAACGCAAATCCAAAACAACACTTAATGTCTATTAACAAATAACATGAACAATGCAGAACCGCTTACAAAGGATATGAACGTTAACCCTAAACAATGATAATAATCTTTTTGGCAGAGATGGTCACAATATAGTACAGTAAAACTCTTAATAAACTTACGGTTATATTAACCGGGAACGAGAAACACAAGACAGCACAATTCTTATAAAACAGCCCTCATATTGGGGCTTTGAGGCGGACGTCGACACACGTCCGCCTCGCTCAAAAACCGATACACAAGAGCATGAATGGTTGTGTTCCCTCTTTCATCCCTGTACAGTTCGCGCCCAAAAAGCTACAGACGCTTGGAAATACCATCCTCGATTCCGTCTTAAAACAAAATACACCAGCGTGCATATTCAAATCTCCAACTTACTACATCCCTTCCACGTTAAGATAAACAATTATTTGACCAATTATTTATCTAACAACAAAACGAAACCAAACAAATAAATTGCTAATTGTACCATCTCCCCTCACAAAACAATTCTCTTAATTGCTAATTACAATATCTGACAAACATTTTTCTTCTCGTACATATTTCGATTTCCTGAAATAAAAATACAGATATGACCCAATAAAAACCCAAAAGAATTCGGCCTTGGTCCTGAAGTCCGACGATGCTAATTCGGTTTCGAATCTTCCAAAGTCCCAAGCGAATGTCTCGTTCCTCTGGGCCATTGGTCACATGAAACAAAAGGAAAAACAACATTGAAGCAGTATCATAGCAGTCCGATTACATCATAACTTACATTATCTCTTATCCATCTTCAAATACAGCCGCTATCGTGAAATGACTTCCCTCGCTCCTCGCCTCGGTTTTTTCCCTCCGTCCATTTTGCTACCAGCGTCATCGGTGGTCCAGCGGCGTCCGTCGTTCTTCGGAAGCTATCGTGTACCTCATAGATGACCTACACGACGTGTGGATGTTGTCCAGCGACACTGAGGCCCGGCTGTACATCCCTTTGCGTTGTCCATGTAGTCATTGTTTCACCTTCGACGTCAAAGTGCAGGTATTTTGTCATCTGCCACTTTGTAATTTTTTGACCAAACGCCTCCGTTTGGGCGTTTTTCTGCGGTCACACCATTTTCTGAAGCACACATGGCTTCGCTTGCTGTAGATTACAACCCTTTGTAAATCTACCGGCACTAATTTCGACGTCCAAAGTTCAGTATATTTGCCTGAAACTTTGAAATTTTTCCTTGGCCTTTTGCACCTCTCGCGGGCGACTTTTGCGGCCACATCCATCTCTAGTACGATTTCTTGCTTCGAACGGCAACGGGACAAACCAGCTGTTTTCACAATGACCACGCTGCATGACCTTGGGACTTCTGGATGAAAATTTCGAGTACCTAAGCTTGGATCTTCCGTTCACATCGGCTGTCGGATACGGAACTATATCTTCGGAACATCTGCCTAACTAGGTACCTGCTTCTCAATTGTGTTTCGACCCATTGTTTACGCGAAATAAACAATAAAATGAATCAAACTACTTTGGAACTTCCCTATTAATTAGTTCCCTTAATACTGCTTTATTTTAACTTACAAAATACAGTTGCAAAGTATACCCCTTAACTTTTAATTAATTATTAATTAATTACCGCGTGTCTGTCTTGTGCTTCTCCCCTCAAAGCTGCCATTTTCAAAAATGCTTATATTAAAAAACTCAACGTGTTTCAAACTTCTAATTCAATTTAATTTCCTCAAAATTTACTAAACAAAGAACTTGCTCTTTGTTTCTATCATATCCTTTACTTTCACTAAATCGACCAGTGACGGTACGATTTTTTTTCTGTTTATTGTTTACTGTTGCCATCTCTACTCTGCCATTTTTTCACTGAATAAAAAAAAATCCTCAGAATTCAGTTACAAACTACCTGTTCTGCCCATCGCCACAAATCTTAACTCAAGCCCTGTCCAACACAACTTGGTTCAAACTTTCTCCAACGAACGGTCTCGAGAATTAAGACATTTCTTTCAAAAACAATTCCAACACTCAAAAGAAACTATACTGCAAATATTTATTTATTATGCTGCCACCAGCAGTACATTTCCTAACACAAATTCACGACTATATTTATCTATATCGACATGTATCACACACAATGTCCACCTCAAAAGCAACAAACAAATTCTTGGAATGCCAACGCGCTATTCCCAACATGGGTGCCTAAAAAGCCAGCCCCTAAACCTTTTTTCTTAAAGGGTTTCTTGTTTGCCTTACTTCGCTTCAACTATATAGCCACAACAATGCATTCTTAAAATGCGTCACATAATTTGCTTCTAAAATTCACAACAAATCTAACTGGAGTGCTTTCTTCATAATCTACTCGAATAATTGCTTGAAATGTCTTAAACAATCCCAACCGCTAGCCAACAAATTGTAAGGGGGGCCCTCTCACTTATTATTTATTAGCCCTACCTGACCATACTGAAGGCGCCTTCCCGCCTCGGTTTTTAAATATACAAACTTTTTTTACTTTACTTCTTATGGTAGCGTGAATTAAATATCTCTCTTCCGGAGGCTATACAAATATTATAGGTTCTTTCTCTGAGACTTTGTCAGAGAAAGATGAACCACAAATTACTTAACCCTTTTTATAGAAGCCAAAAATGCTTCTCTACAAAATGGACTGATTTAAATTATTCTATCATAATAAAACGCAAATCCAAAACAACACTTAATGTCTATTAACAAATAACATGAACAATGCAGAACCGCTTACAAAGGATATGAACGTTAACCCTAAACAATGATAATAATCTTTTTGGCAGAGATGGTCACAATATAGTACAGTAAAACTCTTAATAAACTTACGGTTATATTAACCGGGAACGAGAAACACAAGACAGCACAATTCTTATAAAACAGCCCTCATATTGGGGCTTTGAGGCGGACGTCGACACACGTCCGCCTCGCTCAAAAACCGATACACAAGAGCATGAATGGTAGTGTTCCCTCTTTCATCCCTGTACAGTTCGCGCCCAAAAAGCTACAGACGCTTGGAAATACCATCCTCGATTCCGTCTTAAAACAAAATACACCAGCGTGCATATTCAAATCTCCAACTTACTACACTGGTCTGTAATACTGATTATTTTTGCGTTTAGTAAACGGTTATAACACAAGATAAGGACAAATTTGGTCAGGGATATTGTATTTTTATGTAATTTTAGTTTTGTTAATTCGACAGCACGAGAATTAATATTTTTATGAATGTAATTTTTCAACGTGTTTTTCTTTTCTAGGTTATGTACGTTATACAATGCCATAAGTTGATATACTTTTTATGTAATGACTCCTATGAAATATTTATGTAAAGAAGGAAAACAATTTGACAGTAAGTTGGATTTGTGGACCTGAACTGTATTTTGATGTTAACATCTCGTTTTTATGAATTTTTAGAGTTAGTTCGATGATGCCGATGAAAGGCGAAACGCGTCACTAACAAGATTAATAAAATAAAGAACAGTGAAGAACAAACTACAGTTTTATTTCTACTATATGTTTGATATTTGATATTTGATATTTGATATTTGATACTTGATATTTGATATTTGATATTTGATATTTGATATTTGATATTTGATATTTGATATTTGATATTTGATATTTGATATTTGATATTTGATATTTGATATTTGATATTTGATATTTGATATTTGATATTTGATATTTGATATTTGATATTTGATATTTGATATTTGATATTTGATATTTGATATTTGATATTTGATATTTGATATTTGATATTTGATATTTGATATTTGATATTTGATATTTGATATTTGATATTTGATATTTGATATTTGATATTTGATATTTGATATTTGATATTTGATATTTGATATTTGATATTTGATATTTGATATTTGATATTTGATATTTGATATTTGATATTTGATATTTGATATTTGATATTTGATATTTGATATTTGATATTTGATATTTGATATTTGATATTTGATATTCGATATTTGATATTTGATATTTGATATTTGATATTTGATATTTGATATTTGTGTTTAAGATGTTACATGATATGCTACCAAAGTATATGTCAAGTAGAATAAGATTTATTAATGATGTCCAATGTACATACCTACAACACACGTGCTGCAACAGGTATTTATGTTAAAGTTGCAAAAACAACGAGAACGAAGAAGTCACTTTTTCATGATGGTATGATTATGTACATAGCCTGCCATTGTTTATTAGGTCAATATACAACATAAAGGAATTTAAAATGGTACTCTGTTTATATGTAAAAGCACATTTTGTGTAAGATGTTGTCAATTGTTAGTTGTATTAGAGTTGTATATTATGGGTTGGAATGGTTGTCTTTGCTTATATTTAGAAAGCTGGTTTATCGACGGTAAGATATTCAAGGAGAAAGGTAGTTTGTCGGGCAATTCCGTCATACGAAGAAGCAACCGTAGACACGTGTTTCGGTCTCTCAGTCCTCATCAGTACGGTATAGCCAAGGAGTAAGATGGACACTCAATGGAAAAAACGGACTATTAGTCCGAAGCACGTGTCTACGGTTGCTTCTTCGTATGACGAAATTGCCCGAAAACCTACCTTTCTCTTTGTTTATATTGGAACTGGTACTTAAAGAAATAAGGTGTTTAGTTATTAGGTTGTATTTTGGATTTTATGAGTGTTATTAAATTATATGTTTAGTATTATAATACTAAACATATAATTTAATATTAATAATATAACCAACAATAATTATTGTTGGTTTTTTATTATCTGTACTTGTGTAATTATGTATAGCAGAGAGTTGCTAAATAAATATATATACTATAATTAATAGTTGCTACTGTAAACGTTATTCAAAAATAACAGCTTAAAATAACAGGTGGTTATTTCTGCTATTTTCTCCGTTACTGCTATATTTATCGTACCATTGTGAACGTTATTAAAAAATCTGATGTGGCCAGGTACATGACTTTATCATACAATATATAAAATTAATACTTTAGCTGCATGAGAATCTATTTTATTGAGATAAATCGTAGGTATTGTCAAAGCATCAGCACTTGACTCTACCTACACTACGTCATTAGAATAATAGTTATTTATGTCACAAGTGCCGAAAGTATGGAATAGCGCGGCGACCGGTGATGCGGCGCGTCACCGAAGGCGAAGCGTCGCCGTCGCATGTGAGCGAGTCGCGCTATGTAGTTTTCGGTAGGAGTGACATCAACGTTTTTTGTGTTGCTTTTTGAGAAATACGTACTTACAAAAAATTAAAAATGGTTATATTTCTGGATAGGAAATGTTAGGTTGATACCACTTCTACGAAACGTAGAGTTTAAAAAGCTAAATCAAATTCGTACCAACATACTAAAACGTAACTATACTCATCGCTATACTTTATTTACAATTTTCTCAATTATCGTTTTTACAATTAGATAACAACGGGTTGATATTTCTTATCAACAAACAATCAAATTGGCGATCTTATTTTATTTGAATTTTGTAATTTCTACTTTGCCGCAGTAGAGCGGCCACGTTCCATAGCGGTTCTCCAACCTCTGCTGAAATCAGCTGTTTTCGAGTGTGACAGCCATAGACATTTCTGTGGTGACAGCCCAAAAAATCCAGGCTACTTTGAAGTTTCATGTCAATGCAGATGCGACCGATCTCGATCAAATAGAATTTGCTCTTAAAGCTAAACTATTAATTTTACCAAAAAATATCATAGGCATAAATTATTCAAAATTTCCTCTACTTTAATTTATTATTTAACTATTTTGACGAAATTACAGAAATGGCGGCTCATGTGCAAAATCCTTGAAAAAGGCTTAGAATAAACTACCAGTTCCTTTGGACCCTTTTGAACCAAAAGCTTTTCAGCTCTAAGTTTGGTCATAGAACTTCTAAATATGAGTTTTCGTCCCGACACCTTTAGTAGTTTCTCCGGAATCGTCGTCACAAAAATCTGGTACACACATACGCACACACACACACACACACACATACACACACACAGACATTTTTTTGTACCTTGGTCAAAAATGTTCAGGGGACCCAAAAAGACCTATTTCCGCTAAAATCTAATAATCCACGCCTTAACATCCCCCAACAGCTTTCGCCACTACGGGGGCATCGGCAGGCCCGAATTATCATTATTATGGCCCGCGTCTGTGGCACGTCTTAAGATGTTTGGCTTTCAGCATTCGCCGTGGAGTAAAGGAAAACCACAGAAAAACCTTTACTCTGAAAGCAGGGCGTAGGATTCGAACCGGCGCCCCCGAGACTGATAGCCAAGCGCGCTACCACTCGGCCACAGTCTGGCTTCCGCTAAAATCTCAATTTTTTTTTTCGGCATGATTACAATACTTTAGCATACTGCGTATGATAAAGTAAAAACTGCTTAAAATAACAAGGTGTGGTTATTTTTGTCATTTTTACGCTATTCTTATATTTATTGTATCTTGGTACAAATATCAATTCTGATTATGAGCAACATTGTACTATAGGTACACTATGATGTTGGTTTGAGCACATTGTGCAATGTAAATGATTATTGTAGAAAAATAGCTTCTTATATCTTTGCAATTGTTTATTAAATACACTATGTGTACATGTTTTGACAGTTCATACTGTCATCCTCAGCACATGATCTACAGAAAAGGGGTATAATAAAAAATTACAAGAATAACCAATTTGTCGAAGCAAACCTACAGTCAAATCCGAAATTTCCGCACAAGCACAAACAGCACAAGCATCGGAAAAGTCACTGCAAAGATATGCAGCAATTGGAGGTAAAACCCAAAAGGAGGTAAACGGAAACGTACCTAAAGTAGCGAAAACAAAAAAAAATTGTTCATGTTTAAGGAATATGAATAAAATCGTTATTGAACTTACATGGATAGGTTAAAATGTCGTTCCAGACAATGTTCATCAGTAAAAAAGACCAGCCAAAAGTTATTATAAGTATTAAGCAATTATCTCCAAAATCCAAACTTCAAGTTAGTAATTACACATTTATCAAAGAAAACATCAATTGAAGATATTATCAAGAATAGAACATAACACAATACAAGTTTCAAAAGTGGGTATATTTTTGGTTATTGGCGAGACGAACATGGGAACTACTGTAGATATGTGAAAAGGGGTTTGTTAATAATGGTAATAGTGGTAATAATGTTAGTTTGATCGTTAAGTAAAATGAAATTTGGCATTTGTTTCTGTTGCTCGATCTCAAGTTGTTCCAACAAATCTAATCTGTAGCCTTTAGGGCATCTATGTAAAAGCTTAACTTTTGTGTAATCAATATTATGACCTGTGTCCAATTTGTGTCTATAAAAATTTGATGTAGTTTGAGTTCTGTGTTCTTGGATTCGTCTGGCCAAAGATCTCCTTGTTTGTCCTATATAAATAGAGTTGCAATTAATGCATTTGACCGACGAATTTTGTTATTTTTTGTCCTATTCTTGATGATATCTTCAATTGAAGCTTTCATTGATAATTGTGTAATTTTTAACGTTTAAATTTTATTGTTCTTTGTATTTCGTTTAGTTTATCGTTAGAGTTATGCGATATGCACTATCTGCACTCTCTGCACTATCGCAGATATAAGAAGCTATTTTTCTACAACAACTCTATGAGGTGCCATCATGGTCATCAAAAACGACTATACTCAAAGTTTTCAGTAATTAAAGAGTGCTTCGTAATCTGGAATTGTTTGTCATCTTATACTAATGTTATTATTAATTGTAACAACAAATACAAATTTCACGCGTTTCACTATGTCAGTAGCTGTCTTGGTGGCATGGCGCTGTTTCGCAGAGTGCATAAGCATAACAGCTTCCATATATCTGTTATTTTGTATCCCATTTGTTATTTTTGTTACACTGTTACGCAACGGCTACCAGCTGCTGTTGGTTGGTGGCAGCACTGGACAGCGCAGTCGCAACGGTGGCTACGTAATACTTGCATCTATTATTTTTGAACCGAAGTAAGTATTGTGAACTGTCATTAGTAAATAGCAGTTATAAAATAACAGATCGTTAAATAACGCCCCATCTCTACTTGCCAATGTCCCACCCATAAGACGAAGAGATGGCATGTGGGAAAAGTACAATACGTGTGCCTGGATATGTAAAGGAAACCAGTTGACCGAAATTGAGTTATGAGTGTTGTTAGAATAAGTTATGGCAAAGGTACTCCAATACTTTAAGACGATTACTTTCAAGGGAATTGAAAAAAATATTTATGTTGTTGATGCAAATAGTAAGATTTTGCGCTATGACAAACTATTGCAAGAAATTAATAACTTCGCGCATATTTGGAAGTATTTACAACGTGTTCGGAACGCTTTCGACATTAGTTTCAAGCTTTTTAGTAGAATTTATTGCTTTATTTATCGTATTTTTTGTAAACTAGGTATCTTCATCTTTTGAGTCTTAAGAAGACTTTAAGCATTCTCGTAAGGGCATTTATGGGTCTCTGATTCCAAATCTGATTTGTGATTTTAAGAACTCAAAATGGCATATCAAATATGACGACCAAACATGTACTTAAGTGTCGGATTCATATAAAAAATTAAAACATATGATATATGAACGTTTCGGATTCCAACTCTGTTGTCAGATGTATAGAATTCAAAATGGTGAGTCCAATATGACTAAACATGTAATTTACTGTCGCATTCGAAAGAAAACATAAATATCTGATGTTAGATGTTTATAAATCAAAATGGCACAGATTGCAATTTGACAACTATAATAAATCAATGTAAATTTGCAGCTTTTATTTTCCTATTTCCCGTAATATAATTATGCAGCGCTGTGATTTTAACACTTATGTCAGTTAAAAATCCAAATTTGCGAATTTAATGTGACGACGTATAAAATACAAATAAATCGGACAGTATCAAAGTATTTTAAATGCTTAATGATAAGAAATAAACAGGACTAGGTACACAAAACGTGGAAATACAATCCTAAAAAAATTATATAAAACGTACATTTTAAAAAAACTTTGCTCTATCAACAAAATTACAATTTTTGAATATTTTTCTTAAAATTATTTTTTGATTTAAAATATTTAATATAATGTGAACCCATGAGTAGGATTCAACGGCATAATAATATGTAAATTGTATTTTACCGAAATAGCTTTTTCCGCTATTTTGCTTCACTATTTTAAATATTTACACAAGCTGATCATTATGAAGCTTAATTGGAAGTATATCGTCATTAAGAGAATGCTTGAAAGGCAACCAGGTATGGAATCCCAGTAAAGGAAAAAGTAATATTAATTAGAAAGATGAATGACAACCACGCTAAAACAAAAAGAGAATTTGCAAACAAGTAGTGTGTTTGAATTATCCTCTCAGAAACGTCAATAAAGTATTGAATTGATGCGGTTGTACGTGTGCATTCCATTCAATTAAAAATTTACAGTCTATCGCACAGCTGATATGCTACATCAAAGCTGCAAATACGCCTGAAACGGAGACGTCAACTTATCCTGATCGCGAGCTTGATGCCCGAGAGCACTCGCCTCTCAGCGGATTCGTTCAATATGCATGTGATGTAGATACCGCCAAAATGCACTTCATCGCACCCGAATAACAATTTTTCTGGTAACATGATACTGCACTTCAGACAATACGTGTTACAATCTGATGCATAATTCAGAATTCAGAACTACAGTGTGAGCCAACCGACAGTAAATTTTACATGTGCATAATTTTTTTATGGGGGAGAATAAATGTAGTTGGTAGAGGCGGGTATTATAAACGTCGATGAAGATTTTACTAGCACAGTATTTTTATGCACAATATTCGAGTCTTATTGAAGAAAAAGTACTTCGCTAGTAAAATTTTATTCTACGTTTATAATACCGGACGTAAGTGTGATAGATTAAACAAATACCTGGTTGCTAAACTTAACATGATTAGCATTATGACAGATAGCTCACATAAATCGAAAAAAAATCTGATGTGGCCAGGCACATGACTTTATCATACAAAATATAAAATTAATAGTTTAGCTGCATGTGAATCTATTTGATTGAGATAAATCGTGTCTGCATTAAAATTAAACTAGTTAGACAGGATTTGACAGATATTTTGATAGTCAATAGTATCAATAGTAGGTAATGTCAAAGCATCAGCATTTGACACTACCTACTGTCAGAATAATAGTTATTTATCTCACAAGTGCCGAAAGTACGGAATAGCGCGACGAGCGCTGACGCGGCGCTATATTTTTGCGTTATATTTCTGTACAGGAAATGTTAGGTTGATACCACTTCTACGAAACGTCAAGTTTAAACAGCTAATTCAAATTCTGACAGATTTATATTCGTTCATGTCACATCCGTACCAACATACTAAAATATAACTACACTCATCGCTATACTTTATTTACAATTTTATTAATTTATCGTTTTTACACTTAGATATAACAACGGGTTGATATTTCTTATCAACAAACAATCAAATTTTTGATCTTATTTTATTTGAATTTTATACTTTCCGCACTAGAGCGGCCACGTTCCATAGCGGCTCCCCAACCTCTGAAGGAATCAGCTGTTTTCGAGTGTGACAGCCATAGACATTTCTGTGGTGACAGCACAAATAAATATTTGTCAAAATCCTGGCTACTATATCAATGCAGATGCGACCGATCTCGATCAAATAGAATTTGCTCTTGCAGCTAAACTATTAATTTTACCAAAAAATGTCATAGGCATAAATTATTCAAAATTTCCTCTTCTTTAATTTATTATTTAACTATTTTGACGAAATTACAGTAATAGCGGCTCAATTGCAAAATCGTTGAAAAATGCTAGGAGTAAATAGCCCGTTCCTTTGGACCCTTTTGAACCAAAAGCTTTTCAGCTCTAAGTTTAGTAATGAAACTTCTAAATATGAACTTTCGTCCCGATTCCTTTAGTAGTTTCCCCGGAACCGTCTCCACAAAAAAACGGGTACACACACACATACACACACACACACATACACACACACACACACACACACAGACATTTTTTTCTACCTTGGTCAAAAATGTTCAGGGGACCCAAAAAGACCTATTTCCGCTAAAATCTCAATTTTTTTTTTCGGCACGATTACAATACTTTACATACTGCGTATGATAAAGTAAAAAACTTCATCGCACACGGCAGGGCTGGAGTTAAAGAAAAATTTAAAAATTCTTACTAAGTTAGTTTTATTGTGCCTGTGGAAAAGATGATATATCTCTTTAATAGTATCAAGCTTTGCTATCGGATTTTCTTGAATACGTCTATTGAAATAGTATAATCACATTTGAGTTGTTATTTTTTTTTCTTTTCTACTTTGCGTTCTACATATTCCAAGCGTAATAGTGCGTATATAACGAAATTGTTTGTACAATCTCCAACTTTCCAAACAAGGAGAGAAGTATATATCCACAATTTATTTCTTTGTCATATGAGATATCTGATCTTGGCGCACTGATCTTGTAGCATGTTAATAAAGCCGACGAACGACCGATTCTGTTAGAAATATAGCTATTCGTACAGATATTTAAGCATGCACGTAGCAAGCAAGAGTACATCAAAAATACGTCAGTGTAACGTTTTCGGCAACATTTTGAAGTGTTTTCTATGGTAAATATTGTTTGATAAGACAGGTCGCACTCTGTTGCATTAGCTGTAAGTTGCATCACCATTTCACTACTATCTCAGAAAACAGCTGATTTCGTCAGAGGTTGGAGAACCGCTATAGAACGTTGCCGCTCTAGTGCGGCAAAGTACAAAATTCAAATTTTAAATAAAATAAGATCACCGATTTGATTGTTTGTTGATAAGAAATATCAACCCGTTGTTAGGTATATCTAATTCTAAAAACGATAATTTGAGAAAATTGTAAATAAAGTATAGCGATGAGTGTAGTTTTATTTTAGTATGTTGGAACGGATGTGACATCTACAGTGTCATGAACAAATATAAATCTGTCAGAATTTGAATTAGCTTTTTAAACTTGACGTTTCGTAGCAGTGGGATCAATCTAACATTTCCTATACAGAAATATAACCATTTTTTAATAATTTTTTTAATATACATATTTTTCAAAAAGCAACACAAAAAACGTTGATGTCACTCCTACCGAAAACTACATAGCGCGACTCGCTCACATGCGACGGCGACGCTCCGCCTTCGGTGACGCGCCGCATCACCACTCGTCGCGCTATTCCGTACTTTCGGCACATGTGACATAAATAACTATTATTCTAATGACAGTAGGGAGTGTCAAATGCTGATGGTTTGACAATACCTACTGTCAATAGTACCAAAATATCTGTCAAATCCTGACTAACTAGTTTAATTTTAACGCAGACACGATTTATCTCAATCAAATAGATTCTCATACAGCTAAACTATTAATTTTATATATATTGTATGATAAAGTCATGTGCCTGGCCACATCAGATTTTTTTTTATTAAAGCAAAACGAAATTTAACATATTTTTTTATGAAACTGGCAAAAATTATTTAATTTGCTTCAATAAACAATATAAACACTTTCTTCAAGGTGAATTGTATCAATTAAAATATTGTTGACGTTGGTATATCGTTGATAGAACGTGGTAAGTATATAGCAATTCTGAGAAGGATGTAGAGTTTAAAGAGGCTTGCCAATCAGCTTTCTTATGAAGAGTTCTAGGAAATTAGGGAAGAGTTTTGCTTTTAGTGAGTGTTTCTAAGATACGTGAACAGACAGTAAGATTTGGGTAAATGTGACTAGATGTTTTCGATGATCATTTTGTGCTGAAGGCGAGACCGTCCAAAAAATGCCCAAATATGATCTTGTTTCTGAAAATGCGTAGTTACGTAAGGACCAAGAAGTTCCATCCGTGCTTCAAGCTCAGTTGAAGGTCAATACCCGTAACATAAAAACGTAAAAAATTCAAAATAATAAAAATAAATTGAATTAACAAATGAGGAAACAAACAAAGTACATACGAAACTTTTGGACATTTGTTTGGCTACACGTAAATTCCATTCTGAGTAAAAAGTTTTTAAATCTTGGCCAAAAACCTGGAGCGTGTACTTATCTAAGCTAATTCGCTTTTATTCCTACAACCTGAAGCATAAATTAGCACTTTATGCTTATGCTCATAAGTACATAGTCGGAGCATAAACTCAGTTTTATTCTCATCGCCCTTTTTGTTAGCCAAAATTAACAAGTGAACAAAAGATATTTGAAAACCTAACAACCCAAAATGCACACAATTCGACTGTCAATTCTTCCAATTGACGCATTGAATTACGCGCACCAAAAACAAAAGAATTAATTAAACGTTGTTCCGGTTCCGTTGTTCCGATTTTGTGTAAGTGAAACAAAGCCGTTATTTAATATTTAACAAAACCCGACACAATACATATCCGTATTGTGCGTTGTATCAACGACGTATGAAGGTTTTTCCAATCTATAAACATGACATGGAATGCAAGTCCATATTTTCCGCTACGTCCGGCATAGTTGTAATTAATTGCTGTTGCGTTTGATCAGTTTATGCACCCCTTGTGTGGGTATATGTACGACGGCAAATGTGATATATAGGAGGATAATTATGATCAATAGTGTTACGTCACGTGCTTATAATCGAGTATACCGACAATCGCATTATTTACCTACGCTAGTCGTGTGTAGGTTATAAATTAGGTTAGCAGAGTCGTAAATAAAATGGCTTAATCAAATATACGATAGGGGATAGGAAGTTAACATTTATATGTTGTTTATTTCTCTGGAACGTAAGCGAGCAAAAAATATACAACAAGAGTTTTAAAATACAAAATACGGTAACAAGATCTAATTTTAAAAGAACACTGGGTGTGCATTAAATTTTCTTGATAGATACATATGTACACATGTTAATGTACCTATTTAATAATTGCGTTTGTTTAGCTAAACCAAGCAGCCTGTATTTCAACCAAATTGACCTAATATTTCCCTTTCCATTCTACAGGTGTCCCAAGCTAGATGCAACCTACGTTACTGGCCTTAAGGCATCAAAATACACGATTCTTCTATGTAGAAAACTAATTTCTACCGATAATTCGAATTTTGACTTGAACGAATTAACACATGAGGGCTTACATGTGCATTGTGCACTCAAGAAAATCGTACTAATATAATTATTATTTATTCAGTTTACTTCTTATTTATTTATTTTATTATTCTTATAACATACTACTACTATCACTGTCTTATTTTTTTTTTCGCCGATGAATTCGTCAGAAACAAACGAAACTTTTGTTTTTCTTACGGACGCCATATTGGTTTTAGACATGTTTAGATTCAGATTATTTTTCTGAGTTATTTGGTATGCCACTTGCCATATTTAGAATACAATAACCCGACAAAATTTAGGGTTTTAGTTAATATCTGAAATGATCGCATGCTGCCATGAAAAACACATTTGAGTGATACAGTATTTATGTGCCCATAGGCCATAGTAAAGTTACAGTAAACTTTTGGACTTTTGGAATGTATTTATTTGTACTCACTAGACAACATAAAAAAGTAACAACATTTTAACAAAATCTAAATAATGTTTTAAAAAATCTGCCAAAATTATAAACACCATACACGTTATTTATTTTTTAAATCACTCCATAGATAAAAATCACAAGGGGTAAGATCCGGCAATCTTGGTGGGCATGATACTTCTCAATAGGTAGCAATTACTCTCCGTTTATGTCTTATATCTAAACAGTTCCTCACGATTCGGCCATTATGTGTAGGTGCTTCGTCTTGTTGGACCCACATACCTTATCGTAACGCCAACGGTATATCGCCCATTCTTTCTTCCACGTCCTCAGAGAGCAATATCGCCGATACACATCCGAAGTTAAATGTTGGTTATAAAAAATTGGTCCGGTTAATCGGTTGGCCACTATTACACCATACATTAAAACCAAACCACACGGCGCGGTATAAAAAGGTACTAATTTTTGTGGGCCCAGTAGTGCGACTTCTTTCAGTTAAAAATACCGCAGTTAGAAAAATATGTTTCATCGAACCATAATATTTTTTTATAAATGCTGGGTTTTCACCAATTTCTTTCAACAGATGGGTACAGATGGGTAGATATCACTTTGTTTCACACAACGTCTTCCATGGCACCATGCGATTTTCAGCAATTTTCGAAGTGTACAACTTTCAGTCAATTTTATTATCTTATTGTAATCAAAACATGGATGTGGCACACCAAATCACTCAGAAAGAAATGATGAATCGAAACATGTATAAAACCAATATGGCGTCCATAAGAAGAACAAAAGCTTTGATTGTTTCTGGTGAATCCATCGGCGAAAAAAAATGTAAACTGTCATAATCAAATTGTAGATCAAAAAGTGCCTTTATAATATCAAAGCGCTTTTTTGATGGGATCACAAATAAAGAAGTTATGGTCATTATTAAAGAATGACATTTTTTGGTTTTTTTAAAATAGCTTGAGAACCATTTGGAATTCAACTGATTTCTGAACAGATTATAAAAGAGCACATAAACATACGTTACTTCTATCTCTATAATACTATCTCTATATCTAATAATAACAAAAGTACCCATACAATCCAACGTCCCGTGAGACACTGTATAGTATCGTGTATTTACATTTCCTAAGGCTATTAACTTACTTTGCATCCACTGTTGGGCACCCTGTATACTAATATGATCCTGATAAAATGATATTAATTAATAATTATTTAAGTAAAGCTTGAACTTAAATTGTTTGCGAAAGTTATGAAGTGTTATGAGACTTATGAGCAACATACGATATAGCGATCACATAATTGCCTTGGTAACTTCCCGATTCTAATCTAATACAAAGCCACCCTAGCGAGGACAACTTCCGGATAGACAGCCACAAGACAAAACTTGTACACGAACTTACCCCGGGCTCTTGGCTTTGTCAGTAACTTCTGCACAATGACGTCATACGCTGATTCATCCGCTACACCAGAGTCCTTTACTAACTTTTCTTTGACGGCAATGCAGATGTTGTTTTCAGCTAGCAGGCCCTCCAGTTCTTCAAATGCCTGCAAATGAATACATAATGTTTCATTATCATTGATTACCAAATGTACCAACCAAACGAAAACGATTAAACACAGATTAATACTCCGCGAAAAAATTTCTTTATTTTTTAATTTTTGTCTTAAGTGTTGCTTTGATGAATTTTCTATTGACCTGATAGAATTCTGTAAGTAGACTGAAAATAAAAAGCATGGACACAAAAACAATAGGCAAATAGTAGAACAAAATTACAGGATATAGAACACGTGTGTCTGAGAAAATAATATTTTAAAATATCATCCGGGCATTGCGCATATCTGGGAAACCGGTATGAAAGTATTCACATTGTCCCGTAGCCACATAATTTGGAACCCTTTAAGCATTTTCTACTGTTACCTATTGGTTTTGACAATTGAGTTCATTTCGAAAAAAGAAATAGGCAAAAATGGTCTTGACCATCCCCACTCCATTTGGAAACGAATAGTTCGAAAAAAGTTCAAGTTCAAAAAGTGATATTTTTTAAATGACTCATAATCATAATCTCATAATCTCATATTTTCCTTACTAATTTCGATAGTTCGCTTAATTGTTTTAATGGCCTTAAATAAAAAGCTTTTCGAAAAAGTCAGATGAAAATAAGGGTAAGAATAATAAAATTTTGTTTTGTAAGTTGAAAGCAATCAATTATTATGTAATTAATTTATTATGCTGAATATGTATACGAATTCAAAAGTTGGATGTAACATTAGGTTATTGCGTTTGTTGTTGTGTAGTTTATGACAGCGCCCGCACACCTTTTAAGGAAAAGCTTATAATAATAATAATAGATTCAAAAACACGAACAGACTTTCCGTATTTCAGCTAAAAGTACAAATGTTTACTATTAGGCCCTTTTGAGGTTGATAGAAGATTTAGTGCAAATGGTATAAATTTGCAACCATTCCTAAAATCACGTTTTTTCTACATTTTTCCGCATTTTCTTTATGAAAAACTTACGTGATTTTTGGGTCCGGAGTTATCTCTACGGTAATGAGTTCTATCCAATAAGCATTTATATATCCCATTTACAAGATTTAAGCATTAACAATCATCAACTCCATGTTCCCCAGAGTTACGAATATTTTGTAATTTTCAAATGTGTTTTTCTCAAACATTTTCTGATGTAAAGCAATAAAATGTTTCTGCTACACCTATAGGATATTATAATCTAATAAAGTTTTATAACACGAAAATTGTCGCAGGAGCTGGTTTGGAACAAACAGTGCGCCAATACGTCAAATTCAAATTCAAATTCAAATTCTTTATTGGCGACAGTCATGTATATACATTTTCGCACGTCAAAGTTTAATTACAATAACACTGTTAGCAAATTCTCAGTAAACACAAGTGACAAAATAAATAAAATAAATGAACAATCAAAACAACATAAAATGTCCACCTTAAAAACAACGTAAAACGTCATCGTCAGAGGGACCGAACATGACATATGGCACACAGGCACACGTAACGGACGGAACAAACAAACGTCACCCAGATGAGAGTTCTCAATCAAGACATGTAAAATCAGAAGTGAGATACTCATCCCAGTCATAAAATGCCCTCTCAAGGAGGTATTCCTTTAACTTCAATTTAAAGCCATTGACACACTTTATGCGGTCGGGCAACACATTAAAAAACTTTACACCGTAATAATTTATCCCGTCTCTAGCCCTATCCGTTCTATAATAATCCAAAGCCAACCTTGTTCTGTGTCGGGTGCTGTAGCCATGGTTATCCTCGTGTCTCCGATACAACTCAATATTGGTCCTTACATGCAGCAGGCAAGTGAGTATATAAATGCATGGGAACGTCATAATACGAAGCTCTACAAATTTTCCCCTGCAGCACTCAGCATATCCCATGCCGGCCATCACCCTTATGCATCTCCTCTGCGCCCCAAACACAGCAGAGGCATGTGCAGAGTGACCCCAACAGATCACAGCGTAAGTCGCATGTGCATGAAAGTAGCCATAATACGCCTGCAACAAGGCACCGAATGACACATTGTCCCTGAGATAACGCAGAGTAAATATTATTTTATTTAGTCGCCTTGTGATCTGTGTGGCATGTTCCTCCCATGTCAGCTTTGAGTCAATATAGACCCCAAGATATTTAACTGGGTCTGTGCTTATTTCTAATTTCCGCAATGAAAAGCATAAAGATTGCGTTTTTGCCTCGTTGATGCTAAGCACATTTGCTGAGACCCAATTACATACATTGGTTCGCGAATCCTCGACGTGCTGCTGAAGGCCAAGCAGTGAGTCAGACATATTCACTGTTGTCGTGTCATCAGCATAAAGTACCACATTGGTTCCATCAGGGACAGCAGAGCATATATCGTTAATGAATAATATAAAGAGTGTTGGGCCCAAAACTGAACCCTGTGGTACACCGTAAGTCATGTTTACTTTAGCCGACATTTTGTTTTTGTACCTAACACACTGCGACCTATTCACTAAATATGACCTAACAAGAGCGACAGCATCATCAGCAAAGCCAAACAAGCACAACCTGTCCAAAAGCAGGTCATGCGACACGCAATCAAATGCCTTAGTCAGGTCATAGAAAGACGCCTGCGCATACAACCTTCCCTCAAAACAATCCTGTATATATGACACCAAAGCACTAACTGCATTGGCTGTTGATCTACTCTTTCTAAAACCAAATTGAGCATTGTTCAACAAATTATTAATCTCCAAATGATAATTAATTTGACGGTTGATGACCTTCTCGAAAATTTTTCCTAGAATTGGTGTTAAGGAGATGGGCCGGTAGTTTGCAACATTATCACAATCGCCTTTTTTATATATTGGCACAACTTTACTAATCTTCAAGCACTCTGGGAAAATGTTTGCTACTATGCACTGATTTATCAAGTTAGTGAAAGGTATTATAATTAAATTCTTTATACACTTTATAAGTTTGCAATTCATCCCGTACATGTCCCTACTGCTACTGCTCTTGAGATTACAAATAATATCCCTTACATCATTGTAAGATACATCTTTAAAAGTGAATTGGTCTGCCGCACCGCTCGCTTGTGACAGCACAGGAAAAACACGGGTAGGAGCGACAGCGGATACCAAACTGTCCGCTATACTAGAGAAGTAGTTGTTAAAGTCGTCAGCGGTTAATTTATCAGAGCTTGGTTCGCTTTTTTGGGGGCAATTTGACTTTATTACATCCCACACTGCCTTCTGAGTATTTGTTGAAACCTGTATTAATCTACTATTTGCTTCTCTCTTACACTTGTTTAAGACGTTACGATATTTGTTTCTATGTTCCCTCAAATAATCTACTGGTACTAGTTGGGGATTCTGTCTGTACAACCCGGTTACCAATTTAAGGGTGTCACGTGCGTGTTTGGCCTCACTTCCAAACCATGTAATTTTATTTCGAGCCCCACGACGCACGGTTTTTGTTACTAAGCCAAAACTGGCATCCATTGCATCTGTTATTACGTTTAAAAATTTAAGACACTTACTATTAACATCCAAATCATTATCAGTGACAAAAGCAAAATTTGTGTTTTCAATAATAGCATAAAATGCTGTCAGCCCCCTACTAGTAATAGGTCTACAACTAATCTTAGATTGATCTCACTGTCCCTTAGCAAAAAAACAATCAAATGAGACCGCAGAGTGGTCTGACATCAGAGGGTCCACAACCTCAGATCCATAACTAAACTCGCCAAAATTTGGGAACACATTATCAAGACACGCACTTAACCTAGTGTTTTTGTCGTTTGTTTTGTGCAACCCATAAGATGCAAAGAGATTACATAGCAGCTTTGCCTCTTTTGAATCGTTCTCAAAGTGACATTGAAGTCTCCAGTTACTACAACACCCTTCGCGTTCGAAAGCTGGCCTAAAACTTCACTAAGTCTTGACATATATAACTCGAAGCTTCCACTTGGCGACCGATAGATCGTCAAAATCTGAACATTATTTATCACAGCTCCTGCCACTTCAAAGTCAAGTTCGGCAGATAGAGTCATTGGACTGAACGGGAGATGGGCCAGAGACGATATTCCAGAGTTTACAAAAATAGCTACCCCACCGTGTTGGTGGGTTGACCGACAAAAACTAGAAACATTTACATATCCATTAATACTGAAAACCTCCATCTTATCACCAGTCAACCAATGTTCGTTCACACATAAAACGTCATATTTGCCTTTCTTTAAAAAAACTTCTAATTGACTGGATTTTCTCGACATACCTTGAACATTGTAATGCAATATTTTTAATAATTCCGTCCGTTCCGAGGCCCCACTCCCACACCCAGAAAAGACTATGGGAGTAACTCTGCTGCTCCCAAGACGCAAAAATTCCCACTCTCACAGTCTATCGTAATCAAGTTAGAATTAGAGTTATGTTTCGATCCGGACATAGATAATATCAAACTAGCTACATAGGAAAACACTTTGTTTTTGCCGTGTCTATTGAGATGCAAGCCATGAACTGTTTTGAGTTTCGGGCAAATTAAGGAGTTAACATCAACATACCTACAGGAATGTTCATTCATCTCGACCGTCAGGAATTCATACATTTGCTTATTAAATTTAAATATACGGTTGTTTAATTCAATTTTGTTTCCCCAGTAAGGAACAGACATTATTACAACATTGGTTATCCTACACATGGATTGAATAGTCCTCAGATCGTTAAATGAAACTTGCTGGTTCCTCAATAAGTCATTACAGCCCGCAAACAAAATTAAAAAATCTTTTTTGGTAAAGCCTTTACACAACTTTCTAATATCTACTATGACTCCCCCAAAAGTGGCATTAGGTTTATAAATCGTCGTAATAAGTCGTAATAAGTCGTCTTATAAAACGAGTGTTATATACTATTTTTGCTACTTTGCGACATTAATTTTACATACATTTCGAAAATTGTGTTTGTCATCTTACAATCTAGAGTAGCTTTAGCTTCAACAGGTGGTAGTTGTAGTAAAAGTAACAAATATGATTGAGGCGAGTCAATAGCGATTGAGATGTCGGCGTTATTTGACATTTCGAATCCATATCACCAATCTCGAAAAACTAAAAGACCTAGTGCTCTAGTGTTTTCATAACGACACCGAAACCCGTTTCGTTATGAGTTTATAATGAAGATCGTTAATTTAATTTCACATAAAAGTGTGTATTTTGATAACTCTACATTGACGTGTCTGTGGATTTGTTAACATATGAAACCATCTCAGAGATGTGCCCATGTCTCCTTACTTTACCGGCTCAGTGTAAAGAGTAATGTTGTTTACTGTTTTTTTTGGGTCTCTGATTCCGAATCAGTTATGATATTTTTAAAAATTAAGATGGCGGGTTTAATATTGATCCATCGGACAAAAAAATTCATCTCATGTGCATAGATTCCAAATCTGAACTATTAAATGTAGTGGATCTAACATAACTACAAAAGTGTAAACAACCTTGGGTTTACATGAGTTATTAGCCGGTAGATGATTCCTAATATTAAGTCAGATTTATAAACCAAGATAACAACCAAAGAAAAATTCAAAACTTGCATTTGCATTAATCCTATGTTCACTGATAGTTGAACCTTAATGATTCCAAATTTGACGTGAAATTATCAAACTTGCGGAATCAATATGCCTACACAAAAATGTAAAAAAATCTTCGGTTTCGCATGGATCTTATTTTCAGTGAAATTTGAAGCTTCTTGAATTCAAATCTGATGGCCATACAATGACATCTGAAAATGAAGAAATTCGAAGTGATAATAAGAATCATATTTCCTGTAATTCCTGAGATATATGTAGGTGCTGATATCAGTGTTGGGGTTGACGTATATTATTATGCGAGAATGCATATGGTGTAGACTGTAGGTGCTAGTTTTCCAGTCCACCTTTTGTCGTACCCACGTATGAATATTTCACAACGGGGTTGCTGTCGTTCGGTTCTTTTCACGGAATAAGACCTCCCACGCCCTGTTCAGATACTTATCACGTTATGACAGGTTCAGGCGGACCCTTGAGAAGGGTCGCACTCGTAAATTTTCTCACACGACAATGGAGTGAATATTAAATTATCAACGGGTTTGCGATATCTTTCATATGACGACAGGCAGAAATCTCTAGAACTTTTAGCTTGTCACGTCTATTATAATAACGCGTCAAACCTTACTTGATGTCAATATGCTTCCACTGAATTCTAAAACAATTGACATTGTTGCGATATTAATATACAATGCAAACGCCCAAAATTTAGTTTTTTGTAAAGATGTGGATACTAGAACCTAATGTCAACAATGTTGGTGTAATTCCGGAGTACAGATACTTAGATGTAAATAACAATAACTGAACTAATATTTATATGTTAGTTGTTTCTTGAAATTCGACGGTTTGATTGTTTAATATCATGCACGAAGGGAGATTTCATGAATGATAATTTGTTAAATCAATGCTGGGTGTCGGTGGTTGAACATTGATGATGTATGTTAATTACTTCGGTGTGTTTAATTAGAACCACCAGGACACCCATTCATTTGTTAATAATGCGCAGGTTGGCTGCGCAAATTTAATTATTATTCGGGCAGTATTAATTGGAACGGCCGTAGTAATAATTTTAACATAATTGTCGGCACGTTCCAGCATTTAAGCAGAAATTATTATGTGAGCACAAATAAAATAACTTGTTAAAATATTCGTACGATGATAATATAATACTGCCTAATTGAGGTATATTAAGCAATATTTTTTTGCAAAATATGATATTTTCTGGCGCCGCCACCATTTCTGAAAATACTTCAATACTTCGATGTCAAGTGTTGATATCATGTGCATGTCTGGTTATTACTGATTTTCTTGTATCTCAGTTAATAAATGAGGTAGTGAAGTTAATTAAGGAACATAATCTTTAGAAAGATTGGGCAATCGTTTCGTTTCGACTAAAAATCTTGTGCCAACTTCTTGCACTCTGCATATGCTAAAAACAATTTTTTACAACCAACAAAATAATCATCAAAATTCTATGTTTCGTTCGAGAAAACATAAACTTTGAAATTGTGACAAATGTTTCGTCTTGCGTTAATTTTGACACGCGGTGTATAAGTACATAATAATAATGTTTTCTTCATTCGTCTACTACAATTTTAATGTTAAATTACCAATACAAATGACAAAATTATTATTTATTATCTAACTGGAGCACGTCTAAGAATTAACAAGGAATTTAAAACTTGAAGTACCTTTCGAATTTGCCGATAAAATTTCATTCTCTTTGTGAAAACTGATCAAATCTCAACACTACCTATATTGGTTTACTGGACATTTTGTTTGTAAATCTAAGGAGTGAGTATTGTGCATATAGGACTTATTCGGATTATTGTTATATATGCATATTATGTTTGTATTATTACACAGGGTTAGACAAAATTACCGGAACACCTAAATAATTCCTCAATCGTAGGAAATTTAAAAAATCTGATGTGGCCAGGCACATGACTTTATCATACAATACATAAAATTAATAGTTTAGTGGCATGAGAATCTATTTTATTGAGGTAAATCGTAGGTATTGTCAAAGCATCAGCATTTGACACTACCTACACTACTACATTAGAATAATAATTATTTATGTCACAAGTGCCGAAAGTATGGAATAGCGCGACGAGCGGTGATGCGGCGCGTCACCGAACGCGGAGCGTCGCAGTCGCATGTGGCGAGTCGCGCTATCTAGTTTTCGGCAGGAGTGACACCAACGTTAATTGTGTTGCTTTTTGAAACATATGTATTTTTAAAAACTAATTAAAAATGGTTATATTTCTGTGTAGGAAATGTTAGGTTGGTACCACTTTGACGAAACGTCAAGTTTAAAAAGCTAATTCAAATTCTGACAGATTTATATTTGTTCTTGACACTGTAGATGTCACATCCGAACCAACAACCTAAAATAAAACTACACTCGTCGCTATACTTTATTTACAATTTTCTCAATTTATCGTTTTTAGAATTAGATATAAAGACGGGTTGATATTTCTTATTAACAAACAATCAAATTGGTGATCTTAATTTATTTGAAATTTGTATTTTGTACTTTGCTGCACTAGAGCGGCAACGTTCCATAGCGGTTCCAAGCGGTTCTCCAACCTCTGATGAAATCAGTTGTTTTCGACTGTGACAGCACAAAAAATATTTGTCAAATTCCTGGCTGCTATTTAGTTTCATATCAATGCAGATGCGACCGATCTCGATCAAAAAGAATTTGCTCTTATAGCTAAACTATTAATTTGACCAAAAAAGTCATAGGCATAAATTATTCAAAATTTCCTCTACTTTAATTTATTGTTTAACTATTTTGACGAAATTACAGAAATGGCGGCTCATTTGCAAAATCCTTGAAAAAGGCTTAGACTAAACTACCAGTTCCTTTGGACCCTTTTGAACCAAAAGCTTTTCAGCTCTAAGTTAGGTCATGAAACTTCTAAATATCAACTTTCCTCCCGATACCTTTAGTAGTTTCTCCGGAATCGTCGCCACAAAAATCGTTTACACACATACACACAGACACACACACACACACACAGACATTTTTTTGTACCTTGGTCAAAAATGTTCAGGGGACCCAAAAAGACCTATTTCCGCTAAAATCTCAATTTTTTTTTCGGCATGATTACAATACTTTAGCATACTGCGTATGATAAAGTAAAAATTGGTTAAACAAAGGGTTTTTAGCTTTAAACAAGCTATCGTTTAAATATATTTTCAATATACTGGGTGTTTATTTTATTATAGAAGTTTGGTAACCATTCGCTTCTTTAAATGGAACACTTATTAAATAATTTAGTGCTAAGTTAATTAATTCAAAGAATTTTTTACAGGAATCACTGTATATTTTATTTTTTTTTCAATTCTAAGGTTAATTCAAAGAATTTTTGATAAGAATAATTTTTTGCATTATGCATTATTTTTACTTTATCATACGCAATATGTGAAGTATTGTAATCGTGCCGAAATTTTTTTTTGAGATTTTAGCGGAAATAGGTCTTTTTGGGTCCCCTGAACATTTTTGACCAAGGTACAAAAAAATGTCTGTGTGTGTGTGTGTGTGTGTGTCTGTGTGTGTGTAAACGATTTTTGTGGCGACGATTCCGGAGAAACTACTAAAGGTATCGGAACGAAAGTTCATATTTAGAAGTTTCATGATTAAACTTAGAGCTGAAAAGCTTTTGGTTTAAAAGGGTCCAAAGGAACTCGCTATTTACTCTTAGCATTTTCAACGATTTTGCAAGTGAACCGTCATTTTTGTAATTTGGTCAAAATGGATAAATAATAAATTAAAGTAGACGAAATTTGGTATAATTTATGTCTATAACATTTTTTGGTAAAATTAATAGTTTAGCTTCAAGAACAAATTCTATTTGATCGAGATCGGTCGCATCTGCATTGATATGAAAGTACATAGTAGCCTGGATTTGACAAATATTTTTTCGTGCTGTCACCACAGAAATGTCTATGGCTGTGTTGGAGAACCGCTATGGAACGTTGCCGCTCTAGTGCGGCAAAGTACAAAATTCAAATAAAATAAGATCACCAATTTTATTGTTCGTTGATAAGAAATATCAACCCGTTGTTTTATCTAATTGTAAAAACGATAAATTGAGAAAATTGTAAATAAAGTATAGCGATGACTGTAGTTTTATTTTAGTATGTTGGTACCGATGTGACATCTACAGTGTGATGAACAAATATAAATCTGTCAGAATTTGAATTAGCTTTTTAAACTTGACGTTTCGTCAAAGTGGTACCAACCTAACATTTCCTATACAGAAATATAACAATTTTTTATTTATTTTTTTTAAATACCTGTTTCTCAAAATGCAACTCAATAAACGTTGATGTTTTTCCTGCCAAAAAATAGATAGAGCGACTCGCTCACCTGCGACGGCGACGCTCCGCGTTTGGTGACGCGCCGCATCACCGCTCGTCGCGCTATTCCGTACTTTCAGCACATGTGACATATATTATTCTAATGACGTAGTGTAGGTAGTGTCCAATGCTGATGCTTTGACAATACCTACGATTTATCTCAATAAAATAGATTCTCGTGCAGCCAATGAGCCGTCATTTCTGTAATTTCGTCAAAATAGATAAATAATAAATTAAAGTAGAAGAAATTTTGAATAATTTATGCCTATGACTTTTTTTGGTAAAATTAATAGTTTAGCTGCAGAAGCAAATTCTATTTGATCGAGATCGGTCGCATCTGCATTGATATGAAACTAAATAGTAGCCAGGATTTTGACAAATATTTTTTGTGCTTTCACACTCGAAAACAGCTGATTTCATCAGAGGTTGGAGAACCGCTATGGAGCGTTGTCGCTCTAGTGCAGCGAAGTACAGAATTTCAAATAAAATAAGATCACCAATTTGATTGTTTGTTAATAAGAAATATCAATCCGTCTTTATATCTAATTCTAAAAAGGATAAATTGAGAAATTTGAATTAGCTTTTTAACATTTCCTATACAGAAATATAAACATTTTTTAATTATTTTTTTAAATACATATTTCTCAAAAAGCAACACAATAAACGTTGATGTCACTCCTGCCGAAAACTACATAGCGCGACTCGCTCACATGCGACGGCGACGCTCCGCGTTCGGTGACGCGCCGCATCACCGCTCGTCGCGCTATTCCATACTTTCGGCACTTGTGACATAAATAACTATTATTCTAATGACGTAGTGTAGGTAGTGTCAAATGCTGTTGCTTTGACAATACCTAGGATTTATCTCAATAAAATAGATTCTGATGCAGCTAAAGTATTGATATTACACTAGGGCCTCGATTTGCGTCGGGGTTACGTTCCGGGAAAATGCGACGCATATCAAAACAACGCAAATCGAATCACATTTTTCCATAAGACACCATATAAATTTTTGAGATGCGTTCCGGAGACGTCGGATTTACTAGGTATGAAATAATGTCTCATACAAAATAATTCCTGGGGTCAATGTTGGGAAGTATTTTAATAAAACATACAACAACAAAGATAATTTTTTTGCCAATAGGTTACCCGTAGTTTATGGACTGCCGGTCATATTACGGGTAATATTACCGTGGTGTAATATTACCAGTTATTAGTAAATATTACCAGTACCAGTAACGGTAATATTATAGCCCCGGTAACTTAGCAAGTGTATCACCGTAATATTACCAAAAGTACCGGTAGTACTACCGCAGATGTAACAACAATGGTAACTTGCCGTAATAATGTTACCGAAACTTCAAAATGTTACCGAAACTACCGGTAATTTTCCCGCTGCGGTAACTTATTAACAAAGGTAACTTACCGTAATATTGCCAAAAGTCGGTACTTACCGGTGTAATATTACCGCCGCGGTAACTTAATAAAGGTAACTTACCGTGATATTACCAGAAGTACCGCTGCGATAATTTACCAGCGAGAATTTATGCTTCCGGTAACTTACGGTAATATTACTAAATTTACCTGTACTATTACCCCGGTAATATTACCGTTCTGCATCTCTAGTCGCGACCTCCAAGCAGCGGAGCGAAGTATCAGACTGCCGTAAGCGGGAGAAGGACAGCCTGTCCTTCTCCTGGACAGCCGAAGCATGTTGAGAACCATTTGGGAACCGATGAATTGTAAACAAACGAACGAATCAACGCAGTGTGTTCAAGGGAATCCCCGAATTATTTAGTCTGTGAGGACGCATATCAAATCATAACAACGCAAACCAGATTTATGGTCCTATATTTTCGATCAACGCAAATCGAAAACAACGCAAATCGAGCCGACGCAAATCGAGGCCCTAGTGTATATATATATATATATATATATATATATATATATATATATATATATATATATTGTATGATAAAGTCATGTGTCTGGCCACATCAGATTTTTTGCATTTGAAGTATTATGGTAATGTGACTATTTTTGATTAATAGCTTATAATTAAAAAATAATTTTTTTACAGAAAACGTTTCCTATAAAAAATTCTTAGAAATAATCCTAGAATTAAATTTATTTATAATATATAGGGGGTTCTTTTTTTAAAAACAGGAAAGGTTATCAAATTTCTATAATAAAATGAACGTAAATGAATATTGACAATATATTTAAACGATAGCTTATTTAAAGCCAATAAACTTACGTTAAGACAATTTTTTGAAATTTCTTGCGGCTGGAGACTTATTTACGTGTTGCCGTAATTTTGGCTAATTCTGTATAATGATTGTTGTTATTATCTGGGGTTCGATTAATCATTATTACGGAAATTGATTTTTTTTCTCTGTAATATTATTTTTTGCGGAAACTTATAAGCAATACCTTTTACCAATATTTATACTGTATTACCTATGATTAATGTTAATTTCGGGAGCGTCATGAAATGGTTCTTAGAAAATCGTTTTTTAAGCTCACCAAAAGCCACCTTATATTCGGTCCTACGCACAAGACTATGAAGTTATAAAATGCAACAGAACCAACAACACCTCGTGAACGCTGACAAAGAGCTCAACAAAGAAACAAATGCGCCAAATCCGACAGATGGAAGTACCTATATTCCAACCATGTTCCTTCCATTTTCCAGGTCACACGTAATCACAAACAAACAGCGGCACCTCTATGATTGCTTTTTGCATCGCTTTGGAGTGCAATTCTGTTGGTGTGTTGATTTGCACAACAATTTCTCTCCTGGTAGTTTTAGGTACGTGGATACGTTTGTGTCCCCGAGTGCCATCAATGTAAATAAGCGCGAAATGTAGCCGCTATTTGTTGCGCACTGGAGCGTCGAACACGTCAAAGTGAGTCTGGAAATGAAAAACTAGACGCGGGACCCACTCCAGTGTATGAGCAAGTGTTTCATTGCTTTCAGTGTGCCTAACGGATAGTGTTTGCGCTAAGATAAATTCGGTTGAGTGGATAATAAATGAAACGAAAACGTCAAAGAGATCTACAGCACTCGTGCGGTACCTGACATTTTATATTCGCATACCTGGAAACGTGAAATATACCGGCGCATTCGCCATTTCTGAAGAAAAAACAAGAAAGTCAACAGCTTTCCTTGAAACCGAACAAACTTTGTATTTCTCGTATGTAGCTTACGCCTGTGATGTCACTATCTGTATTTTAGAATGATATCAGCACCATTTTCCGGAAAAACTGAGGTCGAAGGAATTCACGGGCTTTTTCTCTACCCGCAAATATAATTCCTATGATTGACTATTTTGTTCGATTGTCCGAAATACAGATGAATCAAAACCGCCACCAGAATAGTAAAATTATCTTCGTTCAAGTACATCCTGGACAGAATCAACATGATCAACTAAGTTGTAGAGGAAAAGTGTATCTGCGGGATTACCCTATTACATTTTTGCAAAAAATCTAAAATGCTCAATTAGTATCAGAAATTGTGTGATAATTGGCATTATTTTGTTTGTTGGATCAACTTTACCGCGCGTTGGCCTGTGAGAGACATTCAACACGAGCATCCTTATCGCATATAATTCGATACCATACTAGACGGTCGATTACGCGGCTCTAATCTATATTCTTTTTGTATGACATAAATTATTCTACGCGAGGTCCCTGAGAAACTTTTTAATGGTTTTTATTCCCATGCGTTTAAGGGCTTTGGTAATAGATTTATGACTTTTGTCATAAACTGTATAATATACTGCTGAGCGAGATTATTATGCTTTTAGGGCAACTGGCTTGCCATCTACACATTTCATTTAACTTGTCGTGTTGTCCTTTTTCTCCTAATATGAAGTCAAGGCGGGGGAAGTTTTAATAAATAGGTGAAGCGTAGATTCGTTGGCATGCAGAAGACAGAGAGTGGTTTGAGAAGTAAAACAAACTAGTCGCAAGCATCCCGCTTGCTTAATATTAAAATATAGTTTTTTAGTGTGTGCTTTTGTAAATGGTAAGCCGGTCATTACGTCCTTACTTTGTGTTTAATTTAAATTTAATGTGTTTTGTGTAATCTGACAACTCCTCAAAATATTTGGAATTCTAACCAAAAAATTTTAATATTTTGTTTGATATAGTACATCATATGCTATTTAATTCGATTTTGTTATCGATAATAACTGAATTTCTTTTACATAATTAACAAGAATTTACAAGAATTATAATTCAAAACATTCATCGAGCAGCTGAATTATAGAAATATAGAAAAAGGAGTACGACCCTGTTCGTCGCAAGAAAATTGTCAGCACGCTACCGCAGAGAGTCACAAGCTACAGTACAGTACAGTATGCCTTGCGACCCTTTGATTCAATGTTGTGTTCGTTAGTAGTGACGTTTTGAAATCCTAAGACAGTAGCCTGATGATGACAGAGATGTCTAAATCGATCACTGGATTTTAATTCAAAATTTGCGAAGTAAACAAGCGTTTTGTTTTCATGTTATTATAGATACTCGGAACGTCGGATTCTTTCTCCAAAAATTTGTGGAACGGTTTGGACCTAACAAGCGTAAACGTTGTTGATGTTAATTATGGCATGTTAATTATTACATATAATTCCTTGTCACGACATCGTAGAGCTATGCTGGTAGCAGATTCGCAAACCTCATCAAATTATGCATATGGTAATGGATTAATAATATAGTAATAATATTAATTATTACTAATATTATTATATTATTATTATTAATGATATAGATAATTAATCATGGTTGCTACTCTTAAAGGCTCAAATTTATTTTTTCCTCCTGGATAAGAAACTAAATTCTCAGGGTTGTGTTTGGTATAAATACTGGTGCTAACTAAAACTTCTTGGAAGAAGTATAGCTTCACCAGCAGCAAGTTGTACGGACAACGGTGTTGTGCATAAAGTAAATATAGCTTCTCGCTGGTCAACTCAAGCTGATGAATACCCGCCAAGAAAAAAAAATTAGTTCTAATTATTTATAGTAATTATTTATTGTATTATTACCAGGTTATTATGTTTGTCATCTTACTACTGCTTGCTTACCTTAATTCCGTAGTTAGATTCTTCATATATAATCGATATGTAACTCCAGCCCATTTTTACAACTATATCTACCATCGCTTTCACTTGATAACGATCTGATGGTATAGTTCTGGTGAAGAATTCAAATCGCTGCTTGTTGCTGAGCTCCGGGCTAGTTGAAAAGAAGGAGACCTGTAACAAGATCAACCAATCGATTTCAACTTTTACTTCATCATCATCAGGCTATCAGAAAAGGATATAGTGTTAATTACATATATTACTTGTTGGTTTTCTAAAATATTGAATTCCAAATTATTTGTGTTTCTAGTTATAATTCGATTGAGGTTTGTTTGGCATTGACGTTCACTACAAAAAATCAAAACTATTTTCTTTTAATCGCAATATTTCGGAATATTTTTATATAATTTATTCTTAAAACGACTACGATGACAAAAAATCTCCACATAAATCACGGTAACAAATCAACTAAAATTCCACATTGAAACAGATACATGACATAAATCTTTACACACATAATGCCACACGTGTTGGTCAGTTCACATCAGAACAGGTCTAGTTATAGTTATAGTCTAGTTATAGTCAACTCGAGAAAATAATGTTTCTTGTTCACTTCTCTCTCGCATGTGAATTTTAATTTTGAAATGATGTTGAACTTTGTTCAAAAAGTGTCTATTGAATTGCGATCGTTTTCCCTAAACCACAGAATATCGTCCACATACCTTTCCCAAACTTTATGTGTTTCCTTTCCGGTAATTGGAATATTTTGTGTTCTAAATTGTCACCAAATATGCAAGCAAGCCGCTAATTGGGTTGTCCATGGCTAAGCCATCATTTTGACTGTACATATTAGTAATAAATTGAAAGAAGTTTTATTTAAGGACAATTTGAAATAGGTCGATCAAGTTTTTAATGTTTTTATCTAAAAGGTTATGTGTTTTGAAAATGTTAGGATGAGATAAAATTGACTATGTCAAATGATATTAAAAATGAATTATTATTAAGTTTTATATTTTTTGGTTTATTAATAAAGTCATTAGTGTTCTTCATTTCATATGTTGGTTTAAAATGTATTTGTTTTATTATTATATAATTGATGTTACTTGCTAATCTGTGTGCTAAAGTGTTACATGAAGTGACAATTGGTTTTATTCGGTCATTTTCTTTGTGGAGATTAATTAAACTGCAAAGTTTGGGGCCATTGGGTTTATTTCCATGATTTTATTCTGTTTTATTCCAAAACGTACCAGAGTATTTTCACACTACTTCTTGAATTTGTTTATTAATTTTTACTTTATCATACGCAGTATGTAAAGTATTGTAATCGTGCCGAAAAATTTTTTTGAGTTTTTAGCGGAAATAGGTCTTTATGGGTCCCCTGAACATTTTTGACCAAGGTACAAAAAAATGTCTGTGCGTGTCTGTGTGTGTGTGTGTATGTATGTCTGTGTGTGTGTAAACGATTTTTGTGGCGACGATTCCGGAGAAACTACTAAAGGTATCGCGACGAAAGTTCATATTTAGAAGTTTTATGACCAAACTTAGAGCTGAAAAGCTTTTGGTTCAAAAGGGTCCAAAGGAACCGGCTATTTACTCTTAGCATTTTTCAACGATTTTGCAAATTAGCCGTCATTTCTGTAATTTCATCAAAATAGATAAATAATAAATTAGAGTAGAGGAAATTTTGTATAATTTATGTCTATAACATTTAATGGTAAAATTAATAGTTTAGCTGCAGGAGCAAATTCTATTTGATCGAAATCGTGTCTACATTAATACTAGGTGCCCAGGATATTTTGAAGTTTTTGACAGTATTTGGAACGTCAGCGTTTGCGAAACGTCAATTCAACACGCAAATGCATGGAGAATTGCCATGAGAAGCTAGGTGAAACCGTGGTATTACTATTTAGAGGTATGTCCATACGCATGTGGAGTGGGGATGAAAATCTGCGAACATCTTCGTTACATTAATATCCGTTTCGCGGCGCTGCATGGTTGAAAAATAATAACGTAAACAACCAACATAACCAACTTCTGCTCTGACGTTTGTATTTGCATTCGTTGCTTATTGTCAGGTATTGTGTTTGTTACCTGGTTTGTTATTGTCTTTTATTGGTTATAATTTCTTGTTTATAGGTAAGTTTCCATTTCTAAGTTTGGAATTACCTAATATACTGTTTAAACTTTGTATTTTAGCATTTATTCATCGTGCATTGCAGAGATACATAGTTGAGTTGTTCCTAGTTTAGAGGTGAGTTAATTTTAGGAAGGTATATGCTATTATTTAATTCTAAAATATTTATCTTTTATATTTTAGGTTTGCCGTTCATTGTATGTAATTGCCGTTTTGTTAGTTGAAGGAATTTTATAGGTATGCTATTATGTTATATCTATGATGCGTGGGCAAACGAGTATAAGTCACTATTAGAAAGGTATGCTTTTATACTCGGGTTTCCTTATACTCTTTTAGCCCACCCGTCATAGAAATATGACTAGCTCCGAAGGGGAGAGCACGTAAGGAAATATTGACTTGACGACCGTGGAAGGTCCGTTTGCCGGAGCGAGTCACATTATACACCTTATTCAATGCAGCTTTGAATGTTGTCAAAAGTAACGGTTGTCTGGTTCAGTTAACGCTAGTCAATCTGTTAGTTTCATAGTCAAATACATTTTGCGGAAGCCTTGGGGGAAACCAAGGCTTACGACGTACTATTGTTAAGTCTTTGTTTTGTACACTGTTAGTATCTGTGATCGTGTGTCGTAGCCGGAGATAACATACGTACATCTGATGTTAATGTCAATAATTTCACATGTCGGTCAAAGAGTAACCGCATTATAATCGTAACGCAACTAGCTCATATCACTTTTGATAGCTCACAAAGATCCGTTGATGAAATACATATCTTAGTTTTTGTATTTTAGTTTTTGTTGTTCATACATGTATTTAAGTTGCCTTGTCGTTATGTTTTATTATTTAATTCTTAAAGATATATAAACGGAATGTTTTTGTATTTTAGTTTTTGCTGTTTGTAGTGTTCAGGTTGCTGTTTTGTTTGTTATCATTTTTTTATTGGTATGTTAACTTTTAGAAGATTTATTTTATTATTTAATCCAAAAATATATATTTTTAGTTTTATTTTATTATGTTAGTTTTTGCCGTCTCGTTAGTTAGAGGATTTTATTTATAGATACGTTATTTTAGGAAGGTAAAAATACCAGCCCTTAGAATATTTCTTTGTTGTTATTCTCTATGAGTGACATGAGTTTCACCATTTTGATTTTCATGGTGTATTGCATTGTATTTCTGTTTAATTAATTTGATTTTTGTAGTATAAACTGCCTGCTGTTAATAAATTGTGATTTGATTTTGTTAGTGATTTTTTTGTGATTTAATTTACTTTTGTTGGATATTAAAATTTTATTTTGTTAGTTATTCTTATAGTTAAATTTTTGCCATATCATATTCTTGGCAATTTATGATATCAGTGCAATACTGTTTATTGGATGCAATAAATGATACGATACGAATACACCTAGGTATATTTTTAAATTATCATTTCCGTGGAAAGTCTCATTTATTTGGTTTTGAATTATGTCAAGATTGAAATCCTACGTAAGTATAGTGAAAGTGTAGTGTGTCAAACATAAGCTAAGTACAGGTAAGTGTGCACACTAATTAGAGTATAACATCGGCAACGTAAGCTAATTAATGTTGGTCTTGTTCATGTTTTCGAGGTGTCCATGTTACTACCACTATTACATGATACAAATACAGTAATATTTGATATTGTTATACAATTATATTTCAATTAAATATAATAAAACACGTTTTATTGTAGACAGGTTTATTTAGTTAGCAATTAAACGCTATTGATGTCGGTTATTAAATGACCATCTTCAAGCGTATAAACATCAATGTATAATATTAATAAGTACGTATTCAAATAAAAAGCTACAAAATACTAAACTAAAATAAGTTTATCCGTATCATTTGTTGGTTCACTTCTGTCTGTAACTTTGTCAAAGAGAATATGTTGTTGCCTATTCTCATACTTTTTTGTGTTTAATATGCATGAAATACAAATAAAGATCACTCTCGATGCTTGTCTGGACGTAAGTCATAGTTTAACAGTTACGTATTTGGTAAGTTATACACTTGTTCACGTTTTAAATGTTGTGTCCAAACCACACCAAGATCGAATCGTATACTTCTCAATTGATGCTTTTGCCTGATAGGAAAATAAACCAATAAATCATTAATCCCAATATTCCAATTCTTATAAATCTTCATCCAAAGGACTGATGGGATTGAGGGAAAAATCTTGAATAAACTAAATAGCTAGTCATTTGTAAATGGCTAAAAATACCTAGAATAAAATGTTGTTCTTCCGACTTTTATTTGTATATTAATTGTACATACCTAACGCAAATATTTGAAAGTATTCTGTTTATGCAAGTACATTTGCCGAATAAGTATGTAGGTATAATATAAGTATAGTATTTTTTAAATTGAAAATGACATTACTATCACGACATAACCCCAAACATTGAAATATGCAATGTTGGGTGCCTATATGTCACCTGCGCAGTAGCGGTCGTAAACTCGTCCAAAAATAGATCATACCTTTAATTCTTCATACCACGGGTGAAACAATATTGAAAAACAATATTTCGAGTGCGGATACCAATGTTATGTTTTCGCGAATAAATATACAAGGAAGATTGTAGACGGTATGTTAACCTTAAAACTTATTTGGAATATTGAGCATAATTCTTTATGAACTTTTGTAGTTAGCACTGAAGACGGCGTAAAACTCGAAAATATAGTATGCTAGAAGCCAATATAATATATTAATCATCAGAACCAGAACTTTTTTAACTTTTTTACTTTATCATTCGTAGTATGACAACACTCCATATTTAGAAGCTTTCTGTTGAACCAAGGGTCCAAAGGAACTGGCGTTTTAGTCATTTTTGAAAGATATTGCAAATAAGCCGCTATATCTGGAATTTCGTCGAAATAGTTAAATAATAAATTAAAGTAGAGGAAATCTGAATAATTTATGACTATGACATTTTTTGGTAAAATTAATAGTTTAGCTACCTGAGCAAATTCTATTTCATCGAGATCGCTCGTACTGCATACAATACAATACAATAATCTTTATTTCCCAATACAACTCCACTGGAGGCATTACAGAAAGTCACAACAACAACAAAGCAAGCAACGCAGCAATCCTAACCTAATGCTAGAACACACCATCAACATTTGAAGTGACAAATTCATCTACGGTATAAAAAGCACTCTGAGTTAAAGCCTTTTTCAAACGAGTTTTAAATTTTTCTGGAGGTAGATGTTTTATAAACTAGTTAGCCAGGATTTGTCAGATATTGTGATTCTAATGACAGTAGGTAGTGTCAAATGCTGATGTTTTCACATTACCTACTGTAAATATAATCAAAATGTCTCTAGTCTAGTACTAGTAGTTTTATTTTAATGCAGACATGGCCGATCTCGATCAAATAGAATCTCATGCAGCTACACTATTAATTTTATATATGGTATGATAAAGTCATGTGCCTGGCCACATCAGATTTTTTTTAATTATTAATAGAAATAGAAAGAGTTTGTTATACCAGGATTTTACTGTATTTGCATGTTATATTATTATACATTATAATATTTTATTGGTCAAATAAGTACACAATCCTCTTAAAAAATATCATATAAAAGTCCTTGGAAATTTTTAAACAAATTACATAATTGGATCAATCTTAAGTATGTTCAAATTATATTTGTTATTTATATTTATTATTAATTAGTGTAACTGAAATAACTGGTAACCTTGAAGGCATATCTGACATCGTCAGAGAAACAACATAGGTGAAATAAAATATAGTATAAAAAATTATCTAAGCTAAAGTTTCGTTTCTGTAAATTGGGTAAATGTAAAATGTCCAATCTGTAGTTCTAAGGGTACGAGCACGCTAGCGAGCGATTGACACAAAAACCATAACTACATGTCGTGTAGAAATCAAACATAGACCGTAATAACTTTAGTAGAAAATATTTTTTAATGTAAGATAATTGGAGTATATGCGATAAGTGATAGCTTTATTAAACCCAGAGAAATTTGACTGTGAGAGGTACCAGACAGACAGACAGACAGAAAGACAGAAGCACGCTGTCAAAAGAAAAATGACAATTGGCCTGATAGCCGATAAGCCGAGGTTTGTTGTTAAACCGAATGATTTAGAAAAGAAGTCCGCAACAAAAGTTGTTCGCTTTTATAAAATATTTATTTAATACCACACATCTATCTTGAGTTCAGATATTTCTACTTCTGCAATATTCAGGAAATTCTCCTGATTGTTCTGAACCTGCGTGAGTCCTCTGTTGCACCCTGTAGAAATAGCAGTGTTCTTCTAAAACAAGCGTGGTTATTTTTCTAAATTGCGCTTTCATCTCAAAACTAGTTGTTTCCACTATGAAATAATTAATAACACTGGTTCCCAACCGGTGTACCAATCTTTATGGGTAAAATCATATTCATTTTGATGATAATGTTTGACCCAAAATTAGAACGGCAAAATTAATTAATATTCCATTATTAAACTGTGCCGTACACAGACGAATTTCTAAAATGGCAGATTGTGTAAAGAAAGTGTAGTTAAAAAGCAAAACAAGTTATTTTGATCAATTATTAGTCTTTAACTGATTTGACGTTGAAGAGGAAATTGCAGAGGAATATTTATTTTAGGAACCTGTGCCCGAAAGAAGATCTGGTGATAAATTTTAATAATTGTATGTTTAACAATTCCATTCCATGGAAGAAATTTATTGGTGTCTGCATTGATGGAGCTCGCGCTTTAGCAGCAAAGAATTGCGGCCCTCATAAAAAGTTAAAACAGTAGCTCCAGAAGCTCAATTCACTCACTGCAAAACCCATCGGGATTTTCTAGTAGCAAAATCTATACCAGACAGACTCAAAACAGTTTTGAATCAAGCAGTAAAAAAGTAACATTATCTCTTCGTACTTAAGTCAGAGGATCAAGTTTTTCATGCAGGAGCTAATTTCGACTTTAAATATTGTTTCTTTAATGAATTATGGATAGTCCGGTTAGCATATTTAGCTAATATTTTTGGAAAGTTGAATAATATAAATTAAGTTTTGCTGGGAGACATGTTCGTTTATTGTTTATATTATTATTTTATTATTGTAAAATCAACGCAACAATAAACAAAATAAGTTAATAAAAATAAAAACAAATGTAGTTTATTGCCAGCATTATTTCCATTAGAAGGCTTTCTTGAAAAATCATTACACCTCTTAATAACCAAGTTTAACAGTTATTTTCCAGAAAAGTATGACAATAAACATTGGATCAGTACTCCAAAAACTATGAGTATACTAGATTAGTTTTAAAATTAATACACACCAATGTTTGGATCCAGAGGAAGAATTATTTGAAAGAAATTGCAGATTAAGATATTAGATTTTTAATGCCATTTTGCACCACCAATTTATGTGAAATATAGTTGTCATCAATATTAATTTAAAGGACAAAATTAATTTTTGAGGCTATTATGAGCTCGAAATTTGAAACTTTCACTGAGCATAAAATAAAAAATCTGATGTGGCCAGGCACATGACTTTATCATACAGGATTTGACAGATATTTTGATAGTCAATAGTATCAATAGTAGGTATTGTCAAAGCATCAGCATTTGACACTACCTACTGTCATCAGAATAATAGTTATTTATCTCACAAGTGCCGAAAGTACGGAATAGCGCGACGAGCGGTGATCCGGCGTGTCACCGAAGGCGGAGCGTCGCATGTGAGCGAGGCGCACTATGTAGTTTTCGGCAGGAGTGACATCAACGTTTTTTGTGTTGCTTTTTTAGAAATACGTATTTTAAAAAAATTCAAAAATGGTTATTTCTGTATAGGAAATATTAGGTTGATACCTAATTCATGTTCTGACAGGTTTATATTCGTTCATGACACTGTAGATGTCACATCCGTACCAACATACTAAAATATAACTACACTCATTGCTATACTTTATTTACAATCTTTGCAATTTATCGTTTTTACAATTAGGTATAACAACGGGTTGACATTTCTTATCAACAAACAATCAAATTGGTGATCTTATTTTATTTTAATTTTGTATTTTGTACTTTGCCGCACTAGAGCGGCTACGTTCCAGTGCGGTTCTCCAACCTGTGATGAAATCAGCTGTTTTCGAGTGTGGCAACCCATAGACATTTCTGTGGTGACAGAAGGCGGCAATATACTATTACACTTTCCTGTCAGAGTGACAGTTTACATTTCTGTCAATGCGACAGTGTCAGTGTCAGTTTGAAGTAATAAATTTGCCTCTTTTGCAATGGCGCCAACTAGCGGACTTTTTCAAATCACGGCATTTCTGTGGTGACAGCACCAAAAAATATTTGTCAAATCCAGGCTACTATGTACTTTCATATCAATGCAGATGCGACCGATCTCGATCAAATAGAATTTGCTCTTGAAGCTAAACTATTAATTTTACCAAAAAATATCATACGCATAAATTATTAAAAATTTGCTCTACTTTAATTTATTATTTAACTATTTTGATGAAATTACAGAAATGGCAGCTCATTTGCAAAATCCTTGAAAAATGCTTAGAGGAAACAGCCATTTCCTTTGGACCCTTTTGAACCAAAAGCTTTTCAGCTCTAAGTTTGGTCATAAAACTTCTAAATACGCATGTACGTCCCGATACCTTTAGTAGTTTCCCCGGAATCGTCGTCACAAAAATCGGGTACACATACATACACACACACATACACACACACACACACACACACACACACACACACACACACACACACACACACACACACACACACACACACACACACACACACACACACACACACACACACACACACACACACACACACACACACACACAGACATTTTTTGTACCTTGGTCAAAAATGTTCAGGGGACCCATAAAGACCTATTTCAGCTAAAATCTCAAATTTTTTTTTCGGCACGATTACAATACTTCATCATACTGCGTATGATAAAGTAAAAAATCTGATGTTGCCAGGCACATAACTTTATCATACAATATATAAAATTAATAGTTTAGCTGCATGAGAATCTATTTTATTGAGATAAATCGTAGGTATTGTCAAAGCATCAGCACTTGACACTACCTACACTACGTCATTAGAATAATAGTTATTTATGTCACAAGTGCCGAAAGTACGGAATAGCGCGGCGACCGGTGATGCGGCGCGTCACCGAAGGCGAAGCGTCGCCGTCGCATGTGAGCGAGTCGCGCTATGTAGTTTTCGGCAGGAGTGACATCAACGTTTTTTTGTGTTGCTTTTTGAGAAATACGTACTTACAAAAAATTAAAAATGGTTATATTTCTGGATAGGAAATGTTAGGTTGATACCACTTCTACGAAACGTCAAGTTTAAAAAGCTAAATCAAATTCTGACAGATTTATATTCGTTCATGACACTGTAGATGTCACATCCGTACCAACATACTAAAACGTAACTATACTCATCGCTATACTTTATTTACAATTTTCTCAATTATCGTTTTTACAATTAGATAACAACGGGTTGATATTTCTTATCAACAAACAATCAAATTGGCGATCTTATTTTATTTGAATATTTCTACTTTGCCGCAGTAGAGCGGCAACGTTCCATAGCGGTTCTCCAACCTCTGATGAAATCAGCTGTTTTCGAGTGACAGCCATAGACATTTCTGTGGTGACAGCACAAAAAAATATTTGTCAAATCCAGGCTACTTTGAAGTTTCATATCGATGCAGATGCGACCGATCTCGATCAAATAGAATTTGCTCTTAAAGCTAAACTATTAATTTTACCAAAAAATATCATAGGCATAAATTGTTCAAAATTTCCTCTACTTTAATTTATTATTTAACTATTTTGTCGAAATTACAGAAATGGCGGCTCATTTGCAAAATCTTTCAAAAAGGCTTAGAATAAACTACCAGTTCCTTTGGACCCCTTTCAACCAAAAGCTTTTCAGCTCTAAGTTTGGTAATAAAACTTCTAAATATGAACTTTCGTTCCGATACCTTTAGTAGTTTCTCCGGAATCGTCGCCACAAAAATCGTTTACACACAGACATACATACGCACAGACACACACACACACACACACACACACACACACACACACACACACACACACACACACACACAGACATTTTTTTGTACCTTGGTCAAAAATGTTCAGGGGACCCAAAAAGACCTATTTCCGCTAAAATCTCAATTTTTTTTTTTCGGCATGATTACAATACTTTAGCATACTGCGTATGATAAAGTAAAAAAAACAATCCCAGTCGCACCAATATTTAAATTATATTATATTATTTCAATGTAAGTGACGTTTTTACTGTTTTTATAGAGAAATTTGCATATTTTTTATGTGGTACACGGACCCTAAAAGGTCGAGAACCCCTGACCTAGAAGAAGCATATACCCTAGGACTAGTAAAGTATATTTTGTTGTATTTTGCTGTTGAAAATATACAGAATACAACATTATATAAAATGATCTGACAAACCGGTTGTGTTTATTTCTGTGGAGTACTTTCCAAAGTTTAAGTGTTTTCTCAGGACGTGCTTCTCGAATTCATTATCTAATTCCTCCCCCAAAGAGTTCACTTTAAATTTATTATTATCCAAAGCGTTCGAGCGTAAAAATAAACCGCACTCATCTGTCCCAATTGTTAGGATAACTGGAGAACGCGAAGTAGAGAGTCGAACTCATCTCGAATGGTAATCGGAATACTTGGCAAGCGACTCAAAGCTTATTACCGGTTAAAACAATACGCCGGGGCGCCGTGAAAGCTCGGAAATTGTCCATCCCACCGAAACAGTCACCGTATACTGCTGCATTAACGAACTCAATTAAACCTAATCAGATTTCGTGTAACTTTTCGCGCGGTTTTCCATCAACGCAAGCCAGGAAGTTTCCTTAATACGGTGGCGAATTTTAATTTCCCTGCCGGTTTTAATTGGAAAATGTAAAACGAGTCGGAATTTTATTAACTTTTCCCTGCATCTATCTCTCTCGTACCCTAATGTTTACTGTTTACTCCGCTTTGGGCACAACGATATGAAATATTCATAGCGGGCAGTAAATTGATTTGTTCGTTTTGGTCGCTTCCCGGTGTTGACTCAGTGTCGGTGATATTTTCGTTATTGTTTCGTTCTCGTCTTCCGTTTTGCTGAGTAAGAGTACATTTTTGCTTCGTATGCGATTCCCCATACAGGACAAATAAGATCGATTTTTCAGAATGAGTTTTCCTATAATAAAGATGTGATCCGTAAACTGTTTATTTTGACCGCTACATACAGTCTGTCCAGGAAAGTCCGTATCATATGGAATTTTTTTTTATTTTCCATTTCTCAGAAAATGTTATTTTTTATAAAAGTTGGCGGCTTGTATGAAACTAATACGACAATAAATTTCGGTACCATATACCAAGCGATTTAGAATATATGAATTTGTGATAAGAGTAAAATACCTTTATTTTTATTATAATCGATAAACTTTATTTGGAAATGTTGTTTAGAAGTAAAGATTATATACAAATATGAAGTCACAGCTACCTCCTCTGAAATTTTTCTTTTTTGTTTTTTAATTCTTACTTTTACAGCGCAAAATTACTCGTTTTCTTGATGCAAAGTTGGTATTTTAATCTGTAGATAACAATAATTCATACAATAATTAATACACGAGCGTGACTTACCTCTAATTCGGTTAATATTAATGACTTTAGATATGTTTATAATATTAGTTATCCATCTACAGCAAGCCGTCAGTCGATGTTGCTCATATTTTCAATTAAAGACACCCGGACAACCAAATTACCCATTCAACCATTTCTAGGATAATCAGAACATAGAAACAGACTGGGTCTGTTGAAAATATCTTTAAGAAACGCCACTAAAAATATGTTGCCGAAAATAAGGAACCATGTTTACCAGTGTTGCAAGCGGTAATCGAGCATAGAACGACTTCGGCTCGACAAATTGCTTCTCACACTCAGTTCAGTAAATCAACAACACATAACACACAAAAACTGAACAAATATCACTTTTATAAACCAAAATAACCATTAAACTAGAGGCAAGAGACTATGGTATATGACTTCATTGTTAGCGATAAACTTTACTTGAAGATGTTGTTTAGAAGTCAAATTTTATTATTTCTAACCTAATTTCTGGTTTAAAATGTTCTTGACGGTGCTTAAAAGAGGATTTAACATGCTGTTCAGGAAGTGAAGATATTAACCTACAATTAAATTTTAAGAACAAGCCCAGATGTTTGATTGTTCAAAATGATGCTAATATCGACATTTTACCGTAAAATTCGGGTTTTGTGAAAAACGGTGTTATTTGACGTAAATGTTGCCTCGTCTATCCAAACAATATTAACAAAAAAATCTGTCCTCTTCCATTTCCCCCTCAAACCAGATGGCATACCTATGGCATCAGGTCTAATGTCATAGGTATGGTACTGATGCCATAGTGTCTTTCCTTTAGTGTACTTATAAATTTCGTATGTGTTGTAAAGGTGATATTTGTTCTGTTTTAGTAAGTTATGTGCTGTTGACTTACTGCATTGGGTGTGAGAAGCAATTTTTCCAACCGAAGTCGTTCTATGATCGATTACCGCTTGCAATACTGGTAAACTTGCTTTCTTATTTTCGGCAATATATTTTTGTGATGGTTCTTAAAGGGATTTTCAACAGACTCCAGTCTGCTTGAATTTTCTGATTATCCTAGAAATAGTTGAATGGGCAATTTGGTTGTCCGGGTGTTTTTCATTGAAAATGTCAGCAACATCGAGATAATCGCTTTTCTGTATATTGATAACACTATTATAAACATATCCAAAGTCATTAATTATTTATTAAAAGTAAGTCACGCTCATGTAATAGTTATTGGATGATCTATTATTATCTACAGTGTGAAATATCAACTTTCAATCAAGAAAATCAGTAATTTGGCGCAGGTTCTAAATAAACATTAGTTGTCATCAAAAATGTATTCAAATGTCTAAAAAATAGATTAAAACATACATTTTAGTATCACTGGCATTGACTAATATTAGTCATAAAAGTACGAATTAAAATAAACAAAAAGAGAAAAATTTCAAGGTAGGTGGCTGTGATTTTATATTTGAAATTAATTTTTACTTCTAAACAACATTTCCAAATAAAGTTTATCGGTAATAATGAAAATAAAGGTACCTACTTTACTCTTATCGCAAATTCATATATTCTGAATCGCTTGGTATATGGTATCGAAATTTACAGGTTTGATTATTGTCGTATTGGTTTGATATAAACCGTCAACTTTTATAAAGAATAAAATTTTCTGCAAAATGGATAATAAGAAAAAATTCCATATGATGCGGACTTTCCTGAACACCCTGTAAATAAAATAACAGTGTTAAAAACTCGCTATTTACTTGTTGGTGTACTGTTAGATTGTTGATCCTGTTGATCCAGAATAATGTATTTCTCGCATTTTTGCTTAAAAAAGGGTGAGGATTATAAGAAAAGTTGAAACAGTGGTTGCTTTCCGAAATGAATCTGTAGAATTTAATGTGAAATATACATGAATTCATCAAAATAGATATCCTCAATGTCAATGTTTGCACGACAGAATATGTGACGTGGACTACGGAATCGGGGTTTAAGTGCGCAAACACGGTTTCGAGAAAAACGCTGCGCGCTCGCTTTGTTTTGGGTTCATTGGAAATAGTGTACTTTTCTCAAGTAGAATCATCAAAATCGTATTCTTGACACATTACCCCCATTTCCGCAGTGTTTTATATTTTAGTTATCTAAGCGATATGAGTGTGTTGTTATATTGAATATTTTTACGGATAGATTTAGCATGCATAAAACATTTATTAAAATTTCATCGTTTTCGACCCTTTACCTTTAGAAAATAATCTTTCCTGTGTAAGGGGTAATGAAACAGTTACCTTGTTTCTTTAATATTTGTTATTAAATTAATTTTCTCTGTACTACAACTCATTTGTTACTCTGGTTACATTATTACATTGTTACGCTGGTTTTGCATAGTTACCGAAAAACTGGTGAAAACCTGGTCGACTGGTGCAATTGCTTATTGGGGGTTACTAGGTTCGTCAACATTAACATACATATGATTTTTTCTCGGTTATATGACGTCACAGAGTCTGAAGAAAGTAATTTACGTAACATAGAATACCTGATGGATCTAACAAATTCGATTTGCACAGAATATCGAAAGTAGTGATAACTGCATTGGGGTGGAATTTATAAACTGTGTCGTGTGTAGTATCATTGGATAGATATTTTAATAAGACACAATATTTGGTTGAAAACATTGTTTATAAATACACTTTACGAAAGAAACCATAATCAGTTATGGTATAGCTGTATAAACTGTAAACGTGAATAATAATAATCTTTATTGTCCTACAGGAACATCCCAATTACAGAACAATATAACAAAAATATCATAAAAAACACACTCAGAAAAGTAATAATAATCAATACATATATACATATTTCACAGCTCATCCAGACACACGCAAATACACAAGTTATTGTCCCTCACTATGTTCAGCATTACGGCACATATGATAGACAGGAGACCTCATCAACACATTGGTACGGGGCACCGGCAAATAAAAGCGAGCAAGGAATCTGGCAGTCGGCCGTGGAACATTGAATCTAACGCAGGAGACTAAATAAGACGAATCCACCCTGCCATCGAGCACTCTCTCCAGGAAACCAGCACTGCGTCGCTCTCTTCTTTGTAGCAACGACTCCATCCCATGACGATACAACAGGTCATCATAGCTGCATCCCCTCTCTGGGTAGGTTCCATCGATCCTAAAGGAGAGATATTTAAGAAATCTCCTCTGTGTGCGCTCCAGTATGAGTTGATGAGACACATAAGTAGGGTACCAAACCATGGAAGCATATTCTATGCGGCTACGTACAAAGGCATAATAGAGAGTTTTCAAAGCTCTTAAGTCGGTAAACTCTCGCGTGCACCTCATAATAAATCCCATCATCCTGAGTCCATCCGCACCGATACTCTCCATATGACGTACAAAGGTCAGCTTCGCGTCAAAGGTTACTCCCAGATCCCGAATAAAGTGCTCTCTGCGCAATATCGTAGAGCCAACAGTGTAATCGATCAACATAGGACTGTTCATCCGAGAGTAAGTAACACAGACACACTTGGATACATTCAGCTGCAAACGATACAGACCACACCAATCACGAACTCTGTCCAAGTTCATCTGAAGGTCAGCAACATCATCCAAACACCTTATGCGGAGAAAGAGTTTAAGATCATCGGCATACGCCAGAACTGGGCAAGACAAAGAGGCGACTAAGTCATCAATGTACATACTGAACAATAGTGGGCCCAGGTTGGAGCCCTGAGGGACACCGGACGCAGCTGTAAATCTCTGTGACGCGTAACCATTATAAAACACATAGTTAGGTCTATCGCTGAGGTATGAACGCATCAATTCCAGTAATCCTGGCAAAAACCCAAACACACTCAGTTTACTCAACAGGACGTGATGATCGATCGAATCGAATGCTCGAGAAAAGTCGGTGTAGACCGCGTCAACCTGCCCGCCGCCGTCCAATGACTCGCTGACATACTGGGTAAACTCACAAAGATTAGTTGTAGTTGATCGTCCCGGCATAAACCCGTGCTGATTAGCAGAAAGGTAAGACCTAACGGAGCCGTAAACAAACCCAAACAAGACACGCTCGAATACCTTAGAGAAGTTGGAGAGAATCGATATAGGTCGATAATTTTCAATATGTGATTTGTCGCCCTTCTTAAAAACTGGTGTTACTCTGGCTAGCTTCCACACGGTTGGAAATGTAGACGTTTGTATCGCCAGATTAATAATGAAAGCCAGTGGCTTAGCAAAGGAAAGTCTGCCATCGTGTACCAGAAAAGAAGGAATCATGTCGTCGCCCGCAGTCATATCGCCACCAATCTCACCCATAGACTGAATAAGTTCCTCCTCGGAGACTCTCGGAATGGAAATGGACGGCAGATAACTAAATTCTTCGCTCAAAGTGGTGCTTGAGTTGGAACAGTAAGCGCGCGAAAAAGATCGTGCGAACGCATCCACGATGGACGATGGCGTATCGCATACCTCATCGCCATCCCGCATCACTCCCGGAATTCTCGAAGAGCCTCGCTTCATGTTCACAAATCTCCAAAACCGTGAAGGATCAGAACGCATGTTATCCTGAACCCCATTCAAGTAGTTGAGATAAGCCTGGGAAATCATGCTCTTGGTCAGTACACGCAGACGCCTGAACTCAGAAAGAGAGCCACCGCCGCCAGTTCGTCTATATGTCTTTCTATGATGATCTTTCAGCTTTAACAAACGAATAATGTCAGCAGAGAACCAGCAAGGATACACACGATTAACATTCACCAGCCGTACCTTCGGTACAGACTTTTCCAGAATGTCATAAAGTATAGCATAGAATGCTATAATTATTACAGTTAATAGTTTTGTATTTAGTTAGTAGTGAAGGCAAGAGATATTATATCCATAGTCAATGATTTAGCGGATCTGGTGATGATGATTCTAACCCCTTTACGACAGTTTCGGACAGTCAACTGTAAAGAAATGTTATTTTAAAAAAATCAGTATCATATGGTTTCTTTCGTAAACCGTATTATTGAGTAAGAGTTCTTTCCAACGAAAGGTGTTTAATTATTAAATATCTATCCAATGATACCACACACGACCTAGGTTATGTTTTGCAATTCTAAAACTGAGTGCAGTTATGACTACTTCCGGTACGTTCCGGAAATGAAAATTATTATCATTAACGTCTTTAGGATGGCTTATTTTATGTTGTTTCTTCCCGAATATCTGTGACGTTACATACAGGAAATATGCCTTGCATAAAACTGGCTATATTTCAAGATATAATAACATTACACGATCCCATTGGTATTTAGATTTTTTTTAAACATTCATGGTTTTAGAGTTTTAACATAAACTTTGTTTCTCAATTTCAACCCTGTAAAAAACAACCCCATTGGTACTTAGATACTTAGTATACTCACTAGGTTTCAGAACTATAAAACTAGATTTATATCTAAACCACCCCGAAAACCCACCCCATAAGTGCTAGATTTTTTTTACTATTTTTCCTGTATTTGCAGTTATAAAATTATCATTATCACAAGATCTCAGAATGTTGAAGCCCAATATATGTTTCAACCCCCTTAGAACATCCCCTATACGGCTGATTTTTTTTCACCATTTTCCGCGTATCTAACTACTATTTGAAGTCCATTAACAAAAAAAATATTTTGATCAGCTAAAAGTGCAAAATCTACCACTGTGCAACGTCGACAAAGTGCATTTCTCAACAATAAGTGAATAAGTTTTTAATTATTTTTGTACCCTTGAGCTTATTTGTTACTTTATGGTCATTATCTTTAAATTAAATCATTGCTGGTAATAAAAACAATAGTCTATCACTCTCCGTTACGTAAGGTTTGCTGCCAGGATTAATTGAAAAATACATACTGCTATACGTAATACTATGCGCTACTATACTCATTGTTCTGCATCTTTCATAATATAGAAAATTAAATAAAACACTTACTTTATATTCGTTATTATAAGAAAATATGTTTGATACTAGATAATCTTAATATCTTTCGAAAAAAGATAGCAGAACTATAAGTAGTGTTAATAAATGCAAAATTTAGCTTTACACCTAAATAAATTCTACTAAGTGCCAATTGGAAAGCAGTTGGTTTTATGGGCAACCTTAGAAATAACATAAGAACAGTCAAAAAGTAAGTACGTAGGCTTTCACGGCCAGAATCATTTAGAAAATAAACTGCTTCCGATTTATTCCGTGTGTCAAGACTTGTAAATGCTGACGTTTCGCGAACCATGTTGCTCTCTGCTTCAGAGCTAAGTGAATACTGAAGACCAACCAAGGAAATCTCCCTCATATACCCAAATTTCATTTAAAAACATAATGAAAACAAGATTTGCAATATCAGGGCATATAGGCTTGTAGGTGACTATTAGTAGAGTGCTGAGAGATAGACTACATCGTGTATTTCCTAACATCTGAGAAAGATAACTATGTTTTCAGCCCTCTACTAATAGTGACTCGACCACTTTTATTTGCCTTTCAATATATTTACAAATTGTCCAGGTGGCAATAACTATCTTATTGTATGCCCAGTATTTAATTATTTATCTCCCATTCTATTATTAGAACCTTAACTTGAAAGCTTCGCCCAAATCGTTCATTAAGGTTTGTAAACACAAAAAATCTCTCATGAAGGATGGACGGAAAGCGTCGAAGAATGAAAGAACTGAATTCACAATTAAAGCTGGCATTTTCTAAATTTCCCTAGAGTCTAACGGAAGGGTAGGGTTCTAGCAACGTCTGCGTTGTTAAAATTAATATTAGATATCACCCGAACACAAAAAAGGGAACTGTACAGAAAATGTAAACCTACAGCTCGAACAAGTAAAGCTTATCAACGCTTTTACGTTCACGCCTTCAAAGCCAAATTTTACATTTAATTCTCGTCAACAAAAATTTACATCGCCGCTGGTGATTTTATAAAACAGAAAAACCCAATTTATCGGAAGAATGTACGGGAAAAATGCAAATAGTAAATGCAGGCGTCCGTCGTTTATTCAAATGGAAAGCGTACTACGTGGCGTGACCTGTCGCGTTTTTTAATATTCAACGCAAAAAAGTGGCGATTTAAATTGTATCACGCCGGGTGTGAAAATATACTGCGTAACATTGACTATAGTACCATTAAACCCGTTGCGTTCCCAAAATGTGATAAATATGGTGGTTATTCGACCAAAAAATGTGGTAATATAGCAATTTACTGTGCATACAGGTTACAGTAGAAAGAATAAGCAGGTTTTAAGAATAGTAATCTAATACATTTTCAGTTAACTAACTAATAAAACTATTGACTGCGCCTTGGATTATGGGATATACGCTTTTGCTCATACTGTACAAAATAGAATTTGCATGCTGATATCTTATCGTAATAAGTACTGGTTATTACAGACATGTCTGTTATATTTATATATATTTATGACTTTTTTGGGGTAGGTTGATTGCCATCAGACAAGGAGACAATGACAAATGTTGTTGATTGTATTTTCCGAGTGTTGTGTATCTTCGGGGGTTTTGGGACATAACATACTGAAGGATGCTAATATACACGAAAATAATCTGACAGCTTTGAAACTTGTTGGGTATGTATCCTGCAGGTAACTGGTTATATATTAACATTTTGGATAAAAATGATAAAACTGATTATTAACAAAAACGGATTTTAGTTTAATCGTTATATTTTTGTGGTCAGAATGTCATCCTGATAATCTATATAATAACTATCAGACAAATAATATGGAATGCCATGTCAAAGTACAAAGATGCATTGCACATTTTCTGCCATTTGCCATTACATTTTTTTATATTAGCCCTTCTCCAATTTTCATTCATCCAACCTCAAAATCTGATGTGGCTAGGCACATGACTTTATCATACTATACAGGGTGAGTTATTAGTATCCCGGCGGTCGATGGCTACTAAACCGTTAGACAAAGAAAAAAATGTTTAAGACAAAAGTTGTTTGGCTCACTAGTTTCTATGACGTAAAATTATTTTCATTTATACAGGGTGTTGCATTTAGGCGGGAAGTAAAGTATGTACATTTTTAAATGGAACGCCCTATATATTTTATTATTGTATAAATACTAATAAATTTGGCTATCCAACGGTATAGGTTGCTAACTCTCGCCGCTAATAGTACCTGAGATATTCAATGATTTCTCCAAAATAATTCTCTTTTCACTTAGTAACTTATTTGAAGCAAATTCAGAGACAAACTATAAACACTTAATAAACATTGCAGAACAAGTAACAATTATTTTAATTAATATTTGGAAGTTGTTCAAAATGATTTCCCTTTTCTCTTCTGCAAGCATTAACGCGCTGTAAAAAAGATCTTGAGATATTTATTAACATGTACCTCTTATTTACTCTAATGTTGTCAAAAACATTGGTTACTTATACGAAGTTTCACGTCTTCTGGTGGTATTCCAGCTCCTTCACACATCCCCATAAAAAGAAATCGAGACCTCAAGGAGACTTTGGTGGCCAAATGTAGGACCTCCTCTTCCCTCTTTGGTCACCGTTTTAGTTGTTGTTTTGTGCTGGTAATTAATATTACCTGTTTCTTCAAATTGCAACCGAACCCTGTCTATAACACTTGCCGTCTATAACATCTCTAACATCTATAACCATCTATAACATATGCCGTCTATCGGCATCCCGGATGCCGGATATCGCTGTTCATACATTCTAGATGCTACTAATGTATTTCTGTCGGCTTCGCCGTAGATGTAGATCATGTTAATTAATTCTTCACGCCTAAATGCTACACCCTGTATAAATGAAAATAATTTTACGTTATTGAAACTGGTGAGTCAAACCACTTTTCTGTTAAACATTTTTTTCTTTCTCTAACAATTTAGTAGCTATCGACCGCCGGGATACTAATAACTCACCCTGTACATATATGAAATTAATAGTTTAACTGCGTAAGATTCTATTTGATCGAGATCGGTCGTGTCTGCATTAAAATAAAACTAGTTAGCCAGGATTTGACAGATATTTTGATACTATTGACAGTAAGTATTTTCAAAACCATCAGCATTTAACCCTTCTTTCTGCTCTGGAATCGTCGCCACAAACTACATACTACATACTACATATGATAAAGTAAAGCATCTGATGTGGCCAGGCACATGGCTTTATCACCTACTTTATATAAAATTAATAGTTTGGCTGTATGAGAATCTATGTGAGCATGAAAATAATACTAGTTAGTCAGGACAGTTATTTTGATTCTATTGACAGTAGGTATTGTCAAACTATCAGCGTTTGACACTGCCTACTGTCATTAGAATGAAAATATCTGTCAAATCCTGGCTAACTAGTTTTATGTTAATGGAGACACAACCGATCTCGATCAAATAGAATTTGCTCATGCTGCTTAATTATTAATTTTATCATAAAACGTCATAGACATAAATTTATACAAAATGTCCTCTATTGTTTAACAATTTTGACGAAATTACAGAAATGGCGGGTCATCTGCAAAGTCCTTGAAAAATGCTTAGACGAAACATCCAGTTCCTTCAGAATCTTTAGAACAAAAACCTTTACAGCTCTAAGTTTGGTCATGAAATTTCTAAATATGGAGTTTCGTCCAGATACCTAGTAGTTTCTCCGGAATCGTCGCCACAAAAACGGGTACAAAAACACATACATACACACAGAAATTTTTTTGTACCTTGGTCAAAAATGTTCAGGGTACCCAATAGGACATATTTCTGCAAAAATCTAAACGTCTTTTTCGGCACGATTGCGATACTTTATCATACTATGTATGGATAAAGTGAAAATAACCGGGCATAACACAATATACGATTTTGAGGTATATTTTTTCTGGATTCTGAAAAACAGAAAAACGTCGTTGACAAATTCCGACACAAGTCCATACTTACTACTAGTATTACTAGTATCCACACTAGTATCTATAGTGAGTAATTTTTTCTGTGATAATTGAAAAGTTTTAGTTTGATTTGAATTGAATTACGTGTTTCCGTTCTGGGCAATTGCCAATGTGCTTATTTAATGATAGAAGCATTAATCACGAAGTCAATATTCTGTGGCATTGCCCAAAACCAAACATGTGCTCACACAATGTATTATTTGGTACACAAACCAAAACGAAGATCAAAAATTGGTCGGTTCAGGAAATGGGTCGCCGACCTATAAACAATCATATGGACATGGACCTGGACACAGAACAATACAGTATTAAATATTATGAATAAAGGTAAATAATGTTGACGACTAATTTCCATTTAGCATTATTCTGCGTTAATTTTATGTACAAAATTATGAGAATGTTAAAAGATTTAATATTTAATCATGAAAAGTCCTAATCCTTAAAATATATGCGGTACATGCAAGTTGGTTTATTATGTTTGCTTAGGATTCAGCTCGGCGGTTATTTGCATTTCATTGCTGTACCGCGGAAGAAGACATTTGCGGTGTTTGAGTAGCGATACATTTGGAATTTAATATCCTTCGCGGCGGCACTTCAAACTTAATTGAATCTCTTCACGGTATCTCCCTCTCTTACTGCATTGGCGAAATGTTGCAGATTTCTCCCCAGCTATTAAATCCAGCCAACCGAATATTTAGGCACCGTTATAATGTCTCCTCTCTTATTTTCTCCCGTCTAGAATTAAGTAATATTTAACTGCGAGGTCCGTAATTTGTTACTTACGTACCATTACTAAAGTGAAGTGCTATTTTTATGTGCTCGAGTGGTATTTTTGGTTATTTATGGGTCTCAGTAGGTCAACTGTAATTTAGACGGGAAACGGATGTTGGACACATAGCCGGCCTATTTTGTATTGTCCCTTAAGTCCCATAAAAAGACAAAAGAATGCCTCACTTCACATCCTGAATGCCTTAAGCTCGAATCTTCTAATTTTCAGACGTGAAGACCTTTATAATTCCAAAAAAACTGCCGCAGCAGTAACTTGTCACTTCTCAAAACGTTATGAGGCAGTATCAAATATTTCAATACATTATAACTTACAATCAAATAGTATAATAGGTACTATATTATTCCTCAGAAGTGTAGATACGTAATTTGCAAAAAATATAACGTAATAATTGAAAAGCTCCGAAAATGCTATAGCTGAAAAATACGAACTATGGCTAATTGATTTATCACGTTCGCAAACATTTTTCAAAACTGAATATCACTGGTAGTTAATTAATAAAAAAGTTTTACTCTCTTTTATTACTATCTCGTTGTATCGAGGTTCAATATTTGTTGGTAGCGGAAACGACCATATTTGATGGAAATCCCATCTGTTTAAATTTCAGTTGGCGGCAGTTTTTCACTGCCTGGAAATTTCGCTGACGTTAATGGAGCTGACCAGTCGGTAAAATAACCAGCTCTGCATTTGATACCAATTTATGTGCGTGAATCGTTAGTCATGCCAATCGTTGCAAAATATAACTATACGAAAAATATAACAAATCAAGAGAACTGTGATAATTTAGTTGCAACTCGCTGTTAAACAAAAAGTTACGATTCAGCATTGAGAACGCATTCAGTGTGCAGGGCTCAGTTTAATGTGAGATAATTTCTAACAGAAAAAAGTTAACCTGATTAATCATTCTATTTTATTATAAATATTGGAAATTATCGATATAAAAAAACAAAGGCAAATTGATTGTCAACATTACGTCAACAGTCTTGAGCTTATTACTAAAAATACGGCGGTCTCCTTTCCCAAGAACATGCCGATATACACCGATGTTCAGGGCAGGCATTTACGTATTCAGGAATTTTGGCGGTGTGGCAGCACATATCTCACATTTTTCTTTTAACAAAATATATACTTAAAATTTATTAATCATGATAGAAAATAATACAAAACAATAAAGATAAACCAACCCTTGCGCTTATTTATTATTTAAAATTGTCTAAAATTTAAGGAATCTACACTACTTCGCAATGGAAATTACAACTTAGATTTATTAGAACCAATTGAAATAGAAAAAAAACACAAAGAAACCACAATATCACTTTATTTTAGATACCTTTGTCGGCATGGACACATGTTAAAAATTAATTTATATTTTAATTTAGTAACACTTTCTTTTCTCTCCGATACGTTCCTCACCATGCTTTGTTTTTGTGTTAGCTAGTATAATAGAAGCAATCATTGGTCTGCGGTTGCTTTGAACAATGAGCAATCTTAGCCGTGCAAAGAGTAGGTGCTTTTCCAAAAATAAACCCTATCTGCTACCAAAACTATTGGAAGCAGTAGAAGAAAGGAACCTCCAATGACTGTTGTTTCAACAGGAACGGTCATTCCTCGTGGATTTCTTAGTTTGTTGTCAACAAAATAAACATTTGCTATATAATGCTATATATATTTTTATATAATCAATTAACCATCTTTTAAATAATCACAATACCTTGGAAATCAAGCAATTTAAATTTTATCATTGATTTACAAGATTTACCTACGTTCAAATGTGCATTCCTATGAAAAATTGATCAATTCTGAGTGAAGCTAGTCGCGAGGTCAGGGGGGAGTTGAGGGCGATGTTGTTACAAAACGTTTTTATTTCAAACAACACAAACTTGTTTTTTTATATAATGATGTTTTTAACGAAGCAATATTTTTAAACTCTTCGCAAAAAATATATTTTAAATATGAAATAAAATTTACTCACACAAAAAAAAACATGTTTTAAACAAAGAATAAACATGTTTCAAATTATGCAATTTTATTTTGTAATCATTTTAATCGGCGTCTTTTTCTTCCTTATTTTACTTGCTACCACTGATATTGTACAGTAATATTTTATGAAGAAAAAATAAAAACTGTTCAAAGATCGGTAGTTTAAAACACGTTTGAAACATAAAATTAAAAAAAAAATAAATACTTGTTTTAAAACATGTTTAAAACATTATTTTAAAACAAATTGTTCTAAACATAACAACCCTGGTTGAGGGGGTGTCTCCGCAAATGATGAGGAGTTAAGTGGTCTAGGGGGTTCGGGGCTGAGGCTCGGAGTGCTTGGTCCGATAAGGGTGGTAAATATAAAAAGCTCACTGTAGTATGTACCATAATCACATATCAGTATCACTCATCTCATCTTCTTTCCCAACGCATGGCCTCTATTCGTTTCCTTTTCAATCGATGCTTAACATATACAGTACAGTGTCGATAATTGGAACTAATTGGGACCGAAGGTTGTTCGGATTATCAAATTGTTCGGATTATGAAATATTACTGCTAAATAGTAGAAAATATGAGTATTGGATAAAAGATATAAAACAAAAGCAATATTTTTCTCTAAAAAGGAATCAACAAAAAAGGCTTTTTCCTCGGTTACTCACTAATTTATTTTAGCAAACGTTCAGATTACCGAGGTTTGGATTACCAACGCTCTGCTGTACTATCAATTATCACCCCAGAAACAATGAATTAAATTAATCATATTCATCATTTCATATTTAGAAGTTTCATGACTAAACTTAGAGCTAAAAGAAATGTTGTCCAAAAGGGTGCAAAGGAACTGTCATGTCGTCAAAATAGTTAAATAATAAATTAGACTAAACGAAATTTGGTAAAATTTACATCTTTGCATTTTTTTGGTAAAATTAATAGTTTAGCTGCATGAGCAATTTCTATTTGCTCGTACTGCATTAAACTAAAAAATTAGTTAGCCAGGTTTGGTTAGCCAGGAATTGACAGATATTTTAATACTATGGACAGTATTGTCACATCAGCGTTTGCGTTTGGAAACACGGGTAAATAGTATGATAAAGTAATGTGTCTGGCCACATCAGATATTTTAGGTTACCAAACGACGTGTGTCCCGTCTTTAAGAGCAGCAACAATATTCACTGTAAATTAGTTTTAAATCCCCAAAGTCAGTTATGGAGAAGTCTGGAGTCTACTCAGTCAAATGCTCCAGGGCCGGTGTAATCTTTTGCGGGCCGGGATCAAAATATGCGCGGGGCCAAAAAACACTTCCAAGGAATTTACTTAAATAATAACAGGGTGTTACACGTCGCCCACTACTATTGATACGTATTGAGTATGAAAAATATTCATCAATACGGAAAAAACAACATTTGAACATTTGAACTATGCTTTGACCAGATAAAAACTTGCTCTCTAAACTAAAAAAGTTCAGAGATAATAGATATTATCCGAACAAATTATTGTTTTACACTTCTTACCGATGTTAATGATGACAACACATTTTTTCATCCTCCTGAATACGACAACCACTGATTTTAACTTTTGAGTAATAAGAAAAATATATATTTATCACGACGATGGTAAGAAACTGTACATGACATGCTGGTACACAAACTGACATGTAAATCTGTACCTGGGTGCAGTCGAGTTTTTGTTTTTTTACATATGTATATCTGTACATTAATGCAAGAACAACCCGTGTCCAAAATTTTAACTGCATTGAATGTTATTTTTCTAACTAAAATTTGTAGGAAAATAAATATAATTTTGGTAACTCTGATGCAGGTTATAACTTGCATAACTTGCTACAGGAACGGTTATCTTTTTTAATAGGGTGGTATAGTTATTGTCCCTCAAACTTAGTACAGGATATTTTTTCTGAGATATAGAGGTTTAGAAGAAAAATGACGGAAAGACGAGTGGTAATTTAAAATAGGTTAAACTGTAAAAATCGGGTACGCTTCTCTTGCGCGCGCATGTTTAAACCGACCCCCAGAAAACTTTGATTGCGCTACCCTTCATGTAGAAATGATATCAAACTTTATTTTATTTGCTTTTGTTAAGTAGTTTCAGAGTTATGAACCATCAAACACTGGGCTGAACGCCGAGCAACACTATACTCTTTAAGCGCCCTTTTCTCGGAAACTTGATGTTAGCAGTTAGACCCCTTTCTTCCGAGCGGGTCACATATGCAACCATTTAGTCAATTAAAGGATCTATGTAAACCAACAAGAAAAATAAAGGATTGCTATTAAAAAATGTTGATGACGTCATAAGTAATATAAAAACATACTGAAATTGAATTGAATACAAAAATGTATATTTATATAATTAAAAATTGACATATTCGAGTATTTTTTTTTAAATAAAGAGTTTTAATTTTAATGAATTATATTCTTATTTTGTCAATGTATTTGGTCATATAGTTTTTGCAAAATTTCTCGAAATTGTGACGTGATGAAAAGTTTTAATAGCCCATCAAGATGCTGGATTTTTTTTGCTGTTGGACAGTGTTATTTTTTACGTTAAGTCATTCCTCTGCGTCTTCTATAATTGTGGTGGTTTAAAATATTATACTTCGTTCATATTTCCGAAATATCAAACACATACGTTCCGTAGGCTAGTTCAACATATTGATTTTCGGTATTTACCGCCAAAATAAACTTGAAAATTTGGCTTTTGGCCAACAATCCGGCACTTCTAGACCATAGAGCATTCTAGCAAAACTATGCAGAGTAGTAAAACAAAAGAACCTCACAGGACAATCGCGCAAAGCCACTAAACCAATAACAATTACTCTTGTTATCGCTACTAACAGGAACTTTGAATCGCAAAACATAATTCTCGATCGCTAAACTTATCGCGCCCGATGCAACATGATGTTCAATTACTTCCTGCGAACTTTGCAATTATTTCCCCATAATAACTTTCGAATTTCGCGAGAGATGACGTCCCATGGAGCTCCACTAAGCTATACATTGTTGCCTTGCCGATAAATACCGTTCTATTCGACAGTAATTGCTGCATAGTTCCAGTCTCGACCGCTTGCGGCAAACTTCCATGACTTTGCAGTAGTAGCAGATTAAGTGCAACCACGACGACATCGTGCCGAGTCAGTGTAATATATAATTCAACGTTTTAGTTATGGACAAAAGTTTGAATTTACTTACATGACGCTACATTTACGGTACTACGAAAATTTACAAAAAAAAATCTGTTGTGACCAGGCACATAACTTTATCATACAAAATAGAAAATTAATAGTTTAGCTGCATGAGAATCTATTTGATTGAGATAAATCGTGTCTGCATTAAAATTAAACTAGTTAGCCAAGATTTGACAGATAGTTTGATAGTCAATAGTATCAATAGTAGGTATTGTCAAAGCATCAGCATTTGACACTACCTACTGTCATTAGAATAATGGTTATTTATGTCACAAGTGCCGAAAGTACGGAATAGCGCGACGAGCGGTGATGCGGCGCCTCACCGATGGCGGAGCGTCGCCGTTGCATGTGAACGAGTCGCGCTATGTAGTTTTCGGCAGGAGTGACATCAACGTTTTTGTGTTGCTTTTTGAGAAATACGTATATAAAAAAAATCAAAAATGGTTATATTTCTCTATAGGAAATGTTAGGTTGATACCACTTCTTCGAAACGTCAAGTTTAAAAGGCTAATTCCAATTCTGACAGATTTATATTCGTTCATGATACTGTAGATGTCACATCCGTACCAACATACTAAAATATAACTACACTCATCGCTATACTTTATTTACAATTTTCTCAATTAATCGTTTTTACAATTAGATATAACAACGGGTTGATATTTCTTATCAACAAACAAATTGGTGATCTTATATTATTTGAATTTTGTGTTTTGTACTTTGCCGCACTGATCGCCAACGTTCCATAGCGGTTCTCCAACATCTGATCATACATCTGATGAAATTAGCTGTTTTCGAGTGTGACAGCCATAAACATGTCTATGGTGACAGCACAAAAAATATTTGTCAAATCCGGGCTACTATGTAGTTTCATATCAATGCAGATGCGACCGATCTTGATCAAATAGAATTTGCTCCTGCAGCTAATCAATTAATTTTACCAAAAAATACCATAAATTATTCAAAATTTCCTCTACTTTAATTTATTATTTAACTATTTTGACGAAATTACAGAAATGGCAGCTCATTTGCAAAATCCTTGACAAATGCTTAGAGGAAACAGCCAGTTCCTTTGGATCCCTTTGAACCAAAAGCTTTTCAGCTCTAAGTTTGGTCATAAAACTGCTAAATACGCACTTTCGTCCCGATACCGTTAGTAGTTTATGCGGAAACTAAATCGTCACAAAAATCGGGTACACATACATACACACACACATACACACACACATACACACACACACAGACATTTTTTTGTACCTTGGTCAAAAATGTTCAGGGGTCCCATCAAGACCTATTTCCGCTAAAATCTCAAATTTTGTTTTCGGCATGATTACAATACTTCATCATAATGCGTATGATAAAGTAATAATGCACAATTAAAGCAATTGAAAAATTAAACGAATAATTGCAGACCACGGTGAAGTTAGCCATAAAAGATACCTTACTTTTTTCGAGTGTCTTTTTGGAACATATATTAAATGGGGTGTTCGAGTAGTACACGCCAGAATCTCGTTTGTAATAAAGCAAAAATCTAAATAAGTTTCCTTTAGTGGCAATCATTTTTTTTTTATAATGGCAGCCTATATTTTTGTTTCTTTTTCGTAAGTATTTTGTTATCTATATTCAACAGAACGTATAAAATTTTATATAGGTTACATAAGAGAGAAAAAAACAAGAAACACGGTCTTAAAGTTGTAATAGATTAAAATACTGGTATTATTAGTCGTTGCAACTTATACAGTTTCAAACTATGTGAGGGGGAGAGGGTAAGGTGAGGGGGTTCGCAGGTGATGGGCAGTCCCATGGTATAGGGGTTTCGGGGCTGGGGAGCATAGCGCCATGTCCGATATGGCTTGTGACTAAAGAATAAATATATTTTTTGTGGTGTCACACTCGAAAACAGCCGATTTCCTCCGAGGCTGGAGAACCGTTATGGAACGTTTCGCGATCTAGTGCGGCAAAGTACAAACAACAAACTTCAAATAAACTGAGACGCCTCATTTGATTGTTTGTTGATAAGCAATATCTACCCGTTGTTATATCTAATTATAAAAGCGATAAATTGAGAAAATTGTAAATTAAGTATAGCGATGAGTGTAGTTTGAGTTTAGTATGTTGGTACGCATGTGACATTTACAGTGTAATTAACAAATAAATATCTGTTAGAATTTGAATTAGTTTACCAATCTAACATTTCCTATACAGAAATATAACCATTATCCAATTAAAAAAATACATATTTACTCAAAAAGCAGCACAAATAAACGTCGTGTCACTCCTGCCGAAAACTACATAGCGCGACTCGGTCACATGCGGAACATTACCGCTCGTCGCGCTTTTCCGTACTTTCGGCACTTGTGACATAAATGATTAATTAATTTAGATTATGACTCATCAATCATCAATCGGAAAATGCAAGATTAATGACTAATTAAGTACACATTTGTCATGACAAACGTATGCGCAAGATTAGTCATTAGACTTCGACTAAAATTTATTCGACTAAAAATGTTCGTCACTGATTGTAGTACAATTGTTCGTGTGACAACGAAACCAACAACAGTTTATTTTTTGAAATTTTGTCTTTGAGTTTGTAATCAGCGCCCTCAAAAACCCCCGAGTAGTGAGTTTAAGCTCAAAAGAAAGCATGTATAAAACATGTTCCGGCATATTGCATCCGTTATTTTCCTTTTTTTTGCAATTTTGTTTTCGGAATGGTAACTAGCGACCTCAAAAATTTCCGAATAGTGAGTTAATCTAAAAAAGAAGAATTTAAAGAAAAATTTTCTGCCATATTGGATCCGCCATTTTGTTTTTGCAATTTTGACTTCGGATTCCTAATCAGCGACCTCAAAAACTCCCGAATAGTGAGTTTCAACGTAAGTAGAAGTATTTATAGAAAAATGTTCCGCCATTATCTGCCATTTTGTATTTTTTTTTCACTCTTGTTTTGGCATCGTACTCAGCGAACTCAAAAACTTCTCGCTTTGTGAGTTTCAGCTAAATTCGACACCGCTTTCGTATTTTGACCAGCATTTTAGGAATCTGCCCCACTGTGCGTAGTGTGGCGAAGCACCATCTTGTTACAATCAAATATTATTGTTTGGTAAGATACGGTCGCTTTCATTCGGAAATAAAATTGCTGATACATGTAGTACATGCAGAAAGTGTAGGTATATTTCACCAATTAATTAATTTATAAAAATAATGGTCCCAAAATTCTGTCATCGACAATTGCTGTGCATATATTAAAGTGCTGTGGATATTGGATTTTTCCTAGCCCAATATCGATAAATTAACAGTCCCTTGTAAACAAATAGTTGCTGCATCAGAGAATATTATGCGGCGCGATTCGCGAGAACATTGGATAGTGAATACAGATTTCCATCATTGGTTCACACAGAATTCTTGTCTATGATCAAAGGCTTTTTTCACTAATTGATGGACTGACTAATTTAACCCTATAGGGATGAAATTATTGAATTTTGAAAAGTTTGAGTAGCATTGCTCAATGGAATGTTTCAGAGTGGAGTGCCGATTATCTTCAATTTGCAGTAAGATATCAAGCTGCACATCGTCGGTTAATTTTGTGTTAGGGCGGCTAGTTTTTGGACGATTCTTCACAGTTCTAGAATTGTGTTCCGAGAACTCGATAATTAGTAATTACTAACCACAAACGCTGACAAAAAGCGCATACGCAACGCGAAAAAGATGATATTCCATTGCCTTTCTTTTTGCCTGAGGAATATCTAAATTTATTATCTAAATTAACATATTCAGCAATTACATTATTTGAAAATGTAATCAAAAGTTTTTCTGAATGTTATCCCCCTTTACTACATTAACATTAGTTATGGCAGAGATTTCTCAGCTATCGCTGGACACAATAATAACATTTACAAGTCGAAGAAGTAGGAAAAAAGTTAATATTTTATTTTATACGCACGTACACAGTGACACGTGAGAAAACAACGGAAGTAACAGCGTAAACATTGCACAACATAACGTGACAAACACCGCTCAACTTCTATTGTATTCCCTGATGCCGTGACGCATTATTTCGAGGTCGGAGGATATATTTTTAGTGCACGATGTCCTGTTTTAGCTCTTTATAGCACCTACCACAATATCTCTACACTGAAAACGTGCAACGAACTCTTTTGAACTATTTTTAAAGGCGTAGTGTACAACGGAAAGTGTATGAAGGTACTTTTAAGTAATATTTTGAGATGTAAGTGCACTGGAGGAACTGATGTTTGTTAGTCTTATGTCAATATTGATTTTCCTTGAGAACTAAATGAAGGATGTTTACTCTCTCTGTACCCACTACAATAAGATCCATGTGTACGACAGCACATGGTGTCTAGACGGAGAAACCACTTCGTATTATCTACATGATATCTACAATGGCATCATCAGTGCTTTTTTGATGTCCACGTCCCAGAGTATCGCTTTAAATATAGAACTATGCTTCTGTTATTAAAGCAGCAGTAACTTTCACTAATTATGTACAATACTAAAGCGCATATTAAGGAAGTATATTCCTTTTAAACTAGACATCTGGCTGATATATATGCAGTGTGAACCACTTGAAGTGGAGCTAACTTGATACACTTTTATCAATTTCATTTCAAAGTTTTAGCCATGTTAGCCCTTAACGAAGGTGCAGTATTCTGTGTGCAGCTTACGAATCTAAACGCTACATTGCAAGAAAAATGGCGGATCCAATATGGCGGACGACTACATAAAAAATGCTTTGATTTAATTGAAACGTGGCTGTTTGGGGTTTTTGTGGTAGCTGATTATGAACCAGAACTCAGTAAGTTGTTACTTTTAGACCAAAGTGGTATTAAAGAGTATTTATCTTTAATTTGATGCATTGCTTGTAACTTCGTAGAAATAAATAACAGCCCAAAACTTTTTTGAAACTTGGCGCAAGTATTTCGTTTAACGCAAGTATACTGATATCTCGCAAAACAAGCTACCAACCCAACAAAAACAAATTACGGAGAATACGCAGATATTAGCACCAAAATATAAGTGGAATTTGTAGATAAGAGTGGAATCATAAATATATCCTACAATAAGTGCAAACTAGTGCAAACATTTTTTTAAATGTCTAACGAAATTTTAGGTTAATTCGCTCTTCTGTGTCTTCCATAATTGTCGTGATTTAAAATGTTCTCCATTCATATTTACGTAATATGAAATACCTACCTTCAGCAGGACAGTCCAAGATATCACTTTTCGTTATTTAGAACTTAAGTAAACAAACAATATACACAGTATTCGATTTTTGCTGAGCGCGTTTAAAATAATGAATAGTGGTAGAAGCACTATGCGCTATTTTGGTTTATTACTATGACTGAATGCGTTGTAATTAAGCATCAATTCCACGCCTATTTAATGAATTAACCTGATTACTTTCATATTAATTTAACAGAATTCAAAACTTGAAAATTTGAATTTTGGCCAACAGTTCGGTACTTCTAGAGTCTAGACCATAGTGCGCTGGCATAATTTTTTAATAATACAGCGGTCTGCTAGAATCACCGATAAATTGTTTTGTTAAATTATTTAAAACTTTTGTCTTTTAATTAAAAATAAATGAAGTTAAGTAAATGCTCCATTTGTCAATTCGACATTTGTAACGATACCAACTATTTACATTACATCACTTTTAGAAATAACTGAAATGTTCACATACAAATAATATCCATAGACACTAACAATATATTTGTATTAAATTAATACTTTTTGAAAATTAAAATAAAATCTCAAATCACATCAAGTTTCGAAGTGAGGGACTCCTTTCGCCGCAGGGCCGACGCGGTATAAAATCTATCTGGCCAGTTTAGTGACGTATAGTACATTTTGTTATTAAAGTTGCCAAATGTAAGTGTATTGTCACGACAAGTTCTAGTTTAGGTTTTAGTAGAGCGTTCGCATGTCAATCCGTATATTATTTTGCATGTATGTATTTTTAGAAATGCCATTACATGACAAATTTACTGAGCTACAGGGATTTGTAGATTTATCGCAATGAAGCAGGTTAAGGCGACAGGTGCAACTAAATAATTTAGATTGCAACGGGTTAATGGTGTTACTTACCTTGCCCCAGACTGTGTAACAGTGGCTGTGAGAGGTTAGTTCAATAGTTTAAAGGTAAGTGTATATTGTTTATTAAACCCAAATAAAACCACAATAATGTCATTCTCAAAAAGGAGGAAGCTCCACCTAAAAGCACCCACTATGCAAGGGACGATCATAAACGTTTCTACACAGGTCAAATATCTGGAGGTCAGCCTGGATTACAAACTTAACTGGAACGCCCACATTGACAGAATCGTAACTAGAGCCACCAGAGCGACATGATCATGTAAATAAATATACGGTAGAAGTTGGGGCGTTGCCCCGAGGATGATTTACTGGCTCTCCACCAAGGTGATCAGACCAGTTATCACATACGGACCGATTGCCTGGTAGAACAATACATCGGAAAAGGCAACCGAACGAAACTGACAAAGATATAACGGTTTATATGTTTAGGCATTACAGAGGCAATGCGAACATGCCCTACTGGTGCAATGGAGGCAATGCTAAACCTCACACCTCTGCACAGTCCACATGCAAAGGCTGCTCTCGACGCCTTAAGAATAATCCAGGCAGAGAATCTTGAGGCAAACCAGGCCAACGGTCACTTAAGCATTGCCAACACGAAATGTGGCAATGGCGTGGCCAATGGACATGATGTCACCTGTCTACGCCTTTTATGGGGTAGTAGAAGTGGTAATTAATGACCGCGCGAGTGCAACTCAGAGGCTCAGACAGATCAGAGACTCAGCATCGCTGTGGTTCACAGACGGATCAAAGACCAAGGAGTGTGTTGGGGTCGGCATTACTGGACCGGGTTTCCGCTTATCCAAAGCCGTGAGCCATTATCCAACCATCTTCCAGGCGGAAGTTCACGCAATCTACTTACTTGCCCAAGAATGTTCCCATAGGAACTTACAAAGGGCAAACATCTGCATATTCTCAGATAGTCAGGCGACATTGAAAGCGCTACAATCAAAAACCTACAAATCCAAAACTGTCTGGGACTGCAAAATTTCCCCGGAAAAACTAGCATAAAATAACGAGGTTTCACTGATGTGGGTTCCAGGACATTCAGGAATCTGTTTCAGAATAGCCGTATATGGCAAAATGGTAACGTAAGCTGAATATTAAAAAAACTGCCAAACCTACTTTGACGTTTTGTTGAGAGGGAAGCGGTTGTCAAGAGACTCGACGGTTTTCAACTCTTAGCTGGACAAAATTGTATTTTTTTTAAAATAAACTAAATATATTAGTTGAATCATTCTAAAAATAGTAAGATCATCAGAGCATCGGAGAAAGGTTTGAAAACAGTATTTGGTTTTAAAATTTTGAAATATGGTAATCCGCGTTTATGCGTTTGGCAGAAAAAATTAAAAAGAATGCGTTTTTATTGCGAACGAAAAAAGGACCAGTTGTCGATATCACGCTACGCTCTAGCGCACTACTCTGTTGCCGCATACAGTGACACATTCAAATGTCCGTATGATAGCTGTTTATAAACTTTTTTGTACAAAATATAATTACAAAGTTGTTTCGGGACAATTACTACTTTCTTACAATTACACTTTCCAATGTCCATTTGAGCTGAAATTTTGTAAGTGAACAGATTTCAGGTAACAATACAAGAAGCATAAAAAAAATTGAAAACAAGTTTCGCCATGAAATTTTGTATGTGGCCATATTTCCGATAACAATGATTGAAAAATAAAATAAATATGAATAAAAAATGTAAAATTTTAAGAAACATTTTCAAAAATTCTAATTTTGTTTATAAACCGTAGTTTTTAAAAAATGAACTTTTTATATAAATTTATTATGATTGCATTTCTATGTTTTGTGTACGTAGTTATGTTTATTTCTTATCATTAAACGTTTAAAGTAATTTGATACTATCTAATTTATTTGTATTTTATACGTCGCCAGATTAAATTTGCAAATTTGGATTTTAAACTGACATGTGTTGAAATCAGAGGGCTGTATAATTATGTTACAGGAAATAGGAAAAGAAAAGTTGCAAATGAACGTTAATTTATTCTGGTTGCCAGATTGCGTTCGGTGCTATTTGAATTATAAACATCTTACATCAGATCTAATGGCATGTTTAGTCGCCATATTGGATCCGCCATTTTGAATTTTATATATCTGACAACAGATTTGGAATACGAAACGTTCATATATTACATGTTTTAATTGTTACATGAATCCGACAATTAATTATGTTTTTGGTCGCCATATTAGATTCGCCATTTTGAATTCTAAAAATCCGAAATCAGATTAGGCATCAGAGACCCAAAATCCTTTTACGAGAATGCTTAAAGTCTTCTTATGAGTCGAGCGATGAAGATACATAGTTTACAGTATTTTGTAGCCTGAGGCCAATTATTATTTTATGTGCTACATGATCATAAAGCGACCTTTTACATTAGATACCCGGGCAAAAACTGCTTCTAACGCCCGCGCGGGCATTAAGAGTCAATATGTCAAATATACCAATTATTCGTCATAAAAATTGTAAATTTTAAGTCATCAATGTCAATTATTGGCAATTAAGGTTATAAGGTTGACAATTAATTGTCTGTACTGTCACTCGGCAATGTCAATTATTGGTCAAACGGTCACACTCGGGGCATAAACATCTGTGTAATGCCTTTAATAACTATATGTATAAATAACTATACAATTCTTCCTTAAATTATATACAGGGTGTTTCAGAAATAACGGCTAACCTTGAAGGAGCATATTCACCAAGGACAGAGAAGCAATTTTGGTCAAATAACCTATAGTCTATTTCAAAGTTTTATGTACTAACAAAATTGTATAGAAAAATTCGTCTAAGGCCGGCCCTGGTAAATAGCCGAACGCGCATGACTTGACTACGGTTGCAAAAGACCGTACAAACAATTAAAAATAGAGAGATTAGTACCTACCTAATCCAGAAATGTGATGCTGATTTACAAACGTTGTGATTATTAAGCGTTATCGCCGAACAAAACAAAGCGACTCAACACAGCAACTAGGCGTCTCGGCCGAACAAAGTTATGTAATGTACTTAGTCTAGGTACAGTGCCAGGTTCTTCCAATAAAACACTCCTAGTGATTTTATATGTTTATTTGACTAGGAACATCTTAAGACTAACAGTAAAATAATATATGTACAGAAATGCATATCTATTGTACGTACAAGGTGTCACAATTCAGCTGACAGGCTGGATTGCCTGCCCCGCAGTTATTATTAGCCTTGTACGAAACATCCTGCTAAATGTGCCTTATAAGCTAATTCCGCAATCGAGGTGCTATGGACTTTCAACGCGTATTCTCTGACTTAAATATGATTATTTATAAATTAGCTAGTTCAATATATATAGTCCATTACATCTCCCTTGGGGAAGAGAGAAAAAAAAATTATGAAACATTAATTTTTTTTTCTATCATTTATACAGTTTTATCCTATTCTTGTGAACTTCTACTAACTTACGATCTATTCTAATAACAATATTTGGACTCTTAACATCTACAACATTATAAGGTCCATTAAAAATCGGATCTATTTTCCTTCCGGTTTCATTCTTTAATAAAACTTTATCTCCTATTTTATAATCTTTAAAGCTACATTTTTTGTCATATTCCGATTTTCGTTGCAATTTTGATTCCAGCAAATTATTTCTCGCGTCATTCCATGCTGTTTGTAATCTAAACTTTAATTCTTTTGGATAATCATCAAAATTATATACTGGATCTATCGCATTTGCTAAATTTGACGGTAGTCGACATTCCTTCCCGTAAACTAACTCATGTGGTGTATATCGAGTTTCTGTGTGAACTGTGTTATTGTAAGAAAAACACCAATACGGAACCCACGAACTCCAAGAATTTGGAAATTTAAACGTATGCATTCTTAAATATGCACCTAAACTTTTATGTGAATTTTCTAAAGCTCCAAGAGTTTGATGATGATATGCAGTTGATTTTAATGTTTTGATTTTTAACAACTTACAAGTTTCCTGAAATACTGAAGCCAAAAATTCAGTTCCTTGGTCCGTAATAACCTGTTCTGGAACACCATACCGTAAAATAAAATTGTCTACAAATGCCCTTGCAACTGTTTCTGCTTCTTTATTTTTGATTGGATATGCCTCGACAAATTTTGTTAAGTCGCACTGCAACGTGAGAATATACCGATAATCATTATTATCTTGATCAATTGGGCCCACTAAATCAAGGAAAATTCTCTGCAATGCTGACGATGCTGTAGTTGTGATTGTCATTGGTTCTTTGCGCGGTTTTGAATGTTTGAATCTTTGGCAAGAATCGCATTTTTTAACAAAGTTCTCAATGTCTTTATACATTCCTGACCAAAAGTAATATTTTTTTACGTTATTATACATTCGTTTCATACCCGCATGTCCTCCTGTTGGTAATATATGAAAATCGTTTAATATTAATTGTTGAATCTCTTTTTCTGTTATGCATTGGGTACCTCTAATGATTGTCATTTTTATACCGGTTTTCTTAATCTCATTTTTTAATTTCTTTACATCATTTAAAAGTACTGCGCAGTTACTTTTAATTATTGTTAATTCTGGAATATTAAACTTTGTACAAACTGTATTCAGGTCTCTCAACGACGTGTCTAAAACTGACGTTGATCGAGTTGCCTGTGTTATGTAAACTATTCCATTCATTTCATCATATATTACATTATTCAACACATAACATTTTTCATCAATACTTTTATTATTTATTTCATTTTCTTGTATAACCTTCAATTCGACTGAGTCTACAGATGGTTTCAATAACTCCACGACCCCAGGGTGATCAAGCCTGTTTTCATTTGGAATATTATTAAAAGAATCCACAGAATCATCGATTTTTCTTTGTTGTGCTCGAGTTATCGCGCATATTTTTGCTGTTGAATTATCTCCTAATTCTTTCAAATCATTACTGTCTATGATTATTCGTGATAATGCATCGGCAGTGACATTATCTTTACCTTTCACATAATTAATTGTGAAATCATATTCTTCCAAAATTAATCGAAACTTTGTTAACCTGCTTGATGGATTTGTCATACCGAATAAATATAACAATGGTCTATGATCACTAAGGATCAAAAATTTTCTGCCAAATAGATAAGGCCTAAATTTTTTCACTGAGTAGCAAATACTTAATAATTCCTTCTCAATAGTTGCGTAATTTCTTTCAGGCTTATTTAAGGTACGACTTGCATATGCTACAGGTTTATCATTACCATTTGAAAGTACTGCCCCTAAGGCAAATCCAGACGCATCTGTTCTTAAAATGAACTGATTATCAGGCGAAAAATCTGGATATTGTAAAATTGGAGGTTGTATTAAAGCTTGTTTAAGAGTAACAAAGGATCGCTCGCACTGAGAATCCCAAAGAAACTTAACTCCTTTCTTTGACAAATGATTTAATGGTGCCGCTATGTCCGCAAAATTCTTTATAAATTTTCGATAATAATTCGCAAAAGCAACGAACCTTTTTGCCTCATTTCCATTAGTTGGCACTGGATATTCTTCCATAACTTTAATTTTTTCCGGATCAGGACGAATTCCTTCCGCTGAGATGACATGACCGAGATATAAAATTTGTTTCTTTAAAAATTCGCATTTGTTTGGATTCAATTTTAAATTTACTTGCCTTAATCTATTCATTACTTTAACTAAATTCTTGTTATGATTATCTAAACTATCTCCAAAAACTATTAAATCATCTAAGTAAATAAAACAACTTTCATAATTTAGTCCCGACATAGCTATTGTCATTGCTCTTGAAAAAGCACTCGGACTTATTTTTAATCCCATAGGTAACCTAGTTAGTTGATATTGTCCCCTATCAGTAGTGAATGCCGTACATGGTCGCGAATCTGAATCTAACCCAAGCTGGTAAAAGCCTTGAGATAAATCCAAATGCGAGAAATATACTGCCCCTGACAAAGAATCTAATATTTCGTCAATACATGGTAACGGAAATTTATCATCTTTTAGTTGTCTATTCAATAGCCTATAATCTATTACTATGCGCCATTTTTTATTACCATTATGATCAGGTTTCTTAGGTACGATTAATAAAGGTGCTGACCATTCTGAAGTCGCTTCCTCAATAATACCATCTGTTAACATTTTGTCTACCTGCTTGTGAATCTCCTCCTTCTGTGATTGAGGTAATCTATATGGTTTTACATAAACAGGCATTGCATTATCCTGCAAATGTATTTTTTGTTTACTAGTATTAAGTACCGAAAGTGGGTCGCCTTCCATGTGGAAAACGTCATTAAATTTAGCACAAATTTTGTCGATTGATAGTTTTTCTTCCTTATTTAATCCATCTTTATTTAAAGTTGTTAGCAATTTATCAATCCGATCAACAGAAAATTTTGTCTTATTAAATGCACGTGCATCATAATTTGAAAACTTTTCTAGTTTTGGTAGAAAATTTTTTAATTGGATGTCTCTATCATTTGTATTTAATATTCTAACTGGTAATAATTTGTTAATTGCTTTTGTTAAAATTCCTGCAGTAAAAACGCCTTCGGAAATTTCTTCCGGTAAAACAACATAGTCTGAGTCAAATTCCACGTTGAAATATGATATTATCTCACATCTCGGTGGAATGAGAGTAAAACATTCTTTTCCCGATTCAAGCGGTATGTAATTTTTCTTTCCCTTGTACCAAAATGAAAACATGAACTTCTCATAATCTATTACCGAAAAATACTTCATAAGGAAGTCAGCCCCAATAACTCCATGAAAATCTTTTGTTATATCGTTCATAATAAAAAAATTGTGGTTTAATTTACAACCGCCCAACGTTAAACAAATATTTGCTGACCCATGCGCTACTGTTGAACCTGATATACCCTCTATTTCTAATCGCTTTGTTGTGTCAACATATTCCAATTTATTTATACATGATGCGAATAGAGCACTAATTGAAGCACCCGTGTCAATTAATAATTTTAAGATTTTATTTGAGTATTTTACCGATAAATAATTTGAACCGCCAAAATTCAGAATAATGCCCTTTTTTGGATAAGATTTTGCATTAGGAACGAAAAAACTGATCTTCTCGTTCTTTTGAGGTATTACCGTTTTTGGGTGTTGAATCAGAAGTCATATAGAGTCTTCTGTCTGACGAACCGTTAAAATTTCCTCGACCTCGTCGTCCATTGTAATTATTACTTTGGAATCTACCGTTATTTTGCCCTCTAGAATAATTTTGTCCTCTATAATAATATTGTCCTCTGATTTGATTTTGCCCTCTAAAATTATTTTGACATCTGAACTGAGTTTGTCCTCTAAAATAATTATTTCTATAATTTTTATTCGAACCTCTATCATTTTTACCGCGCAGGTTGAATACCTTTGCATGTGAAGAGCCTTTTTGTGCATTCTCTTCGTCTATTGCACCAGAAATAGCGTCTTTTAATGTGGAATAATTTCTTGCTTTGACAATTGTTCGTAATTCGTGATTACGTAAACCGTTTGCAAAAACATTTATAGCCAACTTCTCGTTTGCCGGTCGCAATACTTTAGAAGTTTCGTTATTACCTTCTGACTGACTTAGCGTTAGATTTACCATTAAACATTCGATAGCTTTACCAAACTCATCAACGGATTTATCCCTCTGCATCGAGCTATGCAATTCAACTGATAGAGCCGCCGCGGATTTCTTTGACAACAAATGAAGTTTCATATCGTTAATCAATTCTAAATTATTTTCGTAGGTCGTCTTTAACCTTAATTTAGCACTTTGCGATAATTTTGTTTTCAATACTACATTAGTTAAAAGTTTTTTCCCAGCTTCATCTAATAAAGAATCGTATAATTCTATGGAATCAATTAATTGCTTCGTTTTATCCTCTGAATTATCCATAGTTGGCAAAAGGCTTGCCGCCGTTCTTAAATCGAATTTTTCTGCCATTGTTACTATGGTGCTATCTAAAATTCGTTCTTGATTAATACTAATTATTCTATTTTCTAAACTATCACGAATTTCCCTAATCAATGTTTCTATTTCCGCTACGTATAGCTTAGCCTGCTTAAATACGTCTGGTTCTACTTTTTCGATACCTTTGTTAAATTCTAACCGTACGTTTGAAAATTCTTCTTCTATTCCGGTTAACTTTGATAATTTTTTATTAGTTACCTCTAAACTTAATCTACGGGCTTGATTATCTTTTAATAAATTTCTATTTATAACTCTAAGTTCTTCGCTAATAATATTAAAACGTTCCAATTGGCTATTTGTCATTTATCCTAATTACTAACTTACAGTGTGTTTAATTTTACCGCATCAACATTATCTTGGTAGGTTGCGCACAACACTGCACTTAATGGCCTTTCTTTTCACTTTCCACTTTTCACAACTCGCCAATTCATTGTTGCTCCGTTGGATCACGTTCTGGATTTGTAGATACGAAAAGATGCTATGCACGGATTATGCATTATTTTTGCCCATTAATTGTCCAATATTTCACCGCAGCACATGTGTTGGTTTGCACTGTTTCTTACAATTTTCAGCCTGAGATACGATTATCTCTTGTTTGGAGTGGCCCATTTTACTTGAACACTAACATGTAGTTGTTGTTACACTGCTTCTTATGTGAAGAACTGGCAGGATCGCCATGTAATGTACTTAGTCTAGGTACAGTGCCAGGTTCTTCCAATAAAACACTCCTAGTGATTTTATATGTTTATTTGACTAGGAACATCTTAAGACTAACAGTAAAATAATATATGTACAGAAATGCATATCTATTGTACGTACAAGGTGTCACAATTCAGCTGACAGGCTGGATTGCCTGCCCCGCAGTTATTATTAGCCTTGTACGAAACATCCTGCTAAATGTGCCTTATAAGCTAATTCCGCAATCGAGGTGCTATGGACTTTCAACGCGTATTCTCTGACTTAAATATGATTATTTATAAATTAGCTAGTTCAATATATATAGTCCATTACAGTTATGTCGCATTCTAGCCATAGAATTGCAATTCAATACTACACCAATCACTACACAAAGACACCAACGTTAAGATTCCAAAATCCAAATGATTTTTATTGTTGATAAACCAACAAACAGCTGTTGGACCATGACCACGCTTGTATACGTTCATATCAATCCGGCGAATGTAGGTCATTGTCACGTTCAGCGAGAAAGGCCGCAGTGGAGGGGGGGGGGGGGGGGGGGGGGGTAGACCGAATGTTCCCCGCTGCGTTGATTTGTCACCAGTTGCAACACAACTGTAGTGGATTGTGGTCGATTGTCTTCCGCTGGTCAGGGACGGACTCCGTCTTTCTTCATTAATTTTCTCAATAATGCGTGAAGTTAGACCATACGTTATTTGACAAAACATGCTTATTACGTCCTTGGGCATATGCTCCTTCAAGGTTAGCCGTTATTTCTGAAACACCCTGTATTAAGAAACCTATAAAACCTTACCGGAATAATGAAATAATAATTTCTATTAAAAATCTTCAAACCAATATCGAAATTGATCCAAAAATGTTTGAGTCAGCGTAACTTCCAAATATACGCGAAGTTATTAACTTTTAAACTTTGCAAAAGTTTGAAGCGTCACAGCGCAAAAGTTTGCTTTTTGCATTAGGAACTTAAATGATTATTTTTTTTCAATTTCTCTTTATGGTAATCGGTTTAAAATGTTGGAGTACCTTTACCATAACTTATTCCATCTAAAAACACTCATTATTCAATTTCGGTCAAAAAAATTGTTGTGAATTACTTTTTTTTTGCTGGATTGCCCAGTCTGTATAAGTAAATACATAACTGTACTATGACGACGTAAGCATTGTATCAAGTAATTGCTAAACTAACGTATACAAAGAAGCATATTTCTATTTTGACGTTTTAGGATCAATAAACTGCTCACACGAAACCACTATTATCGTTCCAACGTCATCATCTCATTTTATGGGTTTCATCTTATAAATTAACTGCTAACAGCGACACACTGGCGATTCATTAAAAATACCGCTTGGTTTACAACATACCCGTTATTAAAAATAACCGTACACTTCCGCGAAGAGGAAAAATAAATTCCAAGTGCTCAAATTTACGGTTATCCGAGCAACGGATATCCGAACGAATTTTATTGGAGGTGAGGGCTAATGCACGTCGGAGAGAATGCAGAACAGCTCGAAATTCCGTCCCCTTCCGTAGAAGGTAATAAGGATAAGTTTTGTTTTATAGGGCAATAAACTCCTTAGCGCTCCTAAAACGGCGAACAAGAGCACGGCAGATAATGTTTTTAGTCTCCTTTCGCTTCGAACGAAGACTGTAGAGTGTAGACTGATAGTCGCCGAACTAGGTGACGCTGCGGTATTAGTTTGAAAAGCTACGAAGAGTTAAGAGACGAGAAGACTAGTTTATTGCGCGATAATCTGTAGAATCTTGTATGAAACTGTTCGTCTGTGGGTACTAAAAATCTGCGTTATGGCTGAAATGTGGTGGTTTGGACTGCTCTCCACCATTTGATGAAGTCGGTATACGATAGCAGTTGAAAATTTCTTGGTGTCACATCTTTTATTTGAGTAATCATGTCAGGTAGTTTGCTGGAAACAAACGGTGGTCATGTTCAGCACCACCTGTAACAATATGGAACTGCAAAACACTGAGATGGTCCATAACTTGAATATGTAGCTAACTGGGTTACAGGTTTGCATAACTGCTTTACACCCTGTTTGTACTCATATCCATCACTATATCACTGCTATTGTGAGGATATATTTTTGCAGACAATACCATGAACGGGATTCCTTTGTGTGTTGTTTGGACAAAATAAAACAATTGTTACTATTTAACAGACTAATGTAATTAAAATACATATAATTCTGCTTTCGAATTTTGACTTTTCAACAATCCTCAGTAGGGAATCTAAAGGATAACACACACAGATTGCGAAGTGCTTTCGATCGGATAAGACAAACGTACAAAAACTCTTACAACACACTACACAAATACATCCACATGAAGATTGCACGTCATTTATTGTCCATTATTTCTATTTACAAACAAACGAACAGCTGACTACGATGATATGAACCGATTAATGTACGTCAATGACACTGTAAGCGAGAGTGGAGAGAGACGGATATTTTGCCGGCGGCGTTTTGTCAGAAGCAGCCGAACTGCGGTAGAGTGTTGACAGTTTTCTTGTCCTGAACAAGGCCGGACTTTCTGTTTTTCTTTGATTTCTGAAGAATGCGTTATTTGACAAATCATCATTTGACAATTGTCACCTTTCAACAAACACGACTATAGACTTTTCAATTATGTCTATTTTGTTTATATTTTAGGTAAATAACTTTTTCTTTCCTCATATTTTCGACAATTCCTTCTCGTTGTCCTTCTATTGTTAGCTAATACCAATACCTGGTTTTAAATCAATGCCCTCCTGTTGCCTTTCTATTGTTTATTAGTTTGTTATTGAGAATTATTACCGTACATGGATATATGTATAAAGGTTTTTTGTTCATTATCTTCGATAGTGGAATACTATGCTTCCGTTTTCTGAAATAAAACTGAATCACCGATATTTCTACAGTACAGCAGTTTTATTATACATATTGCATACATCTTAGTGAATAGCCGTCACACGTACGGACATAATAACACTCTGTTTTGTACTTTTTCAAATTTACGACAGAATACGCGGCTTCATAAGGTCATATGTCCACCGGGAAATGACCACGAAGTAATTGTGCAATATCGCAGAAGTAACCTTGAGCTGACAGATTTCTGAGCTCGTTTCGCTAAAAATTGCGGCATCGCACCGCAGAAAGCTCTGAAGTGCAAGCTGGACATCGGCATTTCAACACTACATCACGCTGTACCCGACAGATAACAAATATAAATCGCCTGAATGTCAAACCCGGTCAACCGTGCTGGCGATACTAGAATATCTGAGCAAACCGTAAGCTTACTGGTTTTCTTGACGCTTTCGGATTACATTTGAGTTGTTGGAAACACAGCAAGCTTTACGATATCGCATACTTGTTCACTAACACTTCTGTACAATATGCTTGCTATACGCTATATTGGAAATTATATAACATTTTGCAACAAGCAATTCAGGCAATATCGTATCTACGAATCTTTTATAACTATTTATTTTTGGAAAATAAGTGCTTAAAATAAGCACAGGCTTTTGCCTAGGCAAAAGCTATTTGCCATGGTAAATAGATATTGAGTCTGCATTTTGCTGGTTAAAGCTATTTGCCTAGGCAAATGTATTCGCCCAAGCCGTTGTTAGGAAGATAGCATTTTGTATAGAAATCGATCGGTTACGTTTCGCTACTCTAAAATACATTCCGTACGGGTAGAGAAGTCCCTAGCGTCACCAATTAATGGGGGTCTCTCTTCCTTCCTCTCTGTCGGTTATGCTCATTTATATAATAAAAAACTCTTTGCGACAGGAGTGTAAGCGTAATCGCTAGTGACAGTGCGCATAATCAGCATCCTGTTGGATTTCCAAATTATGTGAGGTTATGTGATTGTAGACGTTATTAACTTCATCTCCGTTTCTTAGCATAACAATAGGCACTTATTTCGGCTGTTGTATTTGGAACATCACAGTAACCTCCGCAGCATGTCGGTGAACCATTATGAAGACATGCAAAACGTTTCAACACACTAAATGTTCACCACATTAGCTCCGCATTATTTCCGTATTCAGAATAGGAGTATGGGTGATATCATTATCTGCATAGATGCGTAAAATTGTCCAGTCGATAAGAATTGAGAAATTTAGTGTTTTCCAGTCTAGTATAACTTTTCCTGGTAGGGCATGTCAGGGCAGTAAATTAACTATCGATATATCGGTATAAGACACAGTTTGCTTTCAGCAGCTAAATTGACTTCGAGAGGACACATAATAACATTGTGGAAGAGGAACACGTTAATCTGTGGTATGTCCTTCATGTTGTCATGCAAAAACATAAATGGATTGTATACACTAAAATTAAATGATTTTACAAATGAATCTTGCAATATAGTCATTAAAAATAATGACTTATGGCATAGACGTTTGGGTCATATTGGAAAAGCCGCTTTGAAACAGCTTGGATTGCCAATTCCGGCAGGTCAATGCAGTATATGTATGAATGAAAAACAATCACAAGCAAAAGGAGGGCTTATTCATACCGACATCTGTGGGGCAAATTACACCACCAAAAAAACAATGGAGAAAGATATTCTCAGGTAATCTGGGGTGACTTGGATGACTCTCATTTTCTAATGGTTAAATTACTTAAATACAAAAGCGAAGCAGAAGAAAATTTGAAGGAGTACAGAAATGAAGTGGATAGGCAAGCTGGAACTAAAGTAAAAAGAATTAGACTGGACAACGGTGGTGAGTTCACTTCTAATAATTTTAAACGTTTTTGTAAAGTAAATGGAATTAAGCTAGAGTATTCCATGAGCTAGAGTCCACATATGAATGGAAAAGCAGAACGCATGAACAGAACATTATTAAATATGATACGTGTAAAACTTGTAGGTTCTGGTATTCCAAAATGTCTGTGGGATGAAACCTTAAAAGCATCTGTATATGAACTAAATCTTAGTCCCACATCAGTTTTGGAAAGAGGATATTTGGCTGTCGAGGATGGGTTGCAAATACATTAAAAGAAAATAAACAACCCTAAAGCCAAACGTGCAGTTATGGTAGGCTATTGTGGAGGTGGATATAGAATGTTGATGCAAAATGAAGAGAAAATAGTAAAATCTAGAGATGTTCATTTTGAAGAGGGAATAATGGACTGTAGGAATATAGAAAAAACAAAAATAAAAGAGACTACAATGATGAAGAAGGAATCAAACAATATTTGGCAATACCTACAGATACAGATCAACCGCGTCAAAGTATATCTGATGAAAGAGAAAGAGATGAAGACATAGAACAAATAAATTAAAATGATTCAACAGCAGATGGTGACAGGGAAGTCGTTTCAAGTTTCGGAAGAACAATCAATAAACCCAGAATCCTACAGGATTGGGAACTTTATTCGGGTTACTGTTTGTCAAGCACCTCACCAGATGAACCAAGGAATTATAAAGAAGCATGTAAATATCCAGAATGGAGAAAAGCCATTAAAAGTGAACTAGATTCACATGAAACATTACAAACTTAGACAACTGTAGAATCACCAAAAGAACAGACAGCAATTGAAACCAAGTGGATCTTTAGAATAAAGGAGGATGGAAAGAATGGACAATTTGAGTGCTATGTCAATGATAAATATTTTTGAAAATTCGTTGATGTTCCGCATCCGTAAACCAGCAGATCCAAGAATAGCCGCTCATTGTCCTCTTCTATTTTCATCGTGAATTTGATGAAAGGACTTTAGGTTCAGGTGATTGTGGCGAAACCACAAAGGTTTGGTCAGTTTCACGTGAGACATACTATATAATAGGAAATTAAAAAGCATAAATTTACTAACCAAATAATTTCGGATTTAAGCAACTTGTAATTGAAAAAAAAATATTGATATTCCATCCACTTTTTTCCCAAAAGTAGAATTTATGTATTACAGCGTCATATAAAATCTGAGGTCTAAGTTGTTGAATTCTGTCAATACCCAAACAAACTTAAGTGACAAAACCGGTATTTAAACAACTTATCAATTAATCAATTTATCCTGTGTCCAACAAATTACCGCAGCGCCGAGCGGCGGTGAAGTTTCAAACTCGTTTACATAAACAACTGGAACGATTTGTAAACACAACCGCCGAATAAACCGAAAAATAACAACTCGAAAGCAAAATGAAAGACACAATTAGCGTTGCCTGCTAATTCAACCGGAATAAATTTGAATTCCAGAACTTCTTTGGGACCGTAAACACACACAAAAAGTAAATCCACTTAAAAGTTTCCGAGATTCCCATTCGCATAGGTAATTGAAAATTTACAGTACTTATAGCGAAATAAATTTGTATATGACTAACTTTCAAGTTGAGAATTCTACATTAACTAATTCCCCATATTTTAGTTGTCATTTTGAGTAGCTTGCAAGATATGTTAACATTTCAGAAATGGGCTTAACATTAAGCTTACTGCAGAAAGCTGGAATGGCGTTATATAATCAACGTCATTTTGTGGTATAAATTTCCGAGAAAAGTGAATTATAGTCTTGCCAGAGCTGGTTAGTTCGCTAACAGCAAAACCACTATCAGACATTTCAATTATTCACCTGGTATATTTCAGAATGTAGCTGGTATCTTCATGATTGTGCTCATATATAATGCTTAGCGAATGCATGCTCGTATAAGGAACGAGAATAAATTGCATGAACTGCATTACAGTTAGTTTTGTTTTTCATCTCTAGCAGTGCTTTTTTACTTTTTCCTGATCTCTCCCTAATGTGTTTATGGTTATTTTCTATACAACATTCTTACGCCAAAGTGAACGAAATGAAGCGTATTACACGCGATTACACAAAAAGTAGATAAATAGACAAACATAGTAAGTTGCAGCTAAGTGGTGTAATCCTTAGTTCTTCAGGTTCCTCAAATAACCTTTGAATTGATTTCTCTATCACTTTTATTGTTTCCATGCGCATTTTCGTTCATAATAATAGATTTGATCTGTGGATTGCTATGCTACTGGCACAACTCAAAAAGCAGGTATATTTTACAGGAGAAACAATTGGAAAATATGTTTAAAATTGCTTATTTGACTGACACATATCTGCTTTCTGGTCCAAACGAAAGTATTGATTACTGTTTTATATGATAAACCCACCGGTAATTCCAGGGAAGATGTCAGTTTGCTCTAACTTATTACGCAATTCGATGGAGAGAAAGGTCATTATGACGTACGTCCAAGAACAGTAAAGAAGTAACCCTCGTCACAATGACACATAACACAAAATGTCCATTACTCCCCATTCAATGGAAAATATACCAGGAATTGAGCATCGCGAAAAATATGATGGTTTTAAGCGCTTATAGTTCAGCATATATACGGCATATATTGATTGCAATCGGAATTCATATAAATATAAATTGAATAATTTTTTATTATAAATGGAAGAAATACATAGGCGTTTAGCACGCTGAAAAGCGCCTGTGTGTAAATTGAAAAATTGGTTGACATAACAATTACTCCTACAGTTTTGCAGATTCCTCCCCGGACACCTTGCATAAATTTACGGACACAGTGAAATTCATAGCATGAAAATACAATAATTTCTATAAAATAAACAAAAAATTAGTACACAAAAACGCGAACAATTATACAAATTAAAAACATTATTTATTGATTAGTATTCGAATATATTTAATATTTCTTTTATGGCTTAGAAAATTTTTAATGTAAATGAGAAAATAGATTTTAAAAAATGGTACATTAGTAAACGTAATGACTTATTTCATAGTATAAACGAGTGGAAGTAGAATCCTTGGAGCAACCACCCGTTTTTTTTTATAGGACTTTTTATTATTTTCTCGAATAGGTTGTGGATGATTTATTTCTGCATTCAATGATATTTAATTTATTTATAATCATTGGGGACATAGAATTTGTGATTGAAAGAGGGTTCAGTTTTTCGAAAATGATGAGATTAAGATGTTAAATAATGTGACTTCTTCCGTATTAAACCTCGTATACTTCTTACTTATCATCTAATATGGATAAAGTGGATACTTTCATTACATCAATTAATTAGCCAGGATTTGACAAATATTGGCAGTAGGTATTGTCAAAAAATTAGCCTTTGACACTACCTACTGTCATTAGAATAATATCTGGCAAATCCTATATTAATGCAGATACAATCTCGATCAAATAGAATTTGCTCCTACAGCTAAACTATTAATTTTATCAAAAAATGTCATAGACATAAATTATACAAAATTTCCTCTACTTTAATTTATTATTTAACTATGTTGACGAAATTACAAAAATGGCGGCTCACTTGCAAAATTGTTGAAAAATGCATAACAACAATGCTATCCGCACTCGAAATACACATTGACTTTGTATACACCATGGAAACATCAAGCTGCTTCAATATTGCTTCACATAGCGTACGTGCGCGCGTGTTTCTCCTCTTCATCGCATTCTCCATGATTTTGCGTGTTGAATAGACGTTTCGCAACCGCAGACGTTCTGAATAATGTCAAAAGTTTCAAAATATACTGGCTACCAACTATATTAATGCAGATAGGCTAAAAAATGTTATAGTCATTAATTATACAAGATTTCCTCTACTTTTATGTATTACTTATCTATTTTAACGAAATTACAGAAACGACGGATCATTTTCAAAATCGTTGAAAAATGCTAAGAGTAAATAGCCAGACCTTTGGACCCTTTTGAACCAAAGGCTTTTCAGCTCTAAGTTTGGTCATAAAACTTCTAAATATTAACTTTCGTCCCGATACCTTTAGTAGTTTCTCCGGAATCGTAGCCACAAAAATCGTTTACACACACATACAGACATTTTTTTGTACCTTGGTCAAAAATGTTCGGGGACCCATGAAGACCTATTTCCGCTAAAATCGCATTTTTTTTTCAGCACGATTACAATACTTCATCATACTGCGTATGATAAAGTAAAAAGATAGGGGTTGGGTCTGATGATTATATTGGCTTCTAGCAAACTATAGTTTCGGGGTTTACCCCGTCTTCAGTGCTAACTGCAAAAGATCATAAAGAATTATCATCCATACATATTCCAAATAAGTTTTAAGGTTAACATACAATCTCACAGTCTATCTTGTATTTATTTACGAAAAAATAATAATATTTCTATCCGCACTCGAAATACACGACTTTGTAAGCACCAAAATGTATCAAGATTGTTTCACCTAACGATAGTTGCGCGCATGTTTCTCCTCCTCATGGCAATCTCCATGCATTTGCGTGTTAAATTCGCGTGTCGAAATGGATGACGTTCTGCATACTATCAAAAGTTTCAAACAAATCTGACACGCCCTGGCTACTAGTTTTTGTGCAGCCACAATCTCGATTAGATAGAATTTGCTCACAGCTAAACTATTAACTTTACCAAAAAATGTCATAGACATAAAATATACAAAATAACCTCTACTTTAATTTATTATTTAACTATTTTGACGAAATTACAGAAATGGCGGCTCATTTCCAAAATCCTTGAAAATGCTTAGAGGAAATAGCCAGTTCATTTGGACCCCCGGTGAACCAAAGCTTTTCAGCTCTAATTTGGTCATGAACTAAATATGAAGTTTCGTCCCGATACCTTCAGTAGTTTCTCCGGAATCGTCGCCACAAAAATCGAGTACACACATACACACATACACACATACACACACACAGACACTTTTTTGTACCTTGTTCAAAAATGATCAGGGGACCCAAAAAGACCTATTTCCGATAAAAACTCATTTTTTTTTGTCGGCACGATTACAATACTTCATCATACTGCGTATGATAAAGTAAAAAGTAATACGTTATCGATTTTTGTACGCGTTTATAATAGAATCGACCAATGTCATTTAATTTTTAAAAAATAGGGCGAACATAGTAAATAGGGCTTTTTATACATTACTGCTGAGCTCATATTTATCTCTGTACCCCACACACTCTCGTTTACTGAGGTATAAAATCGAGTAAACACCGGTAAGCTTCATTTAAACTTCCCGAGGCTTCCAGATGCACGACCTGTTAAACAATTCCGAGAGAGGAAAATACAAGAGCGTGGGCCCTGGCCATGTTAAAACAACATTACGGGGATGCCAGTACACGCTGTTGATTTTGTATGTTTTGTAAGAATTTGATGTTATGGACATACTTCGTGCTTTATTCCGCGCGTTGTTTGTTTATATTATTATAGAATAATACGAGCAGACACGGTACGTCATATATTTGCTCATTTGTTATTATTTAACGCATCGTATTGCACAGCACATTGTCACTACACAATATTAATACAGTATAAATACATTGTGTTCTTCATTTCAAAAATATTTTTTTGTAAAAACCAATAGAAGAGCTACCTGTAAAAAGTTAGCTTCAAATAAAATGGTAGATTCTAATTACAGTGTCTCTATGTAAAAAAAAAACCGCTTAAAACTTATAGCGGGGCACCCACAAAACGGTTAACAGTTTGAAATTTTCGATGAAATTTAAACTCTTGAACTTTTGTTCACTTGAGAAAATTTTGACAGAGGCAGTTTATAACAATTAATAAAACATGCAAAATAGCAGATTCAGTATGGCGTGACCTATTTCTAAAGTATTTTTTGTATTGTTATTTTTATAGAAAGTAAAGTAGTAATCGCAGGTTTGAGAGACGCTGATAATTTAAAAAAATGCAGATACCTCGTAATATACACAGCAATCCAAAAAATGTATGAATTGGGGCAGTGAAAGACCCTATACAGGACCTGATTGAGAATTACTTTTTATTTGTTTATTTTTCAACAATGATAAAGTCCTTTCTTTGTTCCAGAATTACTGAAAGTACTTTCAATTAAAATTACTAGTTACAAATAATATTTTTTTACCATTTTTTCAATAAAATTGTAATAATTATTTATTCATCATTTAAAAAATACCATGTGTTTAATATTCCGTAAATTTTTTAAAGTTTTTAGTAAATATAAGAATGTGATTAAAATACTATTACGATTCTTACAAGTAACAAAACTATTATGCGTGATTCGTCCTCTATTACACGACCTCCATGACATACAACTATCAAATCTTTCAATTTATTCACAGTATACGGCATATTAAAGAAACTATAAATATATGTTTCAAATTGTTTGGAAATGTTGTTTAAATGTAAGAATTCTATTAAAATTTTAAACTACAGCTACCTACCTTGAAAAAATATTACTAACCTCCGATTTTGGAGCAAATGAACATTTTAAATGGTACTCTATACTATTTTTGTAATATATTTCATCATGATGCTCTTCCGAACATAAAAACATATCCAACGTCAATTTGCATAACAAAGGCACGGAAAAGAAACCATTTTTGATTGTTAATCAAGTTAATTAAGTTAATCAAATTGGTCAAAATAGGTAAAATGTCAAATAATCTTAGGCGCGCTTTTTTATATGGACTATGCAATAGAAGAAATGTTTACACTGATATCAAATAATTGATACTATTTGATAATAGCTGAAAATAGTGGAGAGGGAATGTAGTTTAAAGCAACAAACTCAAAAATAGCTGTTCAATAGCTGTTCAATAGTAGTGAACACTAATCAGCATATAAGAAAGCAATAATAAAAATAATAAAAACAGCAGTACCATCGTGTTGTTCATTTGTGATAGTAAATTTTGTTCTTAAATGATTGTTGATTGTTTGTCATACTAATCAACAGTAACCAAAGACAAATAACAAACAAATATTCTGGAAAACTACAAAAAATGCATTTCTTATTTATTAACAATATAAATTAACAAATTTGATGTGTTATAATATAATTGGGTTATAATTTTTACACCTATTTAACAACATTTCCAAATTACATTTTTCGGTAATATAGACAGACAATAACGGCGCTACCTAATATTATACTATTATAACATTTGATGATTACAGTATTCGTTTTTGAGGACCCACCAGCTTTTTTGGTTTATTTTCTGAGAAATTAATAACAAAAAAGTTAGAGTTTTGATTTGTTACGCCATCCATACTGAGCTAGCTATTTAAAAATTCATTTGTTTTTGTCTAAATTATTATTGTGGTCCATGATATCTACGTTTGCGTCAGCCATTTTAAATTTGGCTATTGCGATCCAATCTGCCAACCTTCTGGGGTAAATTTTTTGTCTGTATCGCCGTAACTTTTCAATTTATCAAAATGTTTCATTCACATTTATTTACGATATAACTATATCGAACTTATATTGAAACATTGTTTTGTACTGATATCCCTGGACTACTAACACGCCGAAAACAATTTGCGGGCTACAGTGAGTGCGAAATGTGTGGAACCATGAGACAATCTGTGAGAGGATTTGTTATGTTGAAAAATCTACCAACACGTCGATTTTAATTAATAACATCAAAATTTCTGAGATAAGTTGAATTTCCAACCATCAATTGTTACTGAATTATGACGTTATCGGCACTTTTGAAAAATGGCAAACCCATGTTTACTGAGTTATGGTAGATCATTTTGTTGTCTAGGTGGTATCGTTTTCATTTTCCAGAAAAAAGACAATTGAAAATTGTAACATATGGATGACTTTAGGGAATATAGCTTTTGTGAATTGAATATGAAATTACGTTTTGGATAGAAATAGTTGTCCTGAATACGAATCTGGGGTTCATAATCTTCCTTCGCACAAATTTTTCGAAAAAACTGGGGTTAAAGAGTAAAAAACGTTATTTTGGCAATTTTGACAAATGTATACCAACACATTGTCCCAGAAACCTCATAATGATACCATATACAGTGTGTTCATTTCAAAACTATCCACCATAACTCCCTAACCTATTGCGATTATTGCTTTGAGTGGAAACACATCGATTTAGATATCGAGGGGGAAGTTCAAAAATGGTACCTAGAGAATTTTAGGTGTCATCCCTTCAGCTACCCTACTTTGAAATTTCAAATGGCACCCCTACCTTGTGATACATCATTCGAAAGGGCATAAAATGCTCTACCCAACCATGAAAAAAAAAATGATATCGATCGATTGATGATGGAAGGTATGAAATAACTCAACCCTTAATAACTCTTGACCTGAAACGATTATTCCTTTGAGTGGAAACACGTCGATTTAAATATCGAGGGGGAAGTTCAAAAATGGTACATAGAGAATTTTAGGTTTCATCCCATCACCCCCGCCACCCCACTTTGAAATTTCAAATCGTGCTGCTAACTTGTGTCTAATATGTGTGTCCCATGTCATTCGTCTCTGTTTGTTTGCAATGAATGTATTTTTGTTTTTACCTGTGATTTTTATAAACTGACCGTAAGATACCATGTAAATTTTGACCACGTGTGATGTTATTTAGTCTATTTGTAGATTTGGGCTGAAGATGTCTAAACGACGAAACTAGTACCCATTAAAATTATACATAACAAAGGAAAAGAGGTTTTATTTTCTACGTATCACTTATAATAATAGTCATGTTTCCAAAATTTACGCGATCACTGTAAAAGTGAAAACTAAGCTTTCTATTTTGTTTCCAAGCAATGCCGAAAACCAAACATAACGCCAGAAAAAAGATCCACACGCTACATAGTAAGCGAGACCCATGTGGATTTCCAATTAAAACAACGACAGCATAACAGATGGCATTTCATATCAGCATACGCAACGAGATGCATGTTGATTGCAATGTTCGATCCGTGTACGCTTTCAATTATTTTTTTCCAGTTTTATGCGGTGCGGTTGAATAGGCGGTTCGTTATTTCGCGAGGAAAAAAATCGTAAAATATTAATACCGATTCAGGCCGGTCGGCTCGGAATTTTCACCCCATTGCTTCCTAACGGCACCTTTAATATATTCAATTCAATTCGTTTCCGATTCATTTAGTCTGTAGGCGGAGCAAACGAGAAGCCCTCCCGCTGTTTGTATCTTTATGAAACGGGCCTGAATTTCCTTGGGGCGCTTTTGGTGCAAGCTAAATCAAAGGGTGGAGGCTGGAGGTGGCATTTATGAAGTCGTTTGGCCTTATGGAAGAGATTATTTAACACGTGGATTTTGTCAAGGGAGAAACATATTACCAAATTTGTTGTTTTGAGACGCTGAATAAGAACATCAAATATATCAATGTCTTCATGGATAACTCAAGCTCAGTACTGTCAAAACAATGTTAAGTTTAACCACAACATGGAAATGTCGTTTTGGTAGTTACCGCAACAACTTCCTGCATAATACTATAATTTGTAAAACAGCGTGATGAAATATGTTATTAGGATTTATATAATATGAGAAAGAGGACACATGTTTTAACCGGAAATTTGTATTCCAAAATCAAGGAAATTGTACTTGTATTAATAAACAGTATGGTGTGCAAGAAATATCCATCTACAATTATGGATAGGAAATTTACCGATTAAGTGGGCGATCTTAGAAATTTGTCATCTATCACAACTGAAGATCGATCTGGTCGATGAATTGATCATGATTGATATTTTCGATTATCATCGACCTATTCTATCTATGAAATGGTGTTTGCTGAAATGAGTGCTGCAGATTGAAAATTTAAACAGCGAAAAATTCTAACTTTTCCATGCGTGTATGTTCTGAGTTGTGTGTTGCATGTCAAGACATTGACTCATACAGGACACACGAGGACGAACATCGCTATGATACCCGCAATAAGCAAAACCTAATCTTTAATTTTAAGAGAACGAAGAGGGCGAGAGATGGTTCTCATTACTACAGTATTAAGTTTGATAGGTTCCTCCCCGATCATGTAAAGCAGTTACTCAGAAAAAATTTAAATCATCAATGAAAAGTTACCTGCTGGAGAAGACATTTTATAGTTATTATTTTGGTGTTCGTTGTATCGATGTGCTTTTCCTTTTTAAATCTTTTATATTAATGTATGACCTGACGTGCGAAAATATGTACAATATGAATATCGCCAAACAATTATTATTATAATTATTATTATTATTATATAATTTTGTGATATCAATCGTGTTGTCAAAATCTGTCAACTAACCAAAATTATACAATTTATGTTACGCCACTGTTCATTTCACACGGAAATATCGATTACATCGATCAGATCGATTTTTCCGTGTGAAATGGAAAGTTTTTTGATCAACCAGATCGATATTTTCGTTGTGATCAACCTAATCGATATTTCAAATTAAAAGATTGACGTGGTCGAAGATTGATATTTTTGATCTGATCGATAAATCGACTTTTTTGCGCAGTTCTCCTACCAATACAAAATAGGCTTGACTTGCAAACCAATACTGGTCTCCGCGAAGAACTGCTCAGTACTGAATTGGTTACTCACTCAACAACAATTTCGTAGTCGTAATAAAGGTATATCTAGCATTTTGTTTTTAATACAATTTAATTAACTATTTAATTGCATATCAAACGAGTAGAAGGTTTGAGTTTTTTGTCAGTAAAACTATTTACAGGTTGTGTATTTGGAACCTTTTTTCTTCGAGTTTGTGGAAATCAGGAAACAATTTTTTGAGCGCCATTATTTACAAAATGTCAGAGCGGGCAGCAGCCTACCGAGAAGAATCATATTTAAATTTAACAACAATATTTAACCAATATCCGCTTATTATTACCACTGTTTCAATATTTTTAGCCAACTCAAAAGCACAATTGGGTCAATATTGACGGTTTATCATAATTTCAATGCCTTTTGACAACTTAAAAACACGATTGGGCCCAGTGTGGGGCACTACTTGAGTAGATTTCATAAATTTGAGTAATGAGTACGTGAGTACTGAGTAAAAGTAATACTCTTGAGTACTCTACTGAAAACGATTTGAGTAGATTTACTCAGAGTATGCATCTACTCAAATCGATTTGAGTATTTTACTCAGAGTACTACATCTACCCAAAAAGATTTGAGTCGATTTACACAAAGTACGCATCTAATAAAATCTATTTGCGTATTTTACTGAGAGTACTACATCTACTCAAACAGTTTTGAGTATTTTACTCAGAGTACGCATCTACTCTAATTGATTTGAGTATTTTACTTAGAGTACTACATCTACTCAAAACGTTTTGAGTAGATTTACTCAGAGTACGCATCTACTCAAAGCGATTTTAGTATTTTACTCTGAGTACTACATCTACTCAAACCGTTTTGACTACTGCGTGTTCTGAGTACGTACTGTGTTTTGGCTTACTTCGTGAATGCATACATACTTTGGCACATACTTTGGCGTGTGCTTAGTTAGAAACCGTCTAAATGCATTTTCGTATATTTATCGTCCATACAATCCATACAAAACTAGCTGATTTACTTGTTCTTTTTATTCGTGCGTTGCAGCACATAGTAAATATGTTTATCGTATAAATGCGTATTTAAAACCAAGATATTTAATTATTTAAGTAGTTTTATAATCTAATATCAATTATAAGGTTCTACATTACAGGTATAGCACACATAACATTCTTTATTTTATTTAAACCCTTAATATTTCACTGAGTATCTACTCAGTAGTCAAAATAAAAAAAAGTTAGTATTGAGTAATCTACTCAATACTCATGAGTAGAATTTGCCTCAGACTGATAGGGCCCAATTGATATGGCAACAGAGTACGTGAGAATCGCGCCAAGCACCACATGTTTACGAATGTGCAGAAAACCAAAAACCAAAAACCAAAATCCATGGAAATTGATAACGATTTGTATGACAATGTTGGTTAACTACCCCACAGGGAATTACACTTTAGACCACCAAAACATCACATTTGTTCTCTAGGCGTAATAAGCTGTGTGTAGTTTTTTGTTTCAAAATTCGAAAGTCTGGTAATAATCTTGATGAATTTATTTACAATGTCCTGAAAGAATTATTAAAGTCGGCGAAAGATTACAAAAGGTACATTAAATTTTATCAAAATAATGTGTCTGGAGTTTTTAGCCCCGCACTGTTCAATAGCTATATCGGCTAATGCTGGATAAAAAGAAAAGAAATGTAAGACGAAATGGTGGATGCGCCGGAATACTTTTAGACAAATAGAAAGGCAGTCAATCATAATGCATATTTTAAAATTTTTAGCAGTTCTAAAGTTTTACAATGACGTACGTGATGCAGTTATCCGCACGTGATTTTGCCATAAATTCTATACTCAACTATAGTAAGTCTACTAGGTAGCGTTTTAAGCTTTCATCAAGATGTTATTGAGATTGCATATTTTATGGAGGGTGTAATATAGGCGACTGCGATCCCACAGCGCGTAAGTTTGGCGGGCAAGGCAGCAAGAAATTGATCCCTTGGCTCGTGAGGCGGGCGCTACATTTTTAAAATAACTACGCCGAGAGACGTTTTAATAAAAGATAAATATTTCAAAGTTGATGTTTGCCCTTAAAAGGGCTACTCCCTGATATCGTGAGCGAACTTTTCACTGCAGATATGCTACCGTCGTACTCACTCTCTCGTTCTCTCTCTTCTTTTGACTTGCTACTTCTGAATATATTACGGTCGCATGCACCACAAAGTATGCACTAAAGGTTTCTTTAAAAGATTTTAATATGAAGATTTCGCTATAACTACAGCTATTTAAGAATCCAATACAGGCTCTAGCCTTTTACTGTGCTAAATAAAATGATTTTGTTAGAAATGGCACAAACTGTATATACTTCATATAAGACTGCGTGTTGCTAATATAAGCCCTCAAGAAATGATCATATTTGATAAAAATAGCTTACGATTTCTACAAGCAATCAAATATTCCTAGATTTATTAGAGCCATCGATGGCAAGCAGACTGGATTAAAGAATCATAATTCTAGTAGTTTTAAATATTCAACCACAAGGGCTTTTTATGTTGTTTGGTGTAGCGGATTTTGACTATTACTTTTAGGGTTACCAGACCTCCAAACTTTGGCGGGAGGCCGATTGCAAAGCTTTCCTCTAGTAACACGCTTTTGTGTGATAACTTCCGCTTTTCGAAGAACTCCGTAATATCTAATAAAAATCAACACTACACTTGAATGTACACACAGGAATTTATAGCTGTTTTATTAATGTGTAATGAAAAGTTGTTAGTTTGAAGATCGAGTTGTGATAATACAGCATTTCATCAGACAACGGTCATCACACAAACCATGATAATCAGTATTTGAACCCGATAAAAATTTATTCAAAATCTACGGCATTAAATTGTACCAAGTCTGCTGACTTTAACATTGATTAAGTAAGCTGGACGCTTGATTCTGGTTTGTTCTACATCACAAACTCAACTCTGAATGTCTTTTCCTTTTAATGAATTCAAGCCTCCCCTGTTTATTCAAACTCTCCCTCTCCATGATTTTATATTATAACAAAAAAGGGTCACACGTTAAGGCAAAAAAATTTAAGATGGTAAACCACTCGCATTAAAGGCATAAATGTCTCGCCCAGTAATAAATTATACACTTTATGACAAGTCATAAATCTATTTATAAAAAAGCCCCGAAATGCATGGGCCTAAAAACCATTAGATTCTCATACACCAACGCGGCTACCCTCAATATCGAATGACATACGATGCACTAAAAGCCTCCCATAGACCAAAATAATACAAGCTTTTTCAATATATACCTTTGCGCAAAATCCGTATTTAGACTCAAAAAGTTCCCACGGGTAATGTTTTCAAAAAATTAAAACTAAGAATTTTAGTTCTTTCAAGTTTTAATTGTTTGGCAATTATAGCGGATGGAGCCGATGACTTAGATACTTCCAATGAGTCTTGAAGTTTTGCACTTTGTAATTATATTCTATTAGATTTATTAGCGCATTGATCTCATTCGGTATGATGGAGATAGTTCAAGCGATGCGACACGTTGTGCTATTTTTTTAGGGGGAACTTGATCTGCTGATAGATTTTTTAATCCAACCCCAGTCAGTGGTACAGCTTTTAAAGCAACCAAAAAGCAATTAAGTCCGGTGTACCAGAATCACCGACCAAAACCTACAATTAATCAGAACCTATCTTGAAGGTAATCGTGAAGGTAATCGTGTCTGCATTAAAATAAAACAAGTCTTTTACTTTAATCCGATTTCAATAATTTGTCTAAATATGACGCACATAATGGTCTACTTATTGCCAAAAGAAGCAATTGCACTGTGGGCTGTTTCACGTGCGCTGTGTCACAATAAACACACTGTCATATAGTTTTCGGTTTTCATTATGTGTACAGCTAACATATTCTTGCTGCAGATTTTAAATTTATATAAAGTTAACGACTCAAACTAGAACATATATAAGCATTAAAAAAGAATAAAAGTATACTTAATTGTATTTTGGTTTATGGTTTTCACAATGAACACATTATGACACCGTTTTCGGTCACCTAATAAAAACCGTCGATAACAATGGCTACATGGTGATCAAAAAAAAAGAAAAATCAACACAAGTTAAGTTGTTACAAATAATATATCGCTGATTACTAATTACCGTCTCATAAGTAAAGTCTCATTGTATAACAATCTTGGCCCTGTGCAAACACTGTGGAAAAACACGAATTGTCAGAAACATATATTCGATCGTTTTACACAACGAAATAGGCCACAACGAGCGTGATGGCGTGATGAACTGTAACATTACCGGAAGGAATTGCACATGTACTAATCTATAGAGTTCCGACATCGAGTTGGGGCATATACACATTGCACATAGTACCGCCAATGGCTTTTAGAGGCGCTTCCATCACGCACCCGGCCAATACTGTAATTTGCGATAACGTTTAACGCTTAATCGAGTAAAAGTATCATTACAAAAACATATAGACGTACTGGAGCAAAATTACTTTGTTCTAAAATGAATGACAGATCATTTAGTAGACATGAGATTACAAATCTAATAGGCTAAGGGCCACATCAAGTTTTTTAAGTTTTTAAGAAACTTATGTACTATCAAGTCAAAACATTAGGCTTTGCACTTTTGGAAATTTTGAGCTAATTTTGGAAATTGATCTAAATATAAATTTAACGTTTTGGGGATATCATGTTTTCACGTTCGAGGTTCAGTGGAATCTTCTAATTTCAATTAATTTGAAAATTATTACTCACTAGATTGCAGGCAATAATTAAGGGCAGAAGGCTTGTTCCAGACCATCAGTTGATAGATTTGGGATCAAGCTCTCGACTATAGAGAAGGTTCACCGAACAACCAATATCATCGAAAAAGATAAGTTTTATGATCTTCCTAGATGGGACACAGGTTTTTGATACTCTGAAATGAAGGACTTAACCATAAATTATGCAGTCTCCTCCTCAAACAGTTTGCACATATTGTATTAAAATCTTGCTTGACTGAAAGATACTTTAGAGTTTAACAAGGAGATGCAAGCTCACTTTAGAGTCATACAAGGAGATGGATGCTCTGTCATTAAAGAAATAAAAGCAGGAGTACCGCAAGGTAGTGTTTTATGGCCGGTCCTTTACCAACTCTAGATTCCCTACCTCCCAGTATTCGAAAATAATACTGTGGCAACCTTTGCAAACGACACGGCTGTCCTAGCATTTGGGAACAGCAATGAAGAACAAAAAAAGTTATTTTAAATTTGTCCAGACCACCCAAAATAAAGTAATATTCTACATTAGAAATGATGATGTCTATAAGGATCTCAAAATGGTGCTTGTGTACAAAAAAATATTCTTCAAGTAAACGTTGAGTGTACTATCGTGGCCATGTATTAGGCCACGATAGACGGAAATGGAAATGGATTAACGTCCATTTTCTCGCGAAAAAACTTGAAAAAATTCCAATGCTGTCCTTGATTAATATGCTACAACTCATAAAAATTAGAAAACTGTATATGTTGGCGTTTTCTCGATTTTTCCAAATTAAGAAGAATTGGCGCTGTTTTTGCCCCGTAGATTTCATTCGTTTAACTTCAGCATTATTACTCCGGAAATAATCCATAGATTTCAACGAATTAAAAAGCAGAATCACCTGCGGCATGCTAACTTTTAATGTGAATTTTTCTAAAATGATTGGATTAGTGGTTGACCCACAAAAAGCTATATTACACAATGCCAGCAATTCCGTTATTAGAAGAGCTAGAACAATGAAATATAGAGTATTATTCAGCTGATTTTATCAATATACGAGAAGAACGATAACTTGTCAAGGTAGCAATTTTAACTAACAGAATTTAATTCTTAATTTTTGCAGAATATTTAGTTCTAATGTGTGACCCGGTACGACAGAAATGCTCTAAGTGCAATCTCTCGTTTCGGAAGTACGACTCCTGTGTTTGACGTCTCGTAACTCTAAACCACTGAAGAGAAAAAAAAATAAATTTTCGGACTACACAGTTTACACTAGCCATGCTGGTCACGGTCAAGTCACGGTGAATTTTGAATAGACCAATCGCAATCGTAACTATCGAGCTATGATTGGTCTTATCAAAATTGACCGTGACTTGACTGTGACCAGCACGACAAGTGTAAAAAGTCCTTAAAGTTTGTGATACTGCTCAATCATTTCTACATAAGTTGTATGACTATCAAAATTTGCCTCTCGGAGCAAACATGAGCGCGAGAGATGTGTTCAGCCACTTTTCATTCCGAGCCCTACATATGTTAAATTTTTAGGTAGGTACATACCTACATTGCAAAAATTCAATACCTACACTTTTATCAATGGTTTTCTCTATTTGTTCATTAATGTTACATGGATAAGTCGGTACCTTACTAAATCTTTATATAAAGAAGTAAATGAAAAATGCTTAAAAAAGTTGTTAATTCAACATCCTACATGGGGGCCCCCAAATTCAAAATTGCCCAGGGCCCCGCGATAGCATAACGCGCCCCTGCGTGCATTAGTACCTACCTTGTATATCTGAGAAACTGTAATTATTACGAACGTGCAAATTGGTAAGTCGATTCTGCTTGAAACATAAAGTAACTATTAAACTAAACTCTAGTTAAGACCCAGTTCTACGTATCCTAAAACGCGTTTTCAAATAAAAACGTTATTTATTGTTCAAAGTTTATGAAATTTTCAGAGTAACTTCTTAGATATATAACGAGTTGGGCTGGATGAAAAATAATTTTTTGGAAAGATAAAAATTATATCGAATTATCGTAACGAAATATTTCGTTTCGGAATTACGATGTTTTTGAAACGAATCCTTAAGGGCGTCAGTGCTTTGCGAATGAGGCCTGGGAAACACCAGACAACATTCAACGCCCCCCCCCCCCTCTCCTTAACCGCATACCACAAAAATTTCAATGTTTATTCAGGGTGCATTCAGAGTCTCATCTATCGATTGGCGTTTTTGTTTTTTTCAGTTTTTATACAGTAAGGTTGTAAACAATATTTTGATGGAAGCGGATAGGTCAATAAAGAATGTTAACAAACATATAATCCTTATTTACTGCGTCACATGTCCTTTGAATTTAATAGCATTCCGATTTTTGTTAATTTTTAAGACTGAAATTAACATGAACAATATTTTGCGCAGATCGGTCAGAGCGGTCAGTGACTTCGCCTGAGTCCGTTTTTGTGGACTTGAAGAATATGGAGTTAGCAGATTTTCCGATTGGTGGTAAATACTAAATTAAGTTAGCTTAATAAACTGAAAAAATATTTAAAAAGTATGCCCGATTTTTTTATATAAATATTCAAACTATTATAACAATTTCAACAGTTTATTTATTAGTAATATTTAAATACAGGCACAAACAATATAACCGTCTTGTCGTCATATTGTGTCCGTAAACACTGACTGTTCTTCTAGAAACGAATGCATCGTGCAATCCCCCACTACCGTGCAGCGTTGCTGTCGATCCCTTCCACCGCACCACCCTAAAGATCGAAGAGCGCCGCGTGAATTACGGCTATCATGAGATGCTTCAACACGATCTATTGTAGGAAAAATGCAGTATAAACAATGGTTCTGTAATAAACTTTAAACATATGATTTATTAGGTAGCCTATGATCGATACTTCATTATCCTAGCTCTTCTAATAACGGAAGCGCTGACATTGCATAACATAGTTTTTTGTGGGTCACTCACTAATCCGATCATTTTATAAAAGTGCACATTAAGAGTGACTATTCCGCAGGTGGTGATTTTACTTTTTAATTCGTTGAAATCTATTGATTATTTCCGGAGTAATTAATTGTTAAAGTTAAACGAATGAAATTTACGGTGGAAAAACACCGCCAATTCTTCTTAACTTGGAAAAATCTGGTAGACGCCTACATATACAGCTTTCTAATTGTTATGACTTGTAGCATATTAATCACGTAAAGCAACAGATTTAAAAAAAAAATCGCCCCTAGATTTGCGAGAAAATCGACGTCAAAAGAGGGGACATACTATATGGCCACGATAGTACATGTGAGTTAGTGACAAAAGTGCTGGTTGTAAGGTTAGTTCTAAAAGCAGAGACGCTAGGTAGTGCGCAAGAAAAACCTGCCCAGTATACCAGGACTATGTAAGATAAATTATTGGGTGCCTGATAGTTAACTTATACAAGTAAAATTAGTTAGAATTGAGTTACTCATTAGTAATTTATGACTAGAGTGTACTTATTAAATAAAAAAAATTTAATGCAAGTCCATTTCTAAACAAATCATAGCAATGTTTCCTTTTCGTCTTTAAATATTCCAAACTGACAAAATAATTATTTCTCATTATAACCAGAACGTATATTTCCAGCAGAATATCCATAAAATTAACAAACAACGAACTCGTGCCAGACATTATCCAAAAGTTTTGACCTTAAGTTTTCCACATTTGCGCCACATGGCATCTGCTTTCACCAACCAACACCCTCGTTGATTTATCCACGTCTTGTTCGCTTAGTTCACAGACTTGCCTGAGTATTTATTTGACGCGTTGTCGTCACGCAATTTGCGTGATCTACGCTAGTCGTTAGGAAAATATCTCGGGCAGCCGCTCGTCCGCGGTTTTAAAGTTGCCGTCAGGGGGCGCTGAACGCGTGCCGGCTTAAGCGTGTGAAACATCGATAAGCGATAAGCGAGCAACTCTTGAAAGTATGTGGTGCCAAGTTGGCGTCAGGTCACGATTGACGAGCGGCGTTACGTCATTTTGGAGGTTCGCATCGTGGCTAGTGCAGTTTAGCAGCAAAAAAGGCAGACATTCTTCGCTGGAAGTTTCATCGAAAAATTTTAAAATTACGGTTGGTACAAGGCCTCCTGGCGTTTCCTTTTCAATCGATGCTTAAAATATCCCTTCAATTACCACTCCAGAATCGCTGAACACAATTACCTTTACAACCGACCCTCAGGCAACTCAAGCTACAAATTAGATTTATTAGAACAACTTCAAATACAAAAACAAAAGAATCCACAACATCCCTTTGGTAAACAAGCAATTAGAATTTCAACAAATCCCTCTTGGTAACTTCCAACCGTATGTCAAGTGTCACTTTATCTTTCACACATGGCACACGTTGTTGCTAATGTTTTTAATTACCTACGTATAAGTTATATGTTAAATTATTATTTATTTATTTTCTTACCACCAATATTCTTATTGTAGATTTAGGCTAATACTACTAATGATGCAAAACGAAACCGGCACCACAAAATTTAATATATTTTACATATAAACATTTTATATTGACACATTGCGTAAATTTAGCTTTGGAATTTGCATTAGTCGATCTGAATTTCATGAAGTTTCTTTAAGTTTAATTTTGAATACTTTATATTTCCAGAAAAAGCTTATTCTCTAGGTGGTGGTAATAATTCTTTCTAAAGCTGTTGAGCATTACATTGCTCAACATCTTTTATTCCTCACTGGTATTCAATAAATAATTTAAAAAACACATTTTCAAGATAAAATGTAAGATGAATTTGTTTCTGGATATATGATTAGTAGTTCTTAGTCTGAAGCATCGATATTTTATAATAAACGGGATCCTAAATTGACTAACATCAATATTCTTATTGTAAATTTAGGCTAATAATACTAATGATGCAAAGCCGGTGCCAAAATTTTTATATATTTTACAAAGTCAAAGAGATTTTTATTATATACAAACATTGTATAAATTTATGTTTGGAATTTCCATTAGTCAATATGAATTTCATGAAGCTTGTTGTATAGGTGCTGGTAATGCTTCTCTTTAAAGCTGTTGAGCATTACATTGCTCAACATGTTTAAATTCTCACTGGTTTTCAATGAATAATTTAAAACAAAAATTCAAATTTTCCACAGAAAATGTAGGATGAATTTATTTCTCTAAATATGACCAGTAGCGCTTAGTCTGGAACTTCGATCTTTTCAAATAAACGGGTTCCCAAATTGTCTAACATCAAAAGCGGTGACATGTAGAAATTGTACCTTGACAAATATATAAACACGTGAGCTCTAACCAGTTGAGCTACCGAAACATTGTAAATTTACAGGCATTTTTTAATTCTAGGAAGTAGTTTAGAAAATAAAATGGGTTTCTGAAGCGCGTTTTTTGGAAAATTTTAAAGACCACGTAAAAAAATTAAGAAACATATACAAACTCTTCCAAATTTAGAGGCAAATATTTTTTTATGTTTTATCACAAGTGTTCATACTTTCTTTGACACGGAGAAATTGGAACCTGTCAAACACCACATATATTCTCACTTTTGAAGTAAAAAATCTGATGTGGCCAGGCACATAACTTTATCATACTATGTACAAAATTAATAGTTTAGCTGCATTAGATTCCATTAACCATTAACATAAATATATTAATTAAAGAAAATACACATTATGAATTAACATAATTTCAAATGCTATAAAAATCGTGCCTTGCGCCATGGGCGCTTATCCAAAATTGTATTTACATTTGAGACCATTGTATGTGTGACTGACCTGGTAAGAGAATGGCCGTTTATAGAGCTCAGTGCGATGGGCAGGTGGAGCAAACAAACCCCCGAATCTTAAATTAAGGTTATGGACATCTGTTCTACAGCATATCTTCCGCATGAGGTATTGTGGGATCCTAGTGGATAGCAACTTATGATACAATATTGCTGCATGCAACACCCTAGTGTTATCCATGTTCAACCACCCCAAGTCGCCCAGCCCATTCGATCCATGATCATACTTCGTCAAACCCAAAACAAACAGAACACATGCATTTTGGACACGCTCAACACGCTGGCAAGGACGGTACACGGTATCACAATATGAGATCTTTTGATAATTAACTGCTGTCAATATTAATTGTGAGATAATGTCAAAACATCAGCATTTGACACTACCGGTACTGTCATTAGACTGAAACATTTGCAAATCCTGGGTCACTATACCGGGTGGTCGTTTTAACTTGAGACTCCTAAATATCTCGTAAAATATGCATGGTACGACAAAAGTGTCTTAAACAAATTTGTAGGACTCAAAGGGCGAAATGAGATGACGATATCAGTTTTTTTTTGCAGATGGCGCTGCAATCGGTGAAAATGATGCTAACTTCATTTTTTTAAATGGGAATACCCAAATTTTTTATCAAATTATGATATTACGCTAAATAAGAAGAATCTTTTGTCTGAAACTTTTTTTCGTACGTTGCATTTTTTTCGTGCGTAAACAAACCCTATGCGCATGACGGCGCAACGCGCGGAATACCAGAACGTGTCCTGGCTACGCACATACCTTCCTACGTTGTAGCATGAGTGTCTACTAAGTCGTCGCTTTGACTACCAGACGGCGAGCGCATCCCATGCAGTGGCAGCGGTTGTAACTACCGCAGCCGTCAGAAACTTCCATCGTCAATAACTTTTAATAGATGCATTGTACGAAAAAAATATTCAGACAAAAGATTGTTCTTATTTACCGTAAAATCATAATTTGATAAAAAATTCGGGTATTCCCATTTAAAAAAATTAAGTTAGCCTCATTTTCACCGATTGCAGCGCCATCTGCAATGTAAATGATATCGTCATCTCATTTCCCCCTTTGAGTCCTACAAGTTTATTAAAGACACTTTTGTCGTATCATGCATATTTAACGAGATATTTAGGAGTCTCAACTTAAAACGACCACCCGGTATAGTATTAAATCGATGCAGATGCGGCCGATCTCGAGCAAATAGAATTTGCTCTTGCAGCTAAACTATTAATTTTACCAAAAAATGTCATAGGCATAAATTATACAAAATTTCCTCTACTTTAATTTATTGTTTAACTATTTTGATGAAATTACAGAAATGGCGGCTCATTTGCAAAATCCTTGAAAAAGGCTTAGAATAACCTACCAGTTCCTTTGGACTCTTTTGAAGCAAAAGCTTTTCAACTCTAAGTTTGGTAATGAATAATAAATATGAAGTTCCGTGCCGATGCCTTTAGTAGTTTCTCCGGAAGTAACAAAAATTGAGTACACACACACACACACACACACACACACATACACACACACATACATACACACACACACACACACACAAATATTTTGTACCTTGGTCAAATATATTCAGGGGACCCAAAAGGATTATATTTCCGCTAAAATCTCACGATTACACGATTACAATACTTTACATACTGCGTACGATAAAGTAATACATGACGTTACTTCATGACTTATCTTGAGAACAAAACTGACAATATTTTATTTTGTTCATACGCATACACTCTTATGTATCCTTCTAATCATCGTTCATTCCAGAATGTTCAGAATTAGGGATTATTTACAACAGCAGCCAAGCGTAGATTCCAAAAGCTCTTGACTACAAGACGTTGTTATATGAAATCGGTAGTGACAGAAACTGACTGTGCAATTTCTAATCCAATTACGTGTTTATTCGACAGTTGGAGCGGGTTCATCTAAATTGCACTCCTGTATTATTGTCTCATCGATAATAATCCAGTGTGAGCACAATTAACACCGTGAAACGTCGATCGATAAAGTAAATTAAATTCTGCTCGTGCTCAGACAGTGGAGATATAAATTGTATGGTTAATTAGTTCGATCGTGATGCGGAAAATCTCATATTGTGCAGCTTAGGATTAATTCTACTGCCTGTAAACGGATTACGAATCTTGTGGGAATATCATATAAGTATGTAGATAATGTCGGGTAATAATAATGAGAATTTAGTTATTCGCCTTCGTTCTCTTCAGGGTATTGTTCATGCATTTAATTAATATTCTTGGTATATATAGTATTAGGTAGAGTAGGAAATATTGACGTTTAATTAGTACAGCAAAATTAGACAAAAAAGGGGCTATTCAGAGAATTAAGTCAAATACAGTGCAATATTTAACTGGGCGTTAAGTGATAGTGAGGTTCCTTAACAGGTAAAGGTAGTCCCAAATGTCAGTTTAGGAATAAAAGATGTTGGGTTTCCTTTTAGTATGGCTTTTTTTATATTTAGTAAGTACTTTCACCCAAGTTTATGAGCATCATCAGACCTACGATACAACAGCCATTTTATACAATCATTTCGCAAAAAAGTGGCAGTGCTAAGCACATTTCGATACACAGCTGGTACTGGCAAGACTGAGACTAAAATTAATGTCCGGACACATCTGAGAGCTAAATTCACAATGATACGAACACACGAGTGACGTCCGGCCATTTAAGTTATTACCTGATATTTTCCTCTCTTTCTCTTGATGTACAACAGGGCTACAATAGGGCTACTGGTGAATTTGTTTTTTCTTCCTTAAAATTTTTTTTGAGTTTGATCATTTCAAAATGCTCCCTCTAAAATTTTGAAAAAAATCAGGTAATAACTTACACAGTTATTAGTTAATTCCCAAAGTTTGAAAGTGAGACGGAAATGGGTGCATGTCTTAAAAAAAGGAAAATGTCTACAAACATAATATTTACTGAAACTGATATACCAACTAAGTGAACGCAATACACAATTACTTATTTTGCACCTTATTTTGATTTTAAATGGCAGAAGTTTTCAATTTTTCAAGCTCAATTATTATTATTCGAAACGGTACTAGTTGTAGATTAGTACTTAATTTTATATCATTCTGTAGTCTACAAATATGTTTGATAATTGTTTATTTGCTGCATTACATAATTTGAAATCTAAAATTTCTGAAATATTATCAATTAACAGTTTTTGTTAGTGCAAATTTACAAACAAAATTTAAAATAAACAGTTTGCTAAGTTAGATGTGTTTCTAAGAGGTTTTAGTGTACTTTTACATAGTTTTATCGACACATATATAGGTACTAATTTACATATTTCGGATTGGACTTTTCCACATTTAGATTGAACGAAGAATGCTCGTTCGAACAGTGTTAGTTTCATTGCGATATCACTCAGAGTACTCGAGTAATTAGCATTTTCCCATACCCTAACTTCACATAAGAGGTGCATAACACGCTAACCTTTGTCTACGCCTGCTATTTCAAGGCTAAATAATCGTTATCGGACTTTTTGAAATTCCTATAGTTTAAGAACAGGGAAATCGAATGGTGTTGGTTCTATTAAGATTGAACAAAGGGTCAACGAGATACAGACTATTGATTATCCCGATTTAGCTGATATTTCGTGTCACCTAATCAGGTCATTAATTACGGCTAGGTACTATTGAAACACAGTGAAAATACCACTGTACTTTTTACTTTATCATACGCAGTATGCTAAAGTATTGTAATCATGCCGAAAAAAAAAATTGAGATTTTAGCGGAAATGGGTCTTTTTGGGTCCCCTGAACATTTTTGACCAAGGTACAAAAAAATGTCTGTGTGTGTGTGTGTGTGTGTGTGTGTGTCTGTGCGTATGTATGTCTGTGTGTAAACGATTTTTGTGGCGACGATTCCGGAGAAACTACTAAAGGTATCGGAACGAAAGTTCATATTTAGAAGTTTTGTTACCAAACTTAGAGCTGAAAAGCTTTTGGTTGAAAGGGGTCCAACGGAACTGGTAGTTTATTCTATGCCTTTTTGAAAGATTTTGCAAATGAGCCGCCATTTCTGTAATTTCGACAAAATAGTTAAATAACAAATTAAAGTAGAGGAAATTTTGAATAATTTATGCATATGATATTTTTTGGTAAAATTAATAGTTTAGCTTTAAGAGCAAATTCTATTTGATCGAGATCGGTCGCATCTGCATTGATATGAAACTTCAAAGTAGCCTGGATTTGACAAATATTTTTTTGTGCTGTCACCACAGAAATGTCTATGGCTGTCACACTCGAAAACAGCTGATTTCATCAGAGGTTGGAGAACCGCTATGGAACGTTGCCGCTCTACTGCGGCAAAGTAGAAAATACAAAATTCAAATAAAATAAGATCGCCAATTTGATTGTTTGTTGATAAGAAATATCAACCCGTTGTTATCTAATTGTAAAAACGATAATTGAGAAAATCGTAAATAAAGTATAGCGATGAGTATAGTTACGTTTTAGTATGTTGGTACGGATGTGACATCTACAGTGTCATGAACAAATATAAATCAGTCAGAATTTGATTTAGCTTTTTAAACTTGACGTTTCGTAGAAGTGGTATCAACCTAACATTTCCTATCCAGAAATATAACCATTTTTAATTTTTTGTAAGTACGTATTTCTCAAAAAGCAACACAAAAAACGTTGATGTCACTCCTGCCGAAAACTACATAGCGCGACTCGCTCAGATGCGACGGCGACGCTTCGCCTTCGGTGACGCGCCGCATCACCGGTCGCCGCGCTATTCCGTACTTTCGGCACTTGTGACATAAATAACTATTATTCTAATGACGTAGTGTAGGTAGTGTCAAGTGCTGATGCTTTGACAATACCTACGATTTATCTCAATAAAATAAATTCTCATGCAGCTAAACTATTAATTTTATATATTGTATGATAAAGTCATGTGCCTGGCCACATCAGATTTTTATATAATCTATTTATATTTCGATACTTTTCTTAACGGTGTGGATTTTATTAATTCTGTATTTGAGTTAACTAATTAATAACTACTTAATATTGGATATCTCTGTGTAACCACATTATAGTGATAAAATTCTTATTAGATGTGGCGTCGAGTATACAGTGTCCCCCCCCCTAAATTCTAATTCTTGAACTAAATTTGCTTTTTGTTCTTCCAAGTAAACAGTATTTTCACACCAACTATGTAATCTCTAGTCAATAAGGCCATACATTCAACTGAAAACATTATTTATTTTTGCTACAAGTAAATAATGTTTTACACCTAGAATTATGTAATTTTCTTTAAAGTAATGGATCTTTTCCATTCGTGAATATTGTTATTCTTGTGAGGAGTAAAAAGTAGGTACTTAGATTATTACGAAAATGATATTCTTATTCTAAAAATCTCTTAGATATCTTGATGTAAATAAATGATCATTCGGTGGATATAGAAACAAGTTATATGCTTGATTGCAAGTTATTACGCTTGAAAAAGTACTTTCCGCTGTGTGTATTTCAGAAACGTTTTCTTCAATATTTCTTCTTTGAATAAATTCTCCATTCCGAGAGCGGTATATGTTAATTACTATAATCTTTAAATCTTTTATTTTTATCGCAATGCATTCTAATGTTAATTTCTATGATTTTTGTTTCCGATTAGTGAGTTCATCAACTGGCAGACCAACGAGTAAGCCGCTTCCACCGTGTTTCTTTGTCCAATGAAGATAGCACGGTGCCAGATATGTCTCTTTAAATTTATTATTGGGTGATTCTTGACCCAATAATGTTCAGTGATAGGTACAATACTGTATTTGTTATTATGCTAAGCCAGTAAGTAATATTGTAATGTCTTCTAATTTGTTAATTATACTCTGTATGTTTTGATGTACGATAGAAAAAGTCGCTTCTGTTGTTGTTTGGGAATTCTGTCTTTTGACTGTATTTTTGAATAAAAAAAGATTGTGATTTACATCATCACAGATATCAGGATTTTTTAGTTTATCCAAATATTCTATTTTGCATGACACCTTAAATCAAGTATTCTTCCGGGTAGTATTTTTCGAGGGTATTCTTCTTATTCGTTTATTACTGAGATAATCTTTGGTCAACGACGGTATAACCTTTGCAATAATAAAATATTTTTAATTTACGACTCATAAATACTTCATTATGTACGTATACTTATATTAAAAGTTAAGCAGCGTGTGGTGATAGTTCCGTAGTTGATAGTAACAAATCGGTGTCTTGGTATTAATGACAGTTACGCCGAACAGTTTTCACGTAAATTTATGAATATAATAATTGTCGTGCCGAGTTGTTGATACCACGTGGTACTGTACTCGCATATAATGGCTAAAATTCACTCGCATGCGAGTTAACTGTACTCACAATACATACTCACTATGCCACTCACAATACATTCATTATGTATATATATGTAATTACATAATTATTAGCATAATTCACATCGATGATTATAATAACGGAGTTTTATAATAAAAAACACCAAATTATCATAATAAAGTAAACGTAATCCAGTTATACAGGCGGATGTAATAATCTTAACATTTGATTCACGTGAAAAGTACGCTTCCTTTGAGAAAAGAAGGCCACAATTAATATTTCACATATTCGCATATCAAAAAAGATTTTTTTTTGTGGAACCTAAATAATATTGAGGACAGGAGGTTGAGAATTGAGATATTGAGCAAATCATAATACCTTTTGCTCTTGCGTGCCAGAAATAGCTATTGTTCTCTACGAGGAACGTTTATCCATATACCAGTTACATGCAAAACACGGGCGCATAAAAGCAGATCGGAGTCGATACTATTGCACTGATGTGTAAAACTAAAGTACTGTAGGAATGTATAAGCATAGGGCATTGTTCTGGGATAAATGTAAATTTCAACCAGTGCCTTACTATAATAAGGAACTTAGTTAGAGAAAATAAGCTAATTTTTGACACAATATACTGGTTGATTTAATATGCTTTCATTCTGATTAAGCCAATGGCATTAATCCCAGAACAGGAGTTAATTTATTGGTGACATTTTAAGACATAGCTCTTTAAAATTGACCCATCCGTTCTTAAGTTGATACTATACTGAGTGTATACTGTGTTATGTCCTTCGGATCTCTCTTTTGTATGTTTGTTTTCTATTGTATGTAAGTACCTAACATGAGTAATTTAAGATTTTGTTTGGGAAATATTTTATTGAAACATCAATAAAAATACTGTTACTGCAATCATCAAATGCTTTGAAAACGAATGTTTGGACCAAAAAACAAGAAACATGTACTCATAGACAATGTACATCGTAACTACAAAATTTTTTAAATCTTCGTAAATAGTCATTTTTAAAACATCGCGGGGCGCGGTCAAAATGTGAAAAAGCGGGATGTCTGTCACCTTCTGTTATTCCTTAGATGTAAAACTATTGCGTAAGCAGAACGAGAACAAGGACGACAATTGGCGGCAGCGAGAGGCAGTGTATGCGCGATGGAGCAAAAACATCGCACATAATATTTCGTATTTTAATATGAAATTGTTACTTTAAAATATAATAGCTAATAGTAACACATTGGGTAAGTCAAGACTAATTTAACACAAAAATCGTTAAAATCGAGCAATTGGGAGCCGATATATCCATACAAATACTAGAAGAGCTGCGAGCGCATTTGATATGAACAGTCTCGAGTTCGTTGACAAAGTAAACCCTTCCACTAAATTTTGAATGGAACCACATCCCGGGCGTATTGCAAACTCAGGGCCGATGGCTCGATTTTTCTGACATAAACGCCCCTCTTAAGATAAAAAATAACAAAATTCCACCGATACACAAATTACTTTTCCTTCGGGCAGATATATTGAACATTTTACCTGAAATACCCAAGCAATCTACGAAGTTATGGGGTTGTTGGACATTTTTCCATTACCACACCTTAGGCCTTATCCGAAAACAAAAAAGGAAAACGCTTTCCTAGTAGGCCTTTTCCGTGAAAAGTGGGAAAGGCCACAATGCATTAGCAAGAGAGAATAATGAGCCGAATGTACCTCATTTAGTAACAGTTTGCCTCACGTGTATTTCCTGAGGGCTTAATGGATATCGCGGGGAAGGGGGATTGCAGAACTAAAGATGGGGGTAGAATAGCCTCACTTAGGACGGATAATACGTTTTTCGGCGATGGGGATAATTTATCCGGCGCTATAAACGGCTGGAAAATGGAATGGGAGCGGGTGAAACAAATCGGAGCAACAGGAGCGGGGAAAAGCTTTTACTGAAGCATTTTTTGTTTGGGATACGAAAGAAAGGTGTGATTATAAAAGCATATCTGCTTGCGTGTAATGGAATTTGAGCGATGTTCTAAAGAAAAAGTGTATTGTGTATATGGTTAATAAAAAAATGTTATTGTCATAAGTAGAGTGCTAATTTAAAAACAAAACCCTTAAATAAACAAGCAAACGTAAAAAGGAAAAGTACAAAAACATTTAAAATAGCACATAATTGAACATGCTACAAAAACAGGTCTAAAATTATAACAAAAAGTACCAAGAGCCAAATATAAAACAATTAATAAGACTTGAAATATGAATAAACGTAAAACCGTTTTGTTATTAATTTAAGCCAATGGCATGTGTTCACTTGCTCTTTCACCGTTGCGGACTTTTATTTATTTATTTGCAATTTATGAAACATATTATCAGTATCATATTGATTCATATGATACGCAGACACGCTCTAGCGGAAGTTTAATAAGTATATCATATATGCACATATATATGAAAACAAACAAATTCAAAATAGTGACAAATAAGTTAATAATCATCGAATTAAGGGGGATTCCGGGTTTTTCCTCTAAAATAACAGTTTTTTTTAGAATTCTTTATTCGCGAGACTATGCAATAAATCGATTCAAAATTTGGCACAAATATTTATTAGCGTTTCAAGTATTCAAGTTTCAAGTATTCAGTTTTAAGTTTTAGGTACAAAAAAATATGATAAAGAAATATGATGCATCATGCTACTACCCAAGCGCGAACATGACACTGCGCGAAGATCAGCGGTCACTGGTTGGCATGATTGGGCCACTCCAGGTGATCTGAAATAAAAATATCGAATAGCGGCCTATTTGATACATCAGTAGGTATCGTTTGAGGCACCGGAAAATAAAAATATTTATATTTGAGGAAATGGTGACTTATCATTACAAAGCCGAGCAAAACTTGGGCAACTGGTGACACCTGAGGCATGTAGCGGCGTTTGTCCAGCAATAGCACCTTCGTATATAACACCGTTCTCCAAAGAAGTGCGCTTACCTCGAAACCGTAGTAACATTGGCCCATGAAATAATTCGATATGCCGCCACGAGAAAGAATGACAGTAAAAGTCTCGGCGATTCAACGATCGAATACACAGGCATGACACAGGCAGCCAAGTACAGCGACGACAGTGACGTACGCTTTGTTTTATACTATACTCGACGAACGGATAGTGCGTAAATAACTTTTCCCTATAATATCAAATAATTTTAGCATAAATTTGTATTAATAATAATTATTTATTTAACAAGATATTACTGTTAACATTTGCTATTACTACTTTCTCCAAATTTTCGATAGTCAACGATAGTCAACGCTCGAGCGTTAATTGTTGAGATCATTAATCGCCGTTTAATACTCGAGTTGGATACAAAATTTTTTCGTCGATTGTATTCTTCTAGCGTCGTCTACATAGATTTTTCTTCGCCGATGTCCTTTTAGGTTATATGACAATTTATGTAACTTGACACTGACACAAAAAATGAATGAAACGAAAACTGAAAATGAAAATTGATACATTTGTTTATGTCTATATTCCATGTCTTGTGCTCTCCGTTCGACAGTGAGTAATTGTTTTATTTATCTTTACCAGTTTGATTATAATTGTTGGTTTCACGTGCTAATTGTTTCGTTTTGTTTTTAGATTTAAGGCTCATGAAGGCTATGATAAGCCGAAACATGTCCCTTATATAAAAATAAATTAAATTTTGAAGCAAGAATTAAGAGGTTTTATTCACCACACCGAATTGGCACTGACAGTTCTAGAGGTCGGTATGTTTTGATTGGAAGGTTTCATTTCACATATGTTCGATTGGCCAATCAAACGACGTGAGTATGACGTGTGATTGGCTATAACAAATCATGCATTAATAGAAATCGTGCATTAATGGAGTTGCTTAATAAACGATTTCCTATTCACTCAACTGACTCATATATAAACGATCGACGGAAAAATATCTTTTCCGTCGATCGTTAATTTATGAGTCAGTTTAGTGAATAGGAAATCGTTTATTAAATAACTCTATTAATGCACGATTTCTATTAATGCATGATTTTTTATAGCCAATCACACGACGTAAAAACGTCGTTTATTGGCCAATCGAACATATGTGAAATGAAACCTTGCAATCAAAACATACCGCGCTCTAGAACTGTCAGTGTCAAATTACATAAATTTCCATATAACCCAAAAAGACATTGGCGAAGAAAAATCTATGTAGACGACGCTAGAAGAATACAATCGACGAAAAAATTTTGTAGCCAACTCGAGTATTAAACGGCGATTAATGATCTCAACAATTAACGCTCGAGCGTTGAACAGTCTCGATCATTTATCGCTCTTTTTAATATACTTGTTGGTTAAATAACTATTAAAAGTCGAAAAGCTTCTCTCAACGTCACAGCTTATTACTGGGGCATAAGTAAAGCAATGCGCATGTAATTTATATTTTTCGCAATTTGTAAAATTATTTGTCATACAAAATTCTTGAAGTATTCTGAGATCGGGATTTCTATCTAATATAACGTCAACTTTATTAGTTAAAAGTTCACACATTTCTCCCGGAACCGATTTCAATTTATTTACTATTTCGGTAAATTTTGCTTTCGATTCTCTTGCTTTGACGTTATGCCCTTCGAAATATTTAATGTCCGCAATTAAAAATAAAAAATTGCTATGAATAAATTCCAGTTGCTCTTTAAGGCAAGGTTCTTTTAATAATTCTTTGCATTCTATAACTAATATATAAAAATACATGTAAATGTTGCAAGGTTTTTGCACAAAGCTTTTATTCTACATAATTTAATATGCAATATAAATATTTCATACTATTAACGGCTAAACGTACAATAACCAGCATCGAAAGGAAAGAAAACAGCGAATAGGACGGCTGTGGTTGCGCGCGTGACCCTAGTCACTTCTCGGTCTACCCGCTACTGGAATAACCCCGAAAAAACTTGTGCCCGATCTCTGCTCGGCTCTACTCAAAATATCATTTTTCACAAAACAAATTGACATTTCAGGTTCATCAAACGATAAAAGGGTGTTTACTGAATATCCAGTTAAAATTTCAAGTGATTCGGTCAAATAGTTTTTGAAATGTCATGCCAAGCGTTTGCGAAAAAGCTGTTACGAGAAAAAAACGTTCAAACTTTCAAGTACAGTTTATAACGTGACATCAAGTACTTATAGCATTTTTCTGCTAATATGCTATACCAGGGCCATACTTTATTTCTTCCTCCACTTCGTAGAATTTATTGTCTTAAAATAAAATTGCTCATTTTTACGCCTTTCTTGAGCTTATTTTGCAGCCTCGAGTGCACGCCTTGACGATCTCATCAGACGCTGTTTCTCGCGCACATTTTCAAATGTCTCCGTTACCGTGCCAATAACGATTCTTATTGTTGTCATAGTTTTAACGACGGCAAAAAGCCTTTATTATAAATACCTGCATAAGCCGCAATTTTGATAGGTTTTAAGCCACGGCGAAGATGTAGAATTGTTTGCTTTAGTTGTTGTTTTGAGTGTCGCCATTGAAATACCGTTTTAGCAACTCTCTCGACGACAAGTAATGATTCGGCTTGATAGCATTTTCGACCTTTTTTAATAGTTATTAAATTCATGCAGTGTTAACTCGGTCTTGGGTTTTTGCCATTTGCACCAACTCTGTGATCCCACAGGGCAGTACTAATGCTGGGGATTTCCAATTATCTAGTCAAGATCTTGCGATAGAATTTGGTCCACATAGCATTGTACATAATATCAACAGTCTGAATGTCTTCTGATAGGTAAACCGTAAAAAATTGTCTATTCTTTTCAATGAACAAGCCACATCGGACATTTTTTGTTGTCTATCAGCACGTGTAGGAGTTTTTCTTGAGTGTTTCCTATCCATGACTGTTCACGAGACAATTTCACAGAATTATAAACCACACACTGAACACCCTGAACACACTGAACCACAAAAAATTTAGCTCGAGTGGAGGAATTGTTGAGCGCGCGGTCCGACCGATCCGCGCGCTCCACCATACTTTTGGCACCTGCACGCCGTCGGCTAATTGCTTATAACTTGAAACTTGAAACTTGAAACTTCATACACACATTTTTAATCCCCCAAATAATAAAAGCTTTAGAAAAAAAATCGATTTTTTCGATTTCAAATAATACATATATAATACGATCTAGAAGAAGCTATAAGCTCCAGCCAGAAAACATTTTCCTGCTTACAGGTGTCCCATTACGACGTACCAACACAAACTGATGGTATTTTAAGTGGAAGGCTAGATGTATTATTGCAGTTTTACAGATTTGTATCGTAATTATTATGACATCATGTAGTAAACTATTATCAACTGTCAAAAATCAAAAACATGCATTTAAAAAAATACGTTCTGTAGAAATAGTAAAAATATCGCATTTTTCGACAGTTACTGTTGATTTTAGATTCTAGTACGATTTATCCGAAATAAATAGAGGTTTGCAATATGTCAAATCACTTTAGAATTGTAAATGAAACATCCTGTATATGTTGAAATACTTTTAAAACATCAGTAAACCAACCATCTACAACGTTATTAAGCATATGATTAACATTTATAACTCATGCACAATAATACATAAATTAATATAACATATCTACTTGCCACGAGAAAACGCAACAATCTCAGAAATATAATGATTCTTCTGTTACTACTAACTACTACTATGAATTTAACACAAACGAAAATTATTGGTGTCCGATCTTCATGAGAATGTGTGTGATCTTGCTTATTTGTGAAAACGGTTAAGCAGGCGAAAAGTTGTACGTTGTACATAGATGTTTTTAGAAGTGTAATAAAATTACACATTTGTAAAGTAAAGCATTTTGAAGACGTTTCTACAACGAATTCCATTGTGCAATCTGATTGAGATACATTCAAACTGACAAAACAAAACAGACTTAAAAACTGATTTGAATTAAAATTGTAGTTTCATATTTTCGGTTTCATTTGATATCATAAAAACAAAAATTATTGATAAAATTTAGTTTCATCAAAACGATCAACACAATGTATCAAAACTGTTTTCTATCTCTTGAAATAAACGATATCCCATTTAAACCAGTGGTTTTGTAAACATAATTTTTAAAACTTTATACCACGCTCATTTTTTATCAAATCGACTACTTGCTTAAAGAAACAAGAGATATTAGATATATTTTTAGACAATCGAATCCCGTATAGAAAATAACTAGTCAATTTGTTCTTGAAAATTTAATGCACATTCAACATAACGGATTTCGTTCAAAGCACGAGTTGTTATCCCATACTCTCTGAATCCAAAGCTCGCAGACTCGCAGATTTCGTTTTTTAACTATGTATGAATATACGCTAAAAGCTTTTGTTTGAAGTTTTTTATAGGGTACCATGTAATATACCTACGTGTAATGGGAAATTCAGTAGCAGGAATTCTTTGAAAAGGAATGGCTTAGTAGTTTAGACTTCAGTATCAGGTCACACATGTTTTTATGTTTTGTCCTTTAGCTAAAAGAATCTAAAACAACCGAACAAATAACGTTTAAATATTTTTTTATAAAAATCGCGTAATCTGGGAACTTCTTTGATTGCGAGATATCTGAATTATTATTCAGATTATAATTATTTTACTAAACATCATCAATTTACCACGGATCTTTCGACGCCCAAGTTTGTCGCTTATATTGTATGCAAAAAAGTAGCGATGGAATGACATTCTTGACATAATATCCTAAGACATCAACCTAATTTGTCCTGAACGTTATATTCACTAAAGACAATGATGGTAATTTGTCATTTAGAACAAACAGAATCTGCCTCTCGAGTTTCAGAGCTAGATGCTGTAGATCTTTAGCTATGGTTAACAACAATAAACCTCAAGAGATTATATGGAGTAAACTAATGTTGAGATAAAGGAAACTGAAATTAAATGTTAGGCAAACAAGATAAATAAACACACGATAACATTTTAATTCTAATAAGGTAGCTGCTTATTATCCAAAAATTCTTTTTTCACGAACCACCCCTTCAAAATGTTACATGTCCTGAAAAAAAAGGAACGAAAAGCGTATTTTCTTAGAATTAAAAACAAAATCAGTGCACACTAGTTGCTGTCAAAGAAGAAAAATGAATGCAATTTGGTTACAAGAAATAAGGAAAATATTTTTAGTACAATATATTTCCATACCACAATTATTATCTTAATAATAAGAATAAGGATACTCTCCTTCTGGGTAGCAGTTATGTCTCAAACACCTTGCGCACCTATTTGAAGAAATGTTCGTGCTTTATTTAAAATTTATAATGCAAACCTACCCTAAGTACTTCTTATTTACACCGGAGCCAATTTTCTTGCGTATTTCTTATGCGGTATTATACAGCCGAGTACTTAAGCTTATAGGTATGAACCACGCATTCTATTTGACGTTTTAAGCTGTCATATAAATTTCAAGACTTTCTACGCTGTTCATCCTCGCAAAAGGCGAACTTAATGTATCCGTTCTGTATTTCAGGACACATTTGCGCAGATTACCCCTCGCTATAGCTTGCTGTTGTTTCTCCGCTTGTATTGGATTTCGACCCAGAAGGAAGGATAATATCTTTCACAAGCTTGTGCGTAGCGAAGTTCGGTGATATTCGATACGAGCTCACGTTTTAATATAAAGGGGGATGTTCAATAACGTTTGTAGCATATTTCTTTCCAAATGAAAGCTATTGAATTTTTTATTATATCATTCTGTTAAATAATGAAAGTAGTATCTACTGGTAGAATAATAAGGTAAAGAATATACATAGTTAACGAACATATTTAGTATTTATAGCATTGAAACTAAAAGAACTGTTGGGTACTTTTTGATCGAAATCGATGATCCAATGATCCAAGATGTTTCATATGCAGGCTAAATCTTTGAATACTAAGACTACGAAAACTAAAGACTACGAAAACTAAATGGTTTCCGCAGTTAAAGCATGTGGCATAAACTACAAAAATCGATTTTTTAGAAAATAGGGTATTTGACTATTATTGATAAACCATCTTCGTGTGTTCATTCCCTCATTCTACTTTGTATATGCATTATTTTTCGTAATTATTTCCTCAATATTTCATAAAAATCAGCGTTAAAAATTGAATCACGAAAAGTCCCGCCAAAACGATAGTCTCTGTTGTACGTAGATCACGTGATTCTTGTGACGTGACACGATAATAGATGTGCAATCGGCCCATATGGTCTGTAAGCTTCAGCTTCATCGCCGTTTGATAATTGTGTTGTATGATGTGTTGTTTTCACAATTTCTACATAAAAATGGGTTATAAATGGTGTATAAATCCACAATGCGGAAATACGCCAATAAAAACTCCGGCTAAACTATTTGTTGCTGTTCCGCAAGATTTGAAACTGCGAAGAACGCTGCTGAGACTGGCTCGTAGAAATCCAAATGAATAAAATAGCGGCCAATACAAGTGTTTTTTTGTTGTGAAGATTACTTCGACATAAGTAAAACTGACTAGAATAAATTATCTATCGTATTTTCGATCCAGACGTATAATCTAACAGTTTAAGGTTAGAACTAACCTAACCTAGACAGTTATACTTACATTGAACTTTTTACACGTTGTTTAGTTCCGGAGCGTAAAAATAAGGATTGTTTAAAGAAGAAACCCACCATCAAAGCGTTAGCCTTCGGTAGTTTACCAGTAACTGCTTTAACAAAGTTGTTTTCTATTGTTTGCAAATTAACGTAGTAAATTCAAACGGGAGATTCATACGCGTACTAACAAATGACATCACTGGAGGCTGAACCAATTACGGAGCATTTTCAATCACGTGATAGGACGTGAACAAAATTCAATTTTATTTTGGGTTTTAAGAGAAATAAAGCATATTTTTTTTTAAAGTAATAACAAATAGTTTCCTAAAACTATTAGGATCTATTAGGATGATAATAATACAAGCCAAATACAAGTCAAATACCCTATTAAATATGCTCCTGTTTACACAATCATTTAACTGTATACAAAACGGTAAGTAGGACATCTCTCAGCCACTCACCCAATTTCAATTCGATTGATTTGAATTTGTTTAGATAAACTTGTCATTATCCAATCCAGTACGAGGAATTTTTCCGACGCTGTTATTTTTGGCAATTTGACACGTCATTGAAAACTTTTTACTCGACAATTTTGTACAAATGACTACAATAAAATTTTGAGAAATCCTACGTTTGATGTACCCGAGAAATTTCAAGTCATTTGGGCGTGAGGTGTGAATTAGCTGAGATATCCGTTTTTTAACGGCACAAAGATAGAAATACCGATGCCTCGCCATTTTAATTTATTTTTTTTTTTTCATTACGTTATATTGAAGTTAAATACTTGTGTAAAACGGGGATATATTTGATTTTTAATGAAACTAATTTTTGGAATTTTAATACAAGATCAATTTAATGATTTATGTGTCGACTTCAAGGGTGGTATTAGTCCTTAACTAAATTTACGCTGTAAATTTTACGCTGTTGGCAGCCGCAAAACTACTATAATAATTATGAATATTAAATATTGTTATTTATTCTTGATATTTTCACACTTAAAAGTATCAAAAAAGTACCAAATATACTTCATAATATTATTCTGAGTTGTTCAGCGAAATGATTAGGTATTTCCATTCAAATTATACGTCGACCAGAACTTGAAACCTTTGCCGATAATACAAAAAAAAACGGCTAATACATTAGAACTAAGAAATAACAAAAATCAACTTTAATATTCTACAAGCAGCAAAAGTTGCATCACTCTAAAGATCAGAGAAACTTTTCGTTGTATTGACCGACTTCAATCCGCACAAAAATTCAACTCATGAACCCGCACAATAATTCCGGCTGCTTAATCCCAACTTTAGCTTGAGAGCGGAGATGCAGTTTCATAAAGCGTTATTTTCCCCAAAGTTTTCAGCACTTGAGGGCGTACTTACTTGCGGAATCTTAAACAGGCGTAGGAGATTGGCCACTTGGATGGATGTAACGCTAGATGGCGCGCCGACAACTCCCGAGATAACCTTGCGGACCTGCGTCTTGTTGCAGTGGTATTCAGCTCCGTCGATATTGCTGATGGAACCTGAAATAGAAAGAGGGAGATAGAGATAATGATGATAAACTTTTTGTTTTGATATTTATTGTAACAGGGTTGTTATATAAAAGTCTTTTTTTTATTTTAAACAAAACCAACATGATTTTCTTTAATTTTATTTTTTTAACGAAACAAAAAAAATCTGATGTGGCCAGGCACATGACTTTATCATACAATATATAAAATTAATAGTTTAGCTGCATGAGAATCTATTTTATTGAGATACATCGTAGGTATTGTCAAAGCATCAGCACTTGACACTACCTACACTACGTCATTAGAATAATAGTTATTTATGTCACAAGTGCCGAAAGTACGGAATAGCGCGGCGACCGGAGATGCGGCGCGTCACCGAAGGCGAAGCGTCGCCGTCGCATGTGAGCGAGTCGCGCTATGTAGTTTTCGGCAGGAGTGACATCAACGTTTTTTGTGTTGCTTTTTGAGAAATACGTACTTACAAAAAATTAAAACTGGTTATATTTCTGGATAGGAAATGTTAGGTTGATACCACTTCTACGAAACGTCAAGTTTAAAAAGCTAAATCAAATTCTGACAGATTTATATTCGTTCATGACACTGGTAGATGTCACATCCGTACCAACATACTAAAACGTAACTATACTCATCGCTATACTTTATTTAGAATTTTCTCAATTATCGTTTTTACAATTAGATAACAACGGGTTGATATTTCTTATCAACAAACAATCAAATTGGCGATCTTATTTTATTTGAATTTTGTATTTTCTACTTTGCCGCAGTAGAGCGGCAACGTTCCATAGCGGTTCTCCAACCTCTGATGAAATCAGCTGTTTTCGAGTGTGACAGCCATAGACATTTCTGTGGTGACAGCACAAAAAATATTTGTCAAATCCAGGCTACTTTGAAGTTTCATATCAATGCAGATGCGACCGACCTCGATCAAATAGAATTTGCTCTTAAAGCTAAACTATTAATTTTACCAAAAAATATCATAGGCATAAATTATTCAAAATTTCCTCTACTTTAATTTATTATTTAACTATTTTGTCGAAATTACAGAAATGGCGGCTCATTTGCAAAATCTTTCAAAAAGGCTTAGAATAAACTACCAGTTCCTTTGGACCCCTTTCAACCAAAAGCTTTTCAGCTCTAAGTTTGGTAACAAAACTTCTAAATATGAACTTTCGTTCCGATACCTTTAGTAGTTTCTCCGGAATCGTCTCAACAAAAATCGGGTACACACACACATACACACACACATACACACACACATACACACACACACACAGACATTTTTTTGTACCTTGGTCAAAAATGTTCAGGGGACCCAAAAAGACCTATTTCCGCTAAAATCTCAATTTTTTTTTTCGGCATGATTACAATACTTTAGCATACTGCGTATGATAAAGTAAAAACATGCGTGAAACATGAAATAATACATGTTTTAATCACACACCAAAAAACATGTTTTAAACAAGGAATAAAACTTGTTTTAAACATGTTTTAAGTTATGCAATTATTTTATTTCTAATTATTTTAATCGGCGTGTTTTCATTCCTTATTTTACTTACTGCTACCACTGATATTGTATAGTAATATTTTATGAAAAACAACAAAAACTGTTCAAATATTCGTAATTTAAAACACGTTTGAAACACAACATTTAAAACAAACTGTTTAAAACATGTTTTAATCAAAATAGTTTAAAACAAAATAATTGTTTTAATACATGTTCAAAACACTATTTTAAAACAAATTATTTTAATCATAACATCCTTGTTTTGATTTCAGTATTTTGGCTGTCGGACGCGAGTATTTTGTGGTTTTAACATTTCTACAGGGTGTAAGACAATATTTGTAGAATATTTTCGGAGCATGTAAAATCGACCAAAGTAAGTCAAAAGATCATAAGCAAAAATAATTCAATAATTATCCGTTTATAGAGTGTGTACGTTTTGTTGGAAATACATAATTTGTGCATTTTTATGATAATCAATTAACCAAATGTAAATTTTTTTTTGAGTAATTTTGAGTAATTTGCAATTTGTGATCTTACAATCTCATATTAGGCGACCATTTGACCTTTTTATTGGGCTTATATTCTGGGATATAGTACACGAATGAATGAAATTAAACTTAAACTAGTTATTATCAAAAAGGAATTGGTACTTTGCAGTTGAGTTAAAAACAGTGTTTGCTATAAAATTAAATGCATTCAGTCGTCCAGTCCTAGTATCTATCTATAACAATGGTTAATCGTTAAATCAGAAATAGTGCGATAGCAGAAATAAGAAATATCTTGCTAGCAAAGTAAGTTTCGGTTATACGTAGTATGTACGGTATTTTTAAGTTTAAATTTTAAATTTGAGTTAGATCAATTAGCCGTAATTCAATCATATTCAGCAAATCATATTATTTTATTAAACAAAACTTTTATATGTGAAAAAAAAATGATAAATTTTTATAAATCAAGTATAGTATTAAAAATATCCCCCAACAGCGTGGGCATCGCATCGGCAGGCCACAATTATTATTATTATTATGGCCCGCGTCTGTGTCACGTCTTAAGAAAACCACAGAAAAACCTTCACTCTCAAAGAAGGGCGCGAGGATCGAACTCACGCCCCCCCCCCCCCCCCAAACTGATAGCCAAGCGCTTTACCACTGCCTCACAGTCTAGTTAAGTCTAGCAAAAAAAACAGTATCTCATATTCTCTAACAAAAAAGAAAAAAAACACAACTCAATATCGAAATAAATCAAACACCCATCCAGCAGAAAAGAGAAATCAAATACCTGGGAATCACCATACATGACACCTTACCCTGGAACGCACATACACAAGAAATAGTAAACAACAACGCCAAAAGAATAGCTGCCTTCCGCAAGATAAGAGGAATAATACCAGCATACCTAAAACCGTCAGTATATAACAGCCTGTACACATCTAACATCAATTATCTTATGAACATATGGAGCGACAGTTCCAAAACAAATATAAGTAAAATTCAAAGACACCAAAACAAAATACTGAAAATCCTCTACGGAATCGACAAAAACACGCCAACGGTAGACGTACACAAATAGACAAATGAACTCACACTATCACAAAGAATCGCTTTAAACAAAGTGCTACTAATTTACAAACTGCGGACTAAAACAATGAAAACTAAACTAAAACTTACAAGCTCAGAAGACATACATAACCATAAAACAAGGATCATGACACACAGAAGACCAGAGAAACACCGAACAAATCGATGCGCCCCGATCGTATAAACCAGGGACATAGCGCTATAAAACTCCAGATGAAGTAAAGAAACAATCGTATCAAGGTTTCAAAACTAAAGTCAAAGCTATACACAGTGGGCCAAAAAAAAAACGGTACAAATTTTTAATCACTCGTATTTCCCATAATATTTAGTCAATTCAAATATTTCTTTTAAAAACGTATTGCTTGTAGTGTGAAGATTGAAACCATACCATATTCACAATAACAGAACGTTTCAATCCAAAGTTATGTTGGTTTATGTTTGGCTATGCAACATTTCTGATAACATCGGGCCAATTTAATGTGAAATGAAAGGTGTAATAAAATTAATAGGTAATGACATTTGTTTTCTTTTGGTCAAAAGGGACAGTAAAGATTTTATGGCATAGTGTACAGGGTGATTTTTCTCGTATACCGGGTGAAATTTTGAACCGTCGTTTTTGCTGTTTTTACACAAAAAAGAAGTGGAATTGCGGATATGGTTTGTTTTCATTCCTCACAACATACGCAATTAGTTTTTCAAAGAAATTTTTACTTGAGTTTACTTAAAATCTTTGGAAACATGAGTAATTGAGCATTTGTACCGTTTTTTTGGCCCACAGTGTACTAAAAGAAACAAAATGGGACCCCAAAGATGATCAACTACACCATACACTAAACCCAAGGACCCTTACCACCGATATTATGATATACTATGTAATGTCATCATGTTGACTATAAATAAACATTTATTGTTAAAAAAATACAATTATCGAAAGCTAAATGACTGTCCTGACAACAATGCACAAACTGAAATATAGTCTGAATTTTATTTCATAGCATTCTCTTAATTTCGGAGATAAGACAATGCGCAATGAGAAACCATTAATGCAGGAAAAATTACCCGAGCGTAACAATTTTTTGTCAAAATAAGTAAGGCTTCCTTATTTTTGAATCATGAATACTAAATCTTTGATTTATATCATTCCTAATCGCTCAGATAAGGGGAAATCTGTGTCACAGTCTCAGCCCATGGGTACCAGCTATTTTTCACAAAGATATTAAATTATTGGGTTTCCATAAATGATTCATTTAAAATGAGGATAGTAATTCTTAAAGTAAGTAGAACAATAATGATGATTTTTTTCTACAAAGTTTTCTACAATATCTACTGTTTTGACTTCTACCACGTTCTTTATCATTAGTCCAATTTCAAAATTGTTGTCAAATATTTAGTTTTAACTGAATTTAATGGACAGTTCGAATCCCTGAATTCAATATCATTTAAAACCGTAACAAATATTAAAAGACGAAACACTTTTGTACATGTTTTAAAATTCCAGCCATCTAATTTTACTAGCTATATCTAATTTTATATTGCTGTACTCGAAAAAATTGACGTAACAGGATGTGCCAAATTCTAAATCCAGAATCCAGTGGGCGGTGATAAAAAATAAATTAATGATTGTTAAAAGAAAATAGGAGAAAATAAAATGTTTTTAATATTTAACAGCAATGAGAAAATAAATTACTTTTCATATGCTATTTTTACAGCCAGCGTTTCAAATTAAATACTCAAGTAGCATTCCAACAGTTTTCATTCTTATTAGTGAATGGCAAAGTGTGAATATTAGTTACTACGGACATAAAAATATGGCAAAATTATTACCATTTTCTAAGGTATTCTTGCAATATAATTAAACTAAATATTTACTAGCAATTAGAGTAGATTGTAAGTATAAATATTTCACTATTTCCTGTATTGGTTGCGTTATTTTCGAATGGTTATTTCAGTCATACACTTGTAGTATTTTACATCAAACTATTCTTTATTATATCGACGTAATAATAAAATGGATACACGACTGAATTCCCTGAGGGAATATTCGTGATCCTAACGCCTGCGTTGCAACTTAACTGCAACTTTATAGCGTTGAAATGGCAGCTCTATCATGTTATAACATTTTATGTTCGCTTATAAGGAGCGATTTAACTTTTTTAAGGTTTTATGTTACTATATAGTAATGAACGTAAGTATCGTAATATCGTCCCTATACATCATTACCACCAAGATTATTATTTTTAACTTTGCTTACTGCGTTGTGCATTACTTACCTAATATTTAATTGGATATTCGATTATATAGTTGACTCAGGCTAATATGTAACTAATCAAACTATTAATTAATTTGTAATTATAATAGGCTGCTGTTTCAAAGCGAATTTCTCAAGCACACGCCGTTCAGATTATGCAGTGGCCACATTGTAAAACGACTACGTTGACACAATATATTCCTAGTAAAACGGTATTTATAATGTGACATAAGCGTTAACTAACGACGTACATAAACGACCACGCTTATATCAAATAACCGGGTAACAAGGTAATACCTCGTACGCCAGGTAAAAGAAGGAAGCGAGTATCGCCGTGTTGAGTACCACATAGGAGGTTTAACCGAGACAGCAGTGAGGGAGGTAATGTGTTAAGCAGCAACCCTTGATTGAATTTCAAAGCTTTAATCCTGAAAAGGTAAACTTTTCTTCCGATATTGCTTGCCTCTCTATATTAGATTATCCTGACAGACGAATGCCGGTATACTTTGCGGGTTAATATCGATCGATTCTTCTTCTTGCGAGCTACCGAGCTGCCCTTTTCTCACTGCCACTCAACGTTAAAGCCATTTGTCAGCGGAAAGATGCCCTACCTCGAGAACTGGGCCTTCTACTGCTTCTTGACACCTTTCTGTTTGTTTAATTCATAACGCAGGAAACGATCCTACAATAACCAGATTTGTTTCACGAGGGAGGATAACGGATTTTTCCATCAATAGGTATTATGAATATTAGTGATATATTTTATTTTATGTAAAAGTTTGTGCTACTGTTTATATTTCCATAATTTCTTTTCGGATGTACATAAATTTGTTAAATGTTTGTCACATTCTCCTACAGAATAACAGTATAAAAGAGATTAAGAATCCCAGTATATTTCGTTGTTAAATGATGATTTTGGGAAAAATTTGTGAACCTTACGTGCAATATTTATAGAACCATCATTTGTTGATGCTTTATTTTGGTCCGCAAATGTGTATGATGATTTACATGTTTCTTTACAATTTATTCTTACTGTAATGTAAAATGACAAAATCACTAAAACGGTTTGTTATTTAAAAATTCTTGTACACGTCGATTTTTTATTATCAAGATACACATATTTCTATCAGATTTAATTTGCTATCGTCAATTGTATTTAGTTATATCGGCATCGGCACGTTTTTTTTTTAAATGGCAACCCCATATTATTTGTACTGAAATTGATAGATAGCTAATTGTTTTTAAGAATATCAACAAAATTTATGGTGAACATGACAAAATCTTCAATAGGGTGATATTGATTACATTTACGTTTGTTTATGGTAAGCAAATAGGCGTTTTCGAATGATTTATTTGCGCTGAGCTTAAAAATTAAACGTCAGGTTAATGTGCTTTTTATAGTTTTCTTTTATGGAGGAGTCCACATACCACTAAAATGTTTGCTATAAATGCTTCAAAAACATTTCTGCACAAAGTATCTGGATTTCAGAAAAAAAAGTGCAAAGATTAAGGTTTATTATGAGACCATTTGAGGTTTCTAGGATATTGGGTTTGCTAGTTGTAAACAAGTTGTAAACATTACCAAAATCGTGATTTTTTACATTTTCACCCCACTCTGTTCGAAAAACGTGAAAATTTTGGTATCGGTATTCGCTTTCAGGGCAATTAATGCAACCCAAAGGGAAATTTCATATTCAATTCACAAAATCCATTTTCCCCAAAGTTATCAAATACTTTACAACTTTTATTTGCTCGCAAATGCTTACTTATGTAAGGCCAAAAAACGATTTCGCTACCATTTAAAGTATTAAATGATCAAAATTGATCAAAATCAATGAGAAAAAATTGGTGTTGTCATTACAAAAAAGTGTTGATGACGTCATAACGTAACAAATGACGGTCGGAAATTGAACTTTTCAGAAAAAGTGAATTCTAACAATTTGTTTTTGTTGAGATTTTCACATGTTTCCACACTTCACCTTGTAAAATTCAACTTAAATTCACAGACTGTATGAAAAAAGCGGAAGCAGGAATAACGAGGCTGTTAAGCATCCGATCAGTGTGAATCAAAAAGTAAACATAATGGCTAATTTTATAATACAAACTAGTTTGGCAGAACCCCTATTTTTTAATTTAGTAGAGGGTTTATTTTATATTTATCTTATTTTATAATTGCGAAGCGGCGCCGCCAGCCCAAACTTTCTGAGCTATCTCCTCCGAACGGAGAGCACGCACGGCGAAGCCAGACCCCTCAAAATACGCGTCGTTCTTTTCCGGTTGAGGTGAATGTATTTTGGAAACGCTCACCGACGCGCGTGCGCCCAAAAAACGCCCCCGAATGGAGTCGTGCAGATCCCCTATAGCAAGTATGGCGGACGGTCGTGTGACGTCAGAGTCTGAGGCTCGGAGAAACGTCAAATTAATTTGGCAAAACTTACAGTTGCATGTTTGCGTTCATACGTGTATGTAGTGCATTTTATAGGTTACCTGACGTTGACGGGTAAATATATTACCCGAATCGGGATATTTTGGCCGGAAAGCTGAGAAAACTGAGGAAAATTGCGATGTTTCATATAAGCGCGATAACTTTGATACATATGTTGGCCGAGATCGTCAAAATCCAATGTTGTTACACGAAGCAGGTAAAAGTGTCCAAGTTGCCACATTTAGTGAAGTTTGTATAGATTTAACGAAAGCAAAGCACGTGCTATGCAATTTTCACTAGAAAAAACGACACGGGCAGATAATTTTCTCGATTTTAATCATTAGAGGTTAGGAGACGGAGGTAATATACGTGAAATTCTAACATTTCGACAATTAGTGCCATGGCCGAGAGGTGTAAGGTACTGATCTTTTGATTTTTCGACAGGAATAGCTGCGGTTCAAATCCCGATGGGAATTTTTTTTTAATTTTTTTAATGCTTTATATAATTTGATTAAGGTACATATTGTGTTTTTAATGCTTTGTTTATTTTTTATCATAATATACAGAAGGGCATTTAAATTACAACACGTAATTTATAATATGAATCACATACAAGAAAATGAATTTAGGTGCTTCTACAAAATGGAAATAATAAAAACAGGTGTTTCCTAATTTAGAATAACAGTATAAATCGATTTTGAAATTAACTATAATTATTTATCACTAATTAAAAATTATATGGGCAGCATATAGATATTATACCGTGTCCGGTAGAAACTTTGACAACACTAATGGGACAAAATTAAAATATTACCTTTTTAGAAAATTTTATTCTTCATATAAGCTTCTGATTTAATTCTTCTTTTGTCTTAAACCAAAACGCAGATATATTATCTGCTTGCATGTACCGGGTATTACCAAATATATAACAAACTCTTAGGAATAAAGTAGCTTTATGTTCAAAGGTATGTAAATATGATATTTGATAAACGTAGTTAGAAATATTATAGGTGATCAAATACGAAAATAATCACGTTTGCCATTGCATATACAGCTGTTCTTATTTTGCCAAAAAGATAAAAATGACATTAGCTAAAGTATTTTTATCTTAAAAGCTATGCCAAAATATTATTTGCAAAAGTATTTCAAAATATTAGGAGGCATTAAATATTAAATTACGTATAATCACACTCTTTTGACCGCACACAGTATATAGCAACATTATTAGTTTAAGCAAACTGAAAGTGATTTTCTAATCAAAGAAAGCTTATGCAAAAGTTAATTCAGCGCAGAGCAATCAATATTTTTCAAGCTACTGAAACAGAAACTAGAAACAGGCCTTCTTGCTTACAGACAACTGTTACATAATGTAGACAATGAACAGAGATTTCATTTGTCAATCTTTTTTGCGGTCATATACAATTTAAAGAAAATCCAATATACGGGCATATATTAAACTACGAACGTTATAATAACTGTTTGGAAATCAATGTTGAAATTCCCGATCTGAAAAACTACTCCCAGTGGTAGTAAAGATGTTACAATCTGATCTGTTCGGAGCTTTCAGTAATTTCAACTAACCAAAGTACTGGTTCATTTGATTTTTTTACATCAATGTTGAAACTTCCCGGTTTCTGAAAAGCAACTCCCAGTGGTGGCAAAGATGTTAAAAGCTGATGTGTTCGGATCTTTCAGTAATTTCAACCAATCAAAGTAGTGTTTCAATTGATTTTTTGTGTTTTAGACGTTTAGAGTAAGATCGATGGAAATTTAAGCGATGTGGCCGTCATTATGCTCGGTTAAGATGTTCTACAATGACCCCTGGTATACTCCAGAACGTTATTATAATTTCGACTACTGAATGGGGTGTAAAGCCATTGTTTTTTTAAACTATCGGTGATATCACGTTTCCTCCAAAAATGTGGGTTAAATATTACGGTTCAATGCACCATTAAACAAACGTGATTTTCTATTTCAATTGTCAACATGGTGACAAGTCAAGAAATGTAAATTTTGAAAAATTTTGTGCACCTACGCCTTGAAAATCTTCATTTGAAATTTTTATCTATTGGCTAAGAAGCAATTTCTTTTGTGCATCAATTTTATATCTAGGATGTTAACACCCCACTGCCACTAACGTCGATTACCAATCCAATTTTAAGCTATGAACTTTATACTATCTGTGATTTAACGTTAGTAGCAGTTTTCCATTTCTCAACAAACCTGTCCATATTAAAGGCTGTTGCTTTGATAAGTACTACAATTTTACAGAATAGAGATTAAAAAAAAATACAATTGACAATAATATAATGATCATATGCACTTTGTCAGAACATACGAGCAGACCGAGGAGTGATTTTGAAACCATTATCCATTTATCCATGGGGGTCTACATAACTAGAGGATTTAGTCAAAAAGCGATCTACCACATAATCAATCTACTCTATCGCAAAGTCGAGTTACAGCCTTACCGCGAGTAGGGTAAACAAATTGGGAAAACAACACTAATCTACCAGTTTTATTAATCCACTGGCTTCATGTGTCTACCAAATTAACTAGGCTACCGATTTCGATTTCCTTCCTATCTATTCGGTCTAAATGTCAACTAGTGTATTATAAATTTGTAAAATGTTGATAACTGTGGGGATCGCGATTTTTGGAAATGTAAACAGCATTGGCTTTTCACAAGATTTCTTTGCGCTGAACATGAAATCGGGCTTTTTTTAGATGATGACAACTTTAGATAGCGAAAGTGTGAGATGTGAGGCATTTTTAAAATCAAAGCAGTTATATGAAACATTTTTTAGAGAGAGGTGTCCTGAAATCAAATCAATGTTTTTTTGGAATCTTGTTGTAACCACTACTTATTGTAACCACTATTTAAGAAAACCGCGTGGTTTGAGGCGTTTTACCAAAACAGGTATAATTGAGCCAGTTATACGAACTTCTTTGTAGAGGTACTATTTTCTATTGGCTGTACCTATAATATTCACATATTTCTCAGTAATGTATTAACGGTCTTAAATGAGGTCATAGAAAATGCATTAATCGCGTTCAGTTAATAATGCTTTTACTGTGGATGCGCCTTTATTATGTTTTCTTGTGTACTCCCCTTAATTAACTTTTTATTGGGTCTCATTTTATTGGCGCTTTTAGTGTGGAGGCATAATTTCGTTTACGTTCGATTCCTTCGCTTCCCTTTCTTTTCCTTATTTGCACTTATTTGGAAAAAAATCATCTTTATCTTTAAAAGAAACTTTAAATATGATTATCATGTTGGACATTGATATAAAATATATGGATATAAAATAATAGTTCTACGCAGTTATCTAGCCTTTAAAATAAAACAATTTAAATTCAACCTTTAAAATAAAACAAAAATTAGTCCGATACGATTACTAGAACCAAACATATTGAAGTTTGAATATGGCAAGGATTAGCAAATAATCGTAAATCATCCAAACCTTAAGCCTTCATATCTCTGAAAATATAATCGTTAGATACTGGTTTCGACTAAATAATACGTAATTTTTCCGTACGATTTTTAAAGGAACGATCCATATACATTATACAGATACAGGTCAAGATGACATACTCAAAATACTGAAACGTGAATATTACACAATTAAATTAAACGAATTAAAACAAAATGAAAGTGGCATTTCTAAATTTGTTTTAAAATTGTTTCGTTCTGTATTATCCTTGATATTAGAATCAAGTTGTTTAATTTATTTTGGTGTCGGTATTTAATTAAAGGACATTTGTATTAAATTGTTCTCCCGAAGAACCTCCCCGGGTGTTTACAGGGATGCGTTAGAAGGAAAGCTCCAAAGTTCCTGACACTCACTGCGAACCTTAATTATCCCCACTTAATTATCAAATTGGCTCCTACGTTCCCGTCTGATAAGGAGGGAATGAAACAATGGTGGCGTCGAAAGAATGACGGCTATAATTAAAGAAGAGCAGAATGTAATTTCGGGACGGCAGAAGGGATTTGGATTGACCTCGTCCCGCAGGATTCTGCCGGAATTATCTTACGACAGTCATTTTCAGCTGTTCTACGAGGCCACGACTCTGTCATAACTTCGCGTAATATCGGGTATTAGTGTAATTTCGTGGATTAAAAAATAATTAGGTCGGTGGTAAAAGTAGGCCCGCCACTGGTTATCTAAAGCGTCGCGTCAGAAGGAGATGTTACTAAGGGTTTAACTCGTAGTCCTTGTAATTAAAATTGTATGATATTACTTTTTAATTAAGTTAATGGATTAATTAACCTGTTTTAGCGTAATAAGGGTGTTACCTATGTAAATAAATTATGTCGCAATATTTGCATTACACTGTAGAGTGTAGAATAATGCACGTAGTACATTGTCTAAATTAGTATTACTGTTTTAAGTCGTAACGTATTTTTAAATATATAAAAGTGAGCAAAACAGACTTTAATCCGAAATAAATGAGCACTGAAGTATAAGCTTTCTTGTTATCGTTAATCTATCACCAATTCTACCTTTGCTCCATAGAAATTACATTGCTTGCAGAGTGACATAACAGCGTAACGTGGTTGTGCTCAGGGGAAACAGCTATAATAAAACCGTCACACTACACCGGTTCAATTTAGTTAGACATCACAAATAAGGATAAAACTAATTGCTAAAACAAACAGTACATAAATGAGCAAAGCAATGGAAGTAGTACACAAAAAAACCTATCCTATTTTAGTATTCCACATTCAAAAATAAAAATGTGATGCAGGATTGGGCTAAAGTATGTATCCTTGAAGATAACTGAAATAGTAAATGTTATCAAACCTTCTACGTAAAGATAAAAGAATATTTTCGTTTCTATTGTATTTCCTGTTTTACCTGAAACGTCGCTAATTTTGTTGGTTTAAGGGGAGGTTCTCATGTAGAGACCTACAAAGTACTTGGAATAAAATAAAAGAACTGGTCTTTTCCTGATGTACTTGTTTATTGCACTTATGGCTACCAGGTTTCGTACCTCACGTTCGCCATCAAGGCCATGCTACAATGAAAAATGACGAATGAGGACACAGTATTACATAATATGCAAAAATACAAAAGACACAAAAGACAAAAAAAAAACATCCGGTAAACGATTCAACAGGAATAGCGCATGCCAGTTTAAAAGATTGTGTTCCTAGAAAAAGGCGTCGGTTGTATCTGTGTAAAAAAACTCTACAAGAGAAGGTAGAAGCATGATAGTTTTTAAAACTCCTTTTCTATATGAATTCATTGGAATATAATAATTTAATCAACATAAGCACCTAGATCGACGTTCTGTGTAGTGTATCCAAATTTCACATTCCTAATTTAAAGCGTTACCGAACATTATCATTTTGAAATTTTGACAGGAGAATACCATAATCCATCCAATAACATTCATATTCATGGTGCTGGGAACTCGGCAAAATTATGGAGTAAACCCACAGACACATATGCTCATAAAAATGGCCGTCAGCGTGCTTAAAACGAGCACGCACTTCGACTGTTCACATTTGCTAGCAAAAAGCTTGCTAGTTTAAAGCATACTCCCTAATTCGTATTTTAAGCATATGTACAAATTTAACTATAGAATTATAATTAATTGATAATTATCAATTATAATTTATAAAATTCTGCACAAAAAATACACATACAACTTACATACTCTTAAAACTGTAGTTCCTAAACTGTAACCCCAATATAGGATTTTGCAGATTAAGAACAACACTATATTTATTATATTTAATATAATATTTATATTGTTTCAGTATTACCAAACCCGCAAAATGCCAGCGGCCACAAATTTCAGGCGCCATTATACAGGGGTATTCCTAGATCAGCATTATCTTTTTCTATAATTTTCAAGCCTCTATTTATATATAATTCCGTATATTAATATAATATATTACTAAAAATCTGATGTGGCCAGGCACATGACTTTATCATACAATATATAAAATTAATAGTTTAGCTGTATGAGAATCTATTTGACTGAGATAAATTGTGTCTGCATTTTGATAGTCAATAGTATTAATCGAAGGTATTGTCAAAGCACGCTACCTACTGCCATCAGAATAATAGTTGCTTAACTCACAAGTGCCGAAAGTACGGAATAGCACAACGAGAGGTGATATGGAGGTGATGCGGCGCGTCACCGATGACGAAGCGTCGTCGTCGCATGTGAGCGAGTCGCGCTAGGTAGTTTTCGACAGCAGTGACATCAACGTTATTTGTGTTGCTTTTTGAGAAATACGTATTTTTAAAAGAATTAAAAAATGGTTATATTTCGGTATAGAAAATGTTAGGTTGATACCACTTCTACGAAATGTCAAGTTTAAAAAGCTAATTCAAATTCTGACAGATTTATATTCGTTCATGACACTGTAGATGACGTTCCATAGCGGGTCTCCGAGTGTGACAGCGTGGTGACAGCCATAGACATTTCTGTGGTGACAGCACAAAAAAATATTTGTCAAAATCCTGGCTACTATGTAGTTTAATATCCATGCAGATGCGACCGATCTCTATCAAATAGAATTTGCTCTTGCAGCTAAACTATTAATTTTACCAAAAAATGTCATAGGCATAAATTATTCAAAATTTCCTCTGCTTTAATTTATTATTTAACTATTTTGACGAAATTACAGAAATGGCGGCTCATCTGCAAAATCCTTGAAAAAGGCTTAGAATAAACTACCAGTTCCTTTGGACCCTTTTGAACCAAAAGCTTTTCAGCTCTAAGTTTGGTCATAAAACTTCTAAATATAAACTTTCGTCCCGATACCTTTAGTAGTTTTTCCGGAATCGTCGTCACAAAAATCGTTTACACACGCACACACACACACACACACACACACACACAGACATTTTTTTGTACCTTGGTCAAAAATGTTCAGGGGACCCAAAAAGACCTATTTCCGCTAAAATCTCAATTTTTTTTTTCGGCATGATTACAATACTTTATCTTACTGCGTATGATAAAGTAAAAATTCAACAAAGACATAAGTCCAACACTTTTTAGGAGTTACATCCACGATAGTGGTAGATACCCTTTTTTTGTCCACAATTTTATGGACATTATTTTTATACAGGGGCTAAAATAAAATACTAAATTGTGACCGCAGTTTTGCAGTAAAATATGCGAATATGTGCGTTAAAATGGTGTCTTTAGGGGTGCCCGGCTCTAATGAAATTTATTCTCTAATGTATTGGATTTATGTCACTCCTTTTTTGCTAATTTGAATGTCCTAAAATGTCACCGTCCTAAGGCGCGAGCGCTGCCTCGATGTTATTAAATGTGGAATGCCAAAAGTAACTTACAATACGTCTTCCAACTTTTGTGGTCACCACATATCACGCAATTGCTTTTTTTCTGCCATAATTAAGTAATTGAAAACAAGAAAGAACTAGTAAGAGAATTTTCTTCAGCCGTTCTGAAATTAAAGTATTAACAAAAAATCTGATGTGGCCAGGCACATGACTTTATCATACAATATATAAAATTAATAGTTTAGCTGCATGAGAATCTATTCTATTGAGATAAATCATAGGTATTGTCAAAGCATCAGCATTTGACACTACCTACACTACGTCATCAGAATAATAGTTATTTATGTCACAAATGCCGAAAGTACGGAATAGTGCGACGAGCGGTGATGCGGCGCGTCACCGAAGGCGGAGTGTCGCCGTCGCATATGAGCGAGTCGGCTATCTAGTTTTTGGCAGGAGCGACATCAACGTCTATGTGTTGCTTTTTAAGAAATACGTATTTAAAAAAAATAAATGATGTCTGTATAGTAAATGCTAGGTTGGTACCACTTAGACGAAACGTCAAGTTTAAAGGTGCGTTCCGATTGGTAGGTAATGGTAGCTAATGGCGGTGGTAGAATACGAAATTATAGTATTTCTTACATGTCGTGATAATGACACATATTAGTTTGCATGTACATAAACATGAGTCACTATCAATTTTCTATTGGAAATACTATAACGGCGTCGGCTACCACTGCTATCGTCACTAATGAAAAAGCACCTTAAAAAGGTAATTCTTTTTTTTTTTTTTTTAAAGGTTTGTTATTAAAAAGGTAATTCAAATTGTGACAGATTTATATTTGTTCATGACACATCCCTACCAACATACTAAAATAAAACTACACTCATCGCTATACTTTATTTATAATTTTCTCAATGTATCGTTTTTAGAATTAGATATAAAGACGGGTTGATATTTCTTATCAACAAACAGTCAAATTGGTGATCTTACTTTATTTGAAATTTGTATTTTATAATTTGCCGCACTACAGCGGCAACGTTCCATAGTGGTTTTCCAACCTCTGATGAGATCAGCTGTTTTCGAATGTGACAACACAAAAAAATATTTGGCAAGATCCTGGCTACTATGTAATTTCATATCAATGCAGATGCGACCGATCTCGATCAAATAGAATTTACTCTTGAAGCTAAACTATTAATTTTACCAAAAAATTTCATAGGCATAAATAATTCAAAATTTCCTGTGCTTTAATTTATTAATTAACTAATTTGTCGAAATTACAGAAATGGCGGCTCATTTCCAAAATCCTTCAAAAAGGCTTAGAATAAACTGAAAGGCTAAACTATTAATTTTACCAAAAAATGTGATAGGCATAAATTATTCAAAATTTACTCTACTTTAATTTATTTATTAACTATTTTGTCGAAATTACAGAAATGGCGGCTCATTTGCAAAATCCTTCAAATAGGCTTAGAATAAACTACCAGTTCCTTTGGACCCTTTTCAACCAAAAGCTTTTCAGCTCTAAGTTAGGTCATGAAACTTCTAAATATGAACTTTCGTCCCGATACCTTTAGTAGTTTCTCCGGAATCGTCGCCACAAAAATCGTTTACACACAGACATACACACACATACACACACAGACATTTTTTTGTACCTTGGTCAAAAATGTTCAGGGGACCCATAAAGACGTATTTCCACTAAAATCTCAATTTTTTTTTCGGCATGATTACAATACTTTAGCATACTGCGTATGATAAAGTAAAAGAAATCCATTTATGAACTTGTCCTTACTTAGAAAATAAACTGCTTCCGGGTTATGCCGTGTGTCAAGATTTGTTAATGCTGACGTTTCGCAAACCATGTTGCTCGCTTCTTCAAAGCTAATTGAATACTGAGTATTCAGTATTCAGTATTCAGTATTCAGTATTCAATTAGCTTTGAAGAAGCGAGCAACATGGTTCGCGAAACGTCAGCATTAACAAATCTTGACACACGGCATAACCCGGAAGCAGTTTATTTTCTAAATGATTCTGGCCGTGAAAGCCTACGTACTTATTTGTCCTTACTTTTTACGAGATAAGCTTGTATACGAGATTTTCGATCAATTACTACAAAATTGCGGCAGTTATCGTGTAAACAGACGGACAGACGGACAGACACAGGGACATTGTGGCAAACTCAACATACCCTCACCAAAGTAAATAGTTTTGGAAGTACCCAGAGTTTTATACCGACCGCAACTCCGGACAGCGTGGACCCAGCGACACCACACGTTCATCCCAAATTAAACTCTCGATTTCTCGGTTCGCATATGGATGATTTTTGCGAAAAAGTGGAATATATATATCCCTTTATTGGTTTAGAATTTTATATGGATTAATTTTGCGTAGATGCTAAAATGGCGAAATCGCTACCGTTTTGCAGTAAAATGCGAAAAACCGAAAACGTGAACGTTAGGGCTGGCTTTTAGGGGTTTCAGGTTCTAATAAAGTTTGCGGACGCAACAGAATATTGAAACCCAACACTATGCTCGCTCGAGCCCAAACGAGCAACCGTATTGGAATTTTCCCATCTTTATGCTAATTTGAAAGTACTAATGAGACATGACGTAATTTTCATCTTCCTCTTTCATTCAACCAACACCCTAAATGCACAAAATAATTTCTGCGACTGCGTAGCTAAATTTCACCCAGGCCACTCTCTCGTTCGCATGAAACATTCTGCTGAGGTCAGCAAATGTCCTCCATTTTTCAACCCTTAAATCGTAACAGTCGATTAGGCCGTTTGGGCCGTGCATGCCGCACACATCTCATGCATCCGCAAGCAGTCACGTTTTTAATCAAAGAACAACAGACGGCGTACGTACGGACGTTGCGACGTCTGCTTCACTTTTAATATTTACGGGACATTACTCCGCCGACGTGTGCCGAATTTTCCTGCTCATATATGCGCATAAACATTAGATGGAGTGGTGCGTTGTTTTTCCGGTGCGGGTGGTAAATTGTTCCATTTAGGGAGTGTTTTGGGGTAGAAGGAGGGATAGGTTGTCGACAAGGGTGGCGAAAATTCAACACGTGGCTACTCCTCCTGGGACTCTATCAATCAAGGAAGCTATAACAGTTGGATATGGTTGTCATGTTGGCATATGCGTCGGTTGTATCCATTCATTTGAATCTTTTGGGGTTTTGGCGAACGAAACCAGTTGAAAGAATCTAGAGTATTTTAAAATCTGTATATATGTATTTTAAATTAGGGTGAAAAATAAGCACAATCATAATGACCGCCCTACGCCATATTGGTCAGATAGCATTAACAATCACTCCTGGAGTAACAAACTTATAGATAATAAATTTAGTATTAGGATACAGAAACGTTATAAAAATATAGGTATATATATTTCTAAATATAATTATTTAATTCACACAAAGAAATTAAAATCTGTTTACGTTGAAATACCATGAGACCACTCTTCTAGCCGGAATTCTTCTGATGTCAAATGCATAATGTAGTGTAAAACATCTACTTATAAGTTCCTACTCAAAAACTTAATTGACTATAGTATTACAGAAAAATTAGCAGGTAATTGAGAGATAGTATGTACAATTGATGGGAAGATAGTTTAGTCGATTTTTTTTTCGACTAGTGCTTGTACCGTAAGATTCAGGTTTCATACACTCGATGTGAAAAATCAATTATTTCCAATACAATAAGCAAAACAAATATAGAGAGAAAAGTACAAAAAAATAAATACGGTATACAGGTGATCCTAGCACGTATCGATCTTTTATCCTTTAGAGTTTCAACAATGGTTTTCGTCAGTGTTTAATAGTAACACCTTTGTAAATTATTTTTTACGAGAATAACTCAGATACGATGTACAGATTTCTTTGGAAATAAACAACTACCATAAGGCTTTGTTTATTACGCGATAGTTGTAGGACAATATCAGAAAACGTATTTAAAAAGCGCCCCCAATCCCATTTTCCTAAAAAACAAATGCGTATATCTCAGAAGCTATTGACTTTGTAAGATTTCAACCGGATACACTTGAATATAAAATGCAGTTCATTAAATAAGAATTCTAGATTTTCGTATTGTTTAATGTCTTTGTCTGTACCCAAAAAAAATATAAACCTGCAAAAATTTAAATATAGTATAGAAATATTCTAGCTTATAATATTTGTTTATTAGATATTATTACTACGTAGCTGATTCTTTTAACTATATAATCAGATACATGGGCATCTCCAGCCAAACATTTGTCAATTAATTTATATTTGTTTAAAGGAATTCTATTTTTAAATAATTCGTTGTTCTCGACAATCAGTTTGAATTCTGTTTCTAAGTTCGAAATCACAAATTACTGTCTTAGAGTGACATTATTCATTAAAACATCTTTTCTTATTAGTTAATAAATCAATTATAATTCATTATAAATTTTATGTTCGAGATATCTAGCCTATATTATCTAATAAACCCACATTTTTTTAAGCATTGCAATTCGCCTATTCATTAATAAATTTCTTCCTATTGTTCAAAAAATCAATTATTATTCGTTTTCAACTTTTTTTCTAACTATGAGAGAGAGAAAAGTCAGCATTTTGTAAAATTAACTTATAAATTTCATGTTCGAGATATACAGTGTGTTCATTTCAAAAGTATCCATCCTTCCTTAATAACTCTTGACCTGATGCGGTTATTATTTTTAGTGGCCACCCCAGTTCGAAATTTCAAATAGCACCCCCTACCTTGTGATATATCATTTGAATTATCATTGAATTATCTTAAGAACCAATCGATCGATTTAATTTATTTTATAATGGTTGAGTAGAGAATTTTGCGCCCTTTCAAATGATGTATCACAACGTAGGGGGTGTCATTTGAAAAGTGGGGTGGCTGGAGATGAACGGATGAAACCTAAAATTCTCTCCGTACTATTTTTGAACTTCCCCCTCGATATCTAAATGGACGTGTTTCCACTCAAAGCAGTAGTCGCAACAGGTCAAGAGTTATAAGGGTGGATACTTTAGAAATTAACACACTATAAGAAACCTATTATCTATATTACATAATAAACTCAAAATTAATTTTTTAGATTGTTCTGGCCAACTGATATTCTCAAGCGACATCATTTATATTTTGGAATGATTTCCATTGTTTAAATAATAAAATATAATTCGTTTTCAATATCATTTATTCGAAAAAAATTAAATGATTTGAAATCCTTTCTTTCGGGAAATTTGGGAGTTTTTTAAAATATTAAATTTCATAAATTCAACAAATTTTTTTAATCACATTTCTTTCTCCATTTCTTATTCTGATTTCCTACCGCTGTGTGTCGCAAGATAGACAAGATAGGCAAGAGATGTTGCTATCTGAAAACTGTTCCCAGCACCCTGTATGAAATACGAAAGCGAATACAATTTTATTACTTAAACAATGGAAATCATCCCAAATGCCACTTATGCGACTTGAGAATTGGTTGGCCAAACCGACCTAAAAAATTATTTTAGGCGAATTGAAAAAAATAAATTGTTTAAAGAAATGGCATTTGTTTAAACAAGTGTGGGTTATTAGATAATATAGGCTAGATATCCTGAACATAAAATTTAGAAGTTAATTTCACAGAAGAAACTGACTTTTCTACCATAATAAGAAAAAAAGTTGAAAATGCATTATAATTGATTCATTAACTAACAGGAATAATTTTCTTAATGAATAATATCACTCTAAGATACTAAACTGTCATTTCTAAGTCAGAAAACAGAATTTAGACGGATTTTTGAGAAAAACGAATTTTTCAAACAAAAAGAATTTGTTTAAACAAATGGAAGTTAACTGATAAATGTTTATAAAAAATATTTATAAACATTCCACTAGACTTATAGTGATGATTTCTAGGAAAAAAAAAAGAATGAAATGTTCAGAACGGGCAATTTTCTGAAGAATATAATTTTTTTATTTGGGTAGATTTCAGGGTACTCTGGGGGTGGGTTGGGGGCGTCAAATGCACATATATATTACTTAGGTCAAATTCTGCCTTTGAAAGTCCGCTACAACTCCTATAACGTTAACTTAAGTTTTCCAAAACGCAAAACAATTATTTGAAAAATACCAAGAAGTCATTTTCCCATATAAATTTGAGGCCTCGATAGGCACAATCCGAAATTTTGGAAAAAGTAATACATGTCCACTTTCGTTGCTTTCTAAATATGTAAAAGTAACCACACTAGTGTCCATATGGGAAAGAGTGCTATGTAATACATAATAAGTATCTACCAAAAAACGCAAGGGGGGCAGCTGCCCCCCCCCCCCCCCCCCCTTGCCCCCCATGGATACGCCGATGATCTGATATTTTTGACAATTTGTGTTATAGACGATTATTTCTGGAGTAGTGTTTGCCGCATTTCTATTTCCCTATATCATAGCGTTCGTTTTCAATACATTCAAACATAACTCAATTTATTTACTTATACTAATTTGATAACGATGCTAGTTCAGAATTCACGTCAAGTCTTCTGCAATTAATATTAGTGTATCATGTGTAAATAGGTTACGCATCACACGATTTAACCACTGAAGCAACATCGTTTATGTACAAATTTGGCCACAATTGTAAAAAACTCACCGGTAATAAGACGGCATTCGGAAATGGCGACATATCGTCTATACGCACTAAAACAAAACCGACACTAACATTTATCACAAATTATTACGGAAATCTGCGCGATTTAATAACCACGAATTCTGAAATTTTCAACGCGTCGGTCGTGCCCGAATACAAACAAGACTGCAACGCAGTGCACCGAATATGTCCCACTCCAAAATCAGCTGTGCTAGCAGAGCACGCTTTGGTTTTGTAATCCGCCAATCGCGTAGATGGAATTTTAGTCGCACGTAACCAAACAGATAACCGGTTTTGTATGGACTGTTGTGTGCACAATGCACATGATTCAAGAATATATAAAGATATAATATGCTATACGATTAAAAATATAATAAGTTGGCATAATTTTCAGGACACTGACGCGGCGCCATCTATAACAAAACAAAAATGTACAACAAAAAACGTAACATCTCCTTATAGCAGTCTTTACGCAGGAAAAGTTATGTGTATTTTTTGCAGTAGGCGTTTCAAGATAATAAAGTTAGATTAATAATGATAGATTAAAATAGTCCACCATAATTTATAGTTAACGTAAGAAAAACACTTTCAAATGCCGAGCAAACACCGTTAAATGTACAGGGTGGGCCAAATTCGATGTTACTACAGGAGATCTCGGTAACTATAAGATATATCGAAAAATGAGTAAGGTTGTTGTGTCGCCTTTTTTGAGAGAAACTCATTGGTGACAACCAAAATTAGATATAGTTTTTTGTTTTCGAGTTATAACAGAAAACTCGATTTTTCGCTATTTTGATACTTGTCGATATCTTTGTTTGTTAAATCAGACGAATGATATTTGCACGTTCTTCAGGCCCTTTTTCGATTAGAATTCACAGATTTTAACATGCCGGTCCAAAATATTCCAAAAGTAACGTTTTATTGAATAACATGAAATTAGTATGAATCAGATGCATTATGATTATTGTCTTTGAGATTTCGTTGAGTAGGCATATGTCGCTTGTAGTTTGACACTACTAATCAGTGAAATTAATAAAATTTCATTCTTTTATTTTAATTAAAAATTACGAAATGCTGTTTCAATACTATGAAAAATGCGCATTAATCGAATGCTTTATTCAAAGTGATAACAATAATAATAGCGACCGCACAAACTTGTTTTTCGGATTAAAAGAACATCTCATCAAGTACGGGTTGATTAATATGCCAAAAGCCGAACATTATGATATGGAAGTGGTATGCTGAAGAAACTGTCATGAAAGTATGTAGCCGTGATCCTACAATTTCCAGTCGTCAATCTTCACTTTATATCGGCATGTCGAGGGTATAAATGAAAGGTTAAATATTGCAGGATATATCGTTTTATTCGAAGTAAAATAATTAGATAATTACCTGAATTAAAAAATTTTAAAATAAGATTACCTACTACAAGCTACTTTAAACATTTTTCAAATTGATGTCCATTTTTATTGATGCATAAATTATATCTCGTCGCAATACTTCGAAGAGCGTAGTCTATAAAAATATTTGGAACGGCATTGATACATTCTTCAAAATGCTAGGTAGGTCCTGAATGTCATGTGATCTTTTATATAATTTGTTTTTAAAGAGCCCCCAAAGAAAAAAATCCAAAGGTGTAAGATCTGGTGATCGTGGTGGCCACTTCACTGGTCCGTTGTTTCCAATCCAACGGTGTTCAAAATTTATATTCAATAATTCCCTTACACTTCTTATTTTGTGATGTGGTGCACCGTCGTGCTGGAAGTATATAGTTCTCCTCTCCATTAGTGAAAAATTGTCCAAAAATTCATCCACAATATGATGGTTTACAATATTATAGTACCAGTCGCCATTAAGATGTTCCTCGTAAATATGGTATGCTAAAATACGCTCGCCAAGCATGGCACACCAAACACTAAAACCAAAACGTCCTTGGTTTTGCACGTTGACGGTACGGTGAGGATTGACATCAGACCAATAGTACTCATTGTGCCTATTAAAAATTCCGGCACTGCTGATGTAGGCTTCCTCAGTCCAAATAACTCTTCAGAAAATAATGTATTCTGCTGAATATTTTCACGCTACCACTGGCAAAACTCCATTTGTTCCATTGGTTGCAAATGATGTTGTTTTCTTAAAGCATATGGCCTAAATTTATGTTCTTTAAGGATTCTCACAGCTCGACGTCTTGATCCCCAGATTCGGTTTCTATTTCACGACTTGAAGTTGAGGGATTTGCAAGTGCGGCTGCAACTGCTTTTACTGCTTTTATTTGCGAAGTAACAGCATAATAATCTCTTAAACTCAACATTTTATTACTTTTCGCAAACGTAGATACAACCTCTAAGGTTGCGATTGCAGAATATCCGTAACCAATTATACAAGTACTGATTGATAGAAACAATTATAACTTCTACATTTTCATTGACAGATTTCATTTCTCCAATGCAGACTGATAACGCCACACAAATTTTAATTAAAAGTTGACACACCAGTGAAAATGGAATGATACTCAATCATCCCATATACTTTACTTATCGTAGAACTATCTACTGGTTTAAATACAAACGAACTTCACTTAATTGAATTTTCCTCAAAATTAACTCTGGCATTTGCGGAAATGGAGACATCTAGTTAGCGTAGCAATTTCAGGATATAGAGACACAAACCTACTACCCACCACCATGGAGATGTCTGTAATTAAAGAGCCCCAATGGAAATTTGTATCGGGTTTTTAGTTTGTGCAGTACTCGGTTGCTAGCGAACGTGGTACTACTGTTTGAGTTTCATCAGCGTTTGTTGTAGGCGGCAAGCGGATGGCTTCGTTTAGTTTTCGCCTTTTGTTGATTTATAACCAAGTACTCTCGTGCATTTTAATCTCGTATTGGATTAAAATAGGCCCACCACAGGACAAACTGCACTCATTTTGTTTGCACTACTCGAAATCCACTAGAGATTTTACTGCAAAATTATATACATATCATGAAGTGGAAACAGCTATTTTTAGGACAAGTGCATAAAATGCATTATTTCAACAATAAGCCTGAACACACTTTGTTGAAAAAAAAAATTCCTGGATTCGGTAAAACTCTCCTTGTTATCGCAGCTAAGTCAAATGAACAGACTTTCTCACCTCACCACATATATTTGGATAAAATTGGATCTAATTGATTTATTCTTGTAGCTACCAAAAAATATCAACCTTTACACAGTTTTAGAACATTATATGCTACAGAAATAAAATAGCTTTTTTACAGCATTTTGCACGGTGTTTATTCTTCCTTTTTCTATATTTTTGTTTTGTTCTTATTACTTAATTGAAAATTAATATGAGTGTGCAATTCGAATATTTAAAATATCATAACTTGTTTAAATAGAATCAAATAATAGTTTTTACCAGGAAGAAGCAGAGATCCATTTTTTTTGGAAAATGAGGTAAATGTCTCAGAATTTATAATTACTTTACAAAGAAAACAACCAAAGTTTAAATAAAAAATGTGATGTAGCCAGGCACATGACTATCATACGATTTAGCAGTATTTCCCAACGCAAGCGCTGATGTTCTAACAATACTATCAATAGTATCAAAATATCCGTAAAATCCTGGCTAATTAGTTTTAGTGCAGTACGAGCGATCTCGATGAAATAGAATTTGCTCATGCAGCTAAAGTGTTAATTTTACCAAAAAATGACAGATACAAATTATACAAAATTTCCTCTACTTTAATTTATTATTTCACTAGTTTCACGAAATTACAGAAATAGCGGCTTATTTGCAAAATCGTTGAAAAATGCAAATAGTAAACCACCAGTTCTTTTGGACCTTTGTGAACAAAAACTCATTTAGCTCCAGGTTTGGCCATACCTTTAGTAGACTCACCTGAATCACACAAAAAACGGGTACACACACACATACACATACACTAGGGTGACCAACCGTCCCGATTTGGGCGGGACAGTCCCGAATTTTAACAACTCGTCCCGACTTGTACAGCGTCCCGAATTTTGTCCCGATTTTTGAAACTTTTATTCTTATGTCCAGGATTTTGTAATACAATTCGAATTTCCAAGATATCCATGAACATAAATTAGATTCCCAATTATTATCTGAAAGAAGGGTTGTCTATCTATAACGAATTTTAAGCGCAACCTTAGCGACCATAATAATTATATGAACACGCGTAGTGAATAGCCGGTTGGCAATCTAGTCTTTGTGACGGTGTACTATTGCTTATAATAAAAAAAAACTTATCTGACTTAAATAAAAATGCTTGTTAGTCTTTTGTAGAATCGTTTGAGCGGGGTAAGATTTAGTGGCCAGGTCGCGTTGGATCATTTTTATTTTTTGATTTTCAAATTGAATCAGTCAACACAATACAAAACATATTTTTGTTATTATCAGATTTCTATTTTACACATTTGTTGGTATTCATAAAATGCGCCATAGCAAATCACAGATATATTGATCCTAATAACTTGTAATGAAAGAGAAAAATATATGTTACCGATTTATTTTATTCTGTTCTTGGGATTTCTTCTATCTAGATTAATTTCTTCCAAAAATATGGAATACAAAGACAGAAAAAGCAAATGCACGTTCAATGACAACATACAAAAACAATTTCGTTTTTTTGAAAATTACTAGGCCTAATTCCCACCAGAACTAAAATGCAGTTTTACATCGGCGAAGGTCGCCGAAACGATATTGCAAAACATACATCGAATAAACACAAGCAATGAATGATGTCGCAAGTTCATCGAAATTAAGTACTTGTTTTAGAGCCGTAACATAGGGGAACCAGAAAAGATTTTGGCTTGCAAACAAGGCACATATGCATACCACTGTTGTATCACAACCACAATTTTCGATTAATAGACTGCACGTCAAAACTTCTAATGTAAATGTTTGAAAAGAACATGTGTCTCGTACGAACTAATACAGAAGCAAGTATAACAAATGTGTTTTATCCTGTAGTAAAGAAAGAGTTGAGAAGAAATGTGAGGAAATGCAATTTTGTGACAATATTTCCTGACATATCTAGCCAGAGATAAAAATTCTCCCTCTCCTGGTTAGATACTTTGATGTCCAAAAATGTATTCAAATAAATATTTCAAATGTTCACGAAAATATTCGCGAGACGGCTGAAGAATTGTCCAATAAAATTATGGATTCATTGCAGTACAAATACCAATTTTGGCGGTACAGAACGAAGAGGAGAGAACAATGTTTTTAAAAAATAAGAGATCGTCTAGACGGGAAGAATAGAGTCAAGTAATAGTGCAATTTGTAAAAGTTAAAGAAACTATTAAATTTTATTATATTTTGTTTTATGTTATAATTATTCTGATATAGGTATGTTTCAATATTTGCATACAGTTTATTTAAATATTATTTTTAGTTAAAAATACTATCATAATAAAAATGTTGTTTTAAGTTAGGTTCTTGTGGTACAATTTATAAAAATTGTAGAATTGTGTTTGATTTATGTCGTGTTATGTTTCTTTTTTGTTTTAACTAGTGAAAGTTAAAGAATGTTTGTTTTATCTATATTGTTATTTCTTAAGCTTCTTTTCTTTTATTGAAAGGGAAAACGTACATTATAGGTCATAGCAAACATTTGCTGTTGTCAATTTACCCTATGGTACAATTTGTTTATAGTTCAGCACGTTTTGTTTAATGTTTTCCACTAACCCAACCCAACCCAACCCCGATCCCCAAGCGTCCCGATTTGACAATTGAAAAAGTTGGTCACCCTAACATACACACCAGAGAGATATTTTTTTTGTACCTTAGTAAAAAATTATCAGGGTACCGAAAAGGTAATATTTCCCCTAAAATCTTAAAACGTTTTTTCGACATGATTACAATACTTAAAAAACAAAACGTAAAAAATTTGTTTTCAAGAAGAAATCTGTTCTTTAAGTATTGTAATCATGCCGAAAAAAAAATTGAGATTTTAGCGGAAATAGGTCTTTTTTGGTCCCCTGAACATTTTTGACCAAGGTACAAAAAAATGTCTGTGTGTGTGTCTGTGTGTGTGTGTGTGTTTGGGTGTAAACGATTTTTGTGGAGACGATTCCGGAGAAACTACTGAAGGTATCGGAACGAAAGTTCATACTTAGAAGTTTCATGACCTAACATAGAGCCGAAAAGCTTTTGGTTCACAAGGGTCTAAACGAACTGGTAGTTTATTCTAAGCCTTTTTCAAGGATTTTGCAAATAAGCCGCCATTTCTGTAATGTCGTCAAAATACTTAAATAATAAATTAAAGTAGAGGAAATTTTGAATAATTTATGTTTATGACATTTTTTGGTAAAATTCATAGTTTAGCTGCATGAGCAAATTCTATTTGATCGAGATCGGTCGCATCTGCATTAATATGAAACTACAAATATTTTTTTGTGTTCTCACATTCGAAAACAGCTGATCTCATCAGAGGCTGGAGAACCACTATGGAACGTTGCCGCTCTAGTGCGGCAAATTATAAAATACAAATTTCAAATAAAATAAGATCACCAATTTGATTGTTTGTTGATAAGAAATATCAACCCGTCTTTATATCTAATTCTAAAAACGATAAATTGAGAAAATTATAAATAAAGTATAGCGATGAGTGTAGTTTTGTTTTAGTATGTTGGTAGGGATGTGTCATGAACAAATATAAATTTGTCAGAATTGGAATTACCTTTTTAAGGTGCGTTTTCATTAGTGATAATGGCAGTGGTAGCAGACGCCATTATAGTATTTCCAATAGAAATTTGCTAGTGACTCATGTTTATGTACATGCAAACTAATATGTGTCATTATCACGATATGTAAGAAATACTATAATTTCGTTTTAAACTAAACGTTTCGTCAAAGTGGTGCCAACCTAGCATTTACTATACAGAATTTTTTTATTTATTTTTTGAAATACGTATTTCTTAAAAAGCAACACAATAAATGTTGATGTCGCTCCTGCCAAAAACTAGATAGCGCGACTCGCCCACATGCGACGGCGACACTCCGCCTTCGGTGACGCGCCGCAACACCGCTCGTCGCGCTATTCCGTACTTTCGGCATTTGTGACATAAATAACTACATATTATTCTAATGACGTAGTGTAGGTAGTGTCAAATGCTGATGCTTTGACAATACCTACGATTTATCTCAATAGAATAGATTCTCATGCAACTAAACTATTAATTTTATATATTGTATGATAAAGTCATGTGCCTGGCCACATCAGATTTTTTTCTCTTCAACTAACTCTTTTAAATATATCAGCGTCGGAATGTAGTCGTCAAAAATAATCACTATAAACTTCTAAAATTATAAGAGATATATATTTTTATACTGGTTAATTTTGGGGTAATGAGGCGAGAAATTTAGACAATTTCCGATTTTTGTAAAAATACCCATTATCAATTTATTGATCCTAAAGTATGTTGATGTTTATATTTTTTTTTTTTTCGTTTTTTACAATGTAGGAATCTGAACTCATCGTACATTCGTATAATTGCAGCGCCCAATGGACACCTTATAAGGCAAAATCTGATTACCTGCAATTATGTACGCAACAAAAACGTGCCTTTTAGTGGTTTCGCTAGAAGTGGGTTATTTTTTGTTTAAGATTTGTAGGTAAGACGTTCTACCGAACACTATGTTTAATTAATTACAAAAGAGGTAAGAATAGAGTCGATTAATTTAACATTCGAGTCGAGCAAGTGCAGAAGAGCAAATACTTATTTTGAACACGTTTCCGTTTGGCCCGGGTTCAGTTTCCGGTGCGAATTTTCATCGTGGACTGAATAAAAAGGACGCTATCAGGAGTCAGGCGACACCGTGCTCGCGAGCATGACTCACCACATGCAGAGCCGGGATTATAAATCTAGGATTATTTGCTTCCTTTGACGATATCGACTTACATTCATACATACATGTAATAGATCAGGTATGTACATTCTATTGCAAGGAAATGAGCAAAGGATGTTGCAAAATTGAGTACTTATTCATGATGAATCTTAATTGTAGTCGGCGTCCGCTTAGTCCTTTGGAGCCATCTAGATCCAGAATAATTTTTACATGTATTTCGAAATACTACAAATTTGAATTAAATAATAAAATCAGATAGTTCTTGAATTACTGTTTCTGTTTTGTTTATTCATTCGTTATTTATAACTAATATACAAGGTATCGTTAACGTATGGGCATAAATTCAGAAGCACGCTAATCGCTTTTGTTTTCTCTATATCCAGTGGCGTAGCTATCATGGGTGTCACCCGGTGCGGATATCGTGGTGTCAACCTAAGTAAATGAATGAAAACCGTAAAAAGTTATCAAAAATCCGTTAAACGTAAAGTATGATTTTATTTAATTAATTTAATTTTTACACCACCTTTCTAACGACGCAACTGTTACGCAAATTATCCTAAATAACTTGAATTTCAAGTCTAGAGACGCCCAATTAGAAACTGTAACACTGGCCGCTTTTAAATGTCTTCTCAACCTTGGTATATCTAGGAGAAGTTCTGTTTCTGATACCACATCATAAAAACCAGTAAATTTGGATACAGCTAATTTCAACACTTCAGTCTTCGCCAAAAGTAAAGTGTTTGGCTGCAAAACCTCGAACAAGGAAACTACATCTTAAATTGACTTCGATCTAGTTCGGAGTTCAATACTGAATCGGTCCAAACATTCCAACATATCCTTCCCAAGTTCAGCTCTAGTGTAAGTCCTGCATCGGTGGGCAACTCACTGGCCATTCGTTTTTTACGACAAATTCATCTTTCTATTGGAATGTCGTAGTCCTTTTTTTCACAGCAAGATCCATTGCCTTTTCTACAGTATGGCTCCATTTTTCTTCAACATATAGACAGTGTCTCAATTTTATAGTTAACTGTACTAGTACATCATTCCAAAAGAAAAGATAGCAAAGAAATATGAAATCACACACAGCAGGCATTATGTTCTGTGCAGCACCTTTGGTGTCTCAATTTTCTTGTAGATTACACAATTTCTAAATTGCAGCCACAATCCCATCAACATTTTCAGCAAATACTTTTACTGTAGCATAATAGTCACTCTACGCGTTGTTAAATTTTTTTTAGCAGATGCTTTGCTGTGTTTGAGAAGCACTTCCCAGCGGCTAGTAACAGAAAAAATGTCTCTATTGTTCCGAAAAATGTTACACAAGATATATTTTGTACAAATGAGTGCCACATAAATTAATTATTGAATGATCTATACATCTAACTAAAATTGCTTTGTGGCAAAAAAAATATTACAAATAAATCATAACCATATGTAAACATCAGTACTGCCATCTATAAAAATTCGCTAAACTGTAGTGATTGAATTAACTGCCCCTAGTAAACATTTCAATCTGCAGTAACTATTTATTTCATAGCTTACAAAAATTTATAAATTATCACAATTGATAAATTAAATCATTTGCTATGGATAACTTGGTTAAAATGGCTTCAAACCTCAGTGATTTATAGTTGAAAAACATTGTTATGGTTTGTGGATGTTTTTTTTTTTCACGGCGGTTGGGTGTCACCCCAAAACGGGTGGCACCTGGTGCGGGCCGTTATTTTTATCTTGTACAATTTCTTGTCCAAGGGAACAATTTGTTGTACAATTACTTCAACAAAGTATCAAAGTAAGCTTTGGTAAGACCAATTTAAATGATATTAACCGGTATTTTGAGGGTTTTTAAGAGACGCCTTTGGATTTGTGTTTTTATTACAGAATTAACATTCTTCAATGATTTTTCTTTACTCAAATGTTAATTCCTATAATAAATTCTATTCTTTTATAGACGAATACTTCAAAATAAAGCAAAACAACAAAATAAAATTATAAAAATAATTAAAATGATCATATTATAGGACTTTATTTGTCCTCTTTAGCCAAGTTTTTCTTTTGACTACGAAGACAAATTAAGAATTCAGTCAGCTGTCGAAAAAAGAGGTCATAAAGCACAACGCTGATTTCGACAGCAGGATTATGGGTCCGACATTGAAACGTCAATAAATAAAATGGACGTGCGCCATTTGTATTAATTCGTCGAATATAAATCACGAGCCAAACCGATGGAACATTTAAAACTCGTCGGGCAGTTGGCGAGGGAAAAGCTGAGCGCTGTTTTTAAATTGCCATCATTCATATAACGACACGATTCAATTTATTTCACCCCAAATACTCTCTTTTTTTGTTCGTTTTTAAGTCGGCTCCTCAATATCGACGTTACACCGGACAGATTAATTCGTAATTAAACGGTTCTCGGACATGTTGAAACGAGTTTTAAATTGCTCTCTTTTTCTGTGGTACAATATTTGCATTTTTAGCTGCTTTAATCTTTTTATGATTGCCTTGTTAGAACCGGGCGATTCAGAATACATGAATTTGTGATAAGATTTTGAACTTTGGTATGATTGAAAATGTTTATTTAGAACTAGCGCTAAATACTCACTTTTTGGTGCGATGTTGATGTTTTGTCCTGTAGACATTAATATATCATACAATTACTAATATAAGACATATGTTTACCCTTTATTAAGTGATAATGATAATAAATATATTAATAATCTATGAACTTGATTTAATTTCACTACTTACTATCATACGAAATAAAAAAAAAATCGAAAGAAACGTTCTTTGTGCTGTAATATGCAAAATTCATTTCTCGAGAAACGGCATTGGCAGCATTATTTAGAAAATTTGGTAAGATGTTTTATCATGATCAATTATTATCATCAGTACGTACAATATACAAATATACGTACAAAATAGCGAAATAACTAGTGAAAATGAAATCAAAAATCTCTTTCAAAACTTACTATCAAACATTATCTAAACGGAAAATGAAGACATCGGGAATGAACAAACTAGGGTGAGCACAGGAAAATACACTGTCAGTCACATGGTTTCAAATAAAATACATAATCACAAATAAAATTCAGAGACAAATACAGTTAAAATTCATTATTATTATTATTTATTTCGTAATGTTCCTTTCTTTTTGAATAATATTAATAAATATTTTGACGTTATCAAGTGACATGCGTATCTACGGAGTTGAATAACAATACAAACAATTCAGAGTTGCGCGATAATATAGACATTTAGTTGTCAAACTTATAACCTTAATCGCCAATAATTGACATTGCCGAGTGAGAGTCCAGACAATTAATTGTCACACTTATAACCTTAATCGCCAATAATTGACATTGCCGAGTGAGAGTCCAGACAATTAATTGTCACACTTATAACCTTAATCGCCAATAATTGACATTGATGACTTTAAATTTACAATTTGAATGATAAATATTTGATATATTTGACATATAACCATGGCAACCCTTAATGCCCGGTATCTAAGATGTAAATTGTCACTTTATGATCATGTAGGACATAAAAGTACTTTACTCCAATGTGAATAAATGTCCATTGTGCAAGGAAATAAATTAATGTTGAATTTAAAGCTATGACGCCTGGGCAAAGGAGTATAAAAGAATACATTTCTAATTGTAACTTATACTGGTTTGCCCACGCATCATAGAAATAAAAGTCTCCTTGGTCCTTGCAAATTCAGTTCAAATTAGCTGTAAACATGTTTCGGTGGACACCATCATCAGTACGTACAATATACAAAGGAAAAATAACGAAATAACTAGTGAAAATGAAATCAAAAGTCTCTTTGAAAAACTTACTATCAAACATTATCTAAACGGAACATGAAGACATCTGGAATAAACAAACTAGTGTGAGCACAGGAAAGTACACTGTCAGTCACATGTTTTTAAATAAAATACACAATCACAAATAAATTTCAGAGACAAACACAGTTAAAATTATTTTGAATAGAGAACGTGTTTCAGGTACGTGTGTAACACATGGCAATTCGAGCCAGAAAAAAATTACGCTCGTTAACGAGCATACCGAACGTACGTACAGTAAAAATCAACAAAATGACCTACAATTTAAAGCGGAAGACAAAGAATTGAAAAACAAAAAGTGGGGGGCAAATCAAAAATTAATAACTAAATTAAATTTATATATCTTACGAAATGGACGGGAGAAACTTTAGGTAAGAAAATAAAGTTTCGTAAAGAAAATGAATTTGATCATTAAGAAGAAAACTGGAATTTTTTGTGTCATTCTATTTCAAACTGTTCAAGAAGGTCTAATGTATTATCTCTGTAATTAGTAATATGACCAGTTTCAACTTTATGTTTATATAAATTAGAAGTACTTTGATTACGATGTTCTCCAATCCGTTTGGCCAGATTTTACTCATATAGCTAATTGATACATTCTGAACCGCCCGGTATACGGCACTGACGTATTTGGCGGTTTCCGTTTTTGTTTTTTACGAGCCCCTAACTTTTATAAAGAATACAATATTCTGAGAAATGAACAATAAATTTGTATTCCATATGGTGCGGACTTTCCTGGCCACAATAAAAACATAGTATTTTCAGAAAAAAAGTATTGGTGCTGAAAAAAGTAAGAAAATACATACATATGAAAGAAACATGAACTATGACGTTATTTTAAATGATTAAAACGATCAAAAAGCTTGTTTTCGATTTACGACGATTAGGTATTATCTTCTACGGTACAACGAACATACGTTAACATCCATTTGTTTATGGACGTATAGTATAACAATGAGCAAGACGTACAATAAACCATTTAGCGCATTACTTGATAACATTTCAGGAACCATTTTGTCACAAAATGTGTCTCTTGAAGTATGCTACGCGAAATTTCGACCGACAACAGAATTGAGCGAACGGATGTTGTTCAGTTGTCGGTCGTTTGTGGATTTTGTACTCGAATGCCAACACACGTCATACCTTTATCGCCTGAATCGGATTATGCATATACATATATCACCGGTTCATTGTCGTGAAAATTCATAAACATGTGATACAAATGAGAAAACTTTTCCCATTTCGTACAAAACCCAACTCGAATTGATTTCCTCTCTGTAGCCGTCGGCGTCTGAATTATTACGTTATGCAGTTTTGGTCTGCTTTTTCCGGTGATCTAGAACGCTTAGTGCGCTGCAAAATTCTGACCTCAAAATTAATTATGGTATGTAGTTTCCGGATCCTCCGCCATTATGTACCACAAGTTTTGTTTTAATAATATGCGCACTAATTGAATTATTTCAATACCGGTGAAGTTGAGGAACATCGAAATTGAACTTTTCAGAAAAACTATGTATTTCTTGGTAAATCTTATTACTTACTCCTACTAATATTCAAAAATTAAGAAACAAAGAGTTCAAGATAAATATATACACTAAAAATAAATACTTGGCGATTATATGTGCTTCATGTTGAGTAAATGGTAGGATGCTATATAAGGAATTAGTTCATATAATTGCAGAGATGGATTGAAACGAGAGAGATGGATTGAACCTTAACTAAATAGATTTAAAAAAACATTTATTTCAAAGTTTAATTTAGGAACATAATACCATCGTCCACTCACGGCTTCATTATTGTTAGTTGAATTTAAGAAGTTTGCTACTTACCAGATCCAACAATAGGTTAATCAAACAATAGATTGTTTGTATAGAAATAATTTATTCAGGTAATTACGTACATATAAATATATCTATGATAAAATTAGAGCTAATACTGGCGCACCAATTCGTACATCTATTACTCAATTGAAATCATTTAGGTCTTGTCAATTACTATGGAGAATTTATAAAAAAATGTGTCGACAATTTTATATCCATTATGTAATTTATTAAAAAAGACACTGAGTGGAAATGGGACGAGAAAAGTGCAGTAGCTTTTGCAAAAATAAAAGAACTATTAACGTCAGCACCAGTTTTAACGCATTATCAACCAGAATTGCCTTTAGTGCTAACAACGGACGCAAGTTCGTACGGTATAGGTGCTGTTCTTTCGCATTTAATGCCAACTGGTGAACAAAAGCCAACTGCATTTATTTCAAGAACTTTAAATAAATAGGAATCAAATTACGCTCAGATTGAGAAGGAAGCGTTAATTATTATTTTTGGTGTAACTAAATTTAATAATTACATATACGGGAGAGAATTCATTTTGTTTACTGATCACAAGCCATTGGTTGCAATATTTGATCCCAGTAAAGCTATTCCAGAATATTCCGCGAACAGATTGCGACGTTGGGCTCTTATGTTAAGTAATTATAATTATAAAATTAAATATGTAACGTCTGCAAAAACTTTTGGCGGACAGATTGTCTAGATTACCAGTAAGTTCAGAAGAAAACAATAACGAGAACGATAATCTTGATTATGTATGTTATTTTGGAAAGTTACCTGGAGATTTTGAAAAAATACAAGAAGCTACGTTACAAGATAAAATGTTGCAAAAAGTTATAATAATAAGCCTAATAAAATAAAAAATACAGAATTAAAACAATATTTTACTTTTAAAAATGAATTTATGTTAGTAAATGAAGTTTTGCTTTTTGATAGCAAAATTGTTGTTCCACACAATCTTAGATGTTTGGTGTTGGAAGAATTACGTAAATCACACATGGGCATAGTGAAAATAAAATCTTTAGCAAGAATGCATTTTTGGTGGCCTGTAATTTACAAACACATTGAAAATATTTCTAGAAATTGCGAAAAATGTGAAAATGTGAAAAATGACTAGGGATAATCCTCCAAGAGTTAAATTAAGTTTATGGAAATGGCCAAAGCCAGCCATGGACTAGATTACATATCGACTGTTTGGGGCCTGTGTTTGGTAAATATTTTTTGGTTGTGCTGGATTCACATAGTAAATGGGTCGAAGTGTATTATACTATTATGGCATTACGATCCTTATTTGCCAGATTTGGTATTCCTAATTATATAGTATCAGATAATGGATGACAATTCACATCAAAAACTTTCAAATATTCCTGGCTAGTAACAATGTTAGACACATTACCGTGCACCTTACCATCCAGCATCTAATGGTGCAGAAACTAGTGTTCGTACAGTTAAAACGCACTAAAAGGAGCTAGATAAAGATAAAATTAATGACATTCATCAGATATTAGATACGTTTTTGATAGATTATAGAAACATACTTCATTGCACGACTGGTGAAAAACCGTCAAAGTTAATGTTTAATCAGGATACTAAATTAAATTCTGAAAATACTGATGGAGAGAGACATATAATTAATAAACAAAACCAACAGAAAGAGCAATTATAAAAGAAATGTAGAATTTAGACTTGGGGAAGAAGTTATGGTAAGAGATTATAGAAATGTAAATAAACCAACATGGATTAAAGGTAAAATTACAAAGAAAATTGGCACCTGTATTTATTTGTGTGAAATATCAGCACTTGAGATAATCTGGAAAAGACATGCGAATGAAATTTTAAAGAGTTCACTCAAGTTCTGATATTGAAACTAATAATGGTGATGTTAGACCGAAAAGAAACGCTCGACCGCCTGGTCGTTTACAACACATTTAAAAATAAATTTTGTCGTAAATAAACATGATTTATTTGACTATTTATGTGTACTTAGTTGATTTATGTTATGTGAATGAATGATGATAATAACAATTATGATATTATGATATGTATGTTAGTTTTAAGAAGGGAGGTGTAGTATGTATTATGGGTCTTATGTGTAAATGTTATATGTTTAGATAAAGAAGTGGGGGAAACCAGTTGTTTCCAATGTAGCGTAGGTACGCATAAAGTGTTGAACGGATGTAAAATGCAGGTACATGCGAGCAGACTAATAAATAGTATATTAGAAGTGTGGACTATTATTTCTTGGTCGAGAACATTACAATTAATAATAATCTCAAAATATACGAATATAACAGCTTAAACAACTATATTTTATACAGTAGTTACAGTAGTATTATCGTGTTCTCCCCGTTACATTGTAAGTGTCGCCGGGGTAGCCCCGACAACTACACAAGTAAGCACTCACCTCGCTAGAATGTCGTATGTCTGCCTTGCCATCAGATACGTGTTAATGCACGAGGTACAATATAGCCAAATGCGTATACACAACAACATACGTATATGTGACTCTCTGTGAACACGTATATATTAACAAATGAAACACTTGCCTGCCTGCAAATGCCGGTATGAGGATTTAAAACCCCCATTCCCGCAACATAGAATTCAATGAATCCATTTATTTCAAAAGTTCATTTGTTCAGTTGGCTATTATAAAATATAATTTCCATAACACGCTGTCACAATACAACCGAACACTGTACAGACGACCACAAACTGCACAAACAAATATCACAAGATAAGCGCAGTGTCACATTTGTCTGTCACGGTGGAGGTAGTAGTTCAAATTTTCTTTAGATTCATTTGAATATACCCGATTCTTACCTCAAAAGTAAATATACATATTCCTTCAATTTACTCCTATAGATTTCTTGAATTGACGCTGTATACACAAAGATACTATAGTTTCTCTGCGAAATTATGATCTGTTCCTTATGCTTACATCTATTTTTGGTTAAAATAATTGACATAGTCCACATACTTAATTCAGTTGAATCTATGAACTATTTAAAACAAGAAACACAAATCTTAAATCTATTAAATTAATTGATAAAATATTATTCTTGTAGGAAGAAACGTATTTTATTTGATCACCGCCATCGACCACCTAAATATATATTTCTGAATACTTATATACATTTGAATTGAGCATTTGTTTTTTTAGTGTGTAGCAGTTGACAAATGCATCCCAAATTTACCAGACACTTTAAAACTTTGACGTCAATGATCTAACAACCTCTTATAAATATACGCCGCCTATCCCATTCCAGCCGAGTAATTAACCACCGTTGAGGAATCTCTCACTCCTGCTAATTATAGATTGAAATTCAATTTCGAAGGTCACTAACCACAGGCTTAATTGAGGTTCGTCTTAAAGGCGACCATCTCAATAGTAACGCGATGGAACATCTTCGATTTTCCACTGTTTGAGCGTAGCCTGTAAAGAGCCGACCGTGGGTTTGACGCCCCCAATTGACGATTAAATCATTAGGCAATTGCTAATAGCATAAGTAGCCAATGTAAACTCAAATTAATGAGTCTCAACAGGTGGTTTGTTTGATCAGTTTGCATCGACCTAAAAGCGATAAATGCATCGGGTACAGCGGGGTTTAAAGGTCCGCTGGTAAAAACAACCACCGTAAGTAATTATTGCAAGTACCTGTACGAGGAAAACAAATCGAGACGCAGCTTAGTCGCGAGATGGTGCTGGAGGGCGATATACAAACGCGTCCCTACAGTTACAAAGAATTGTTTTCCCCTCTATTTACTTTTAGTAAAGAATAATGTATTAGATAGATAGATAGATAAATATTTATTTATGTAACCACCAAACATATAGTGAAACATATAGTGAACACAAATCGTCAATAAATAGATCAAAACAATAAACACAATACAATTACAAAACATTATAAACCATCATAAAACTCCGCAACACTATAACATGAAACATTTAGAAGCAGAGACTTAACGTCACTACGAAATATTCTCAAGATCGCCAAGGACCTTACCGAATTCGGCAGCGCATTATATTGCTTGCAACCCATAAAACTCAAACTATTGTGATAAGAGGCGTGGTGATTAGGGCTTCCAGTCCCAGGATTACGGAATCCCGGGATCCAGACAAATAATGAGTTTTTTCGGGATCCCGGGATTATAAATCCAAATGCCGGGATCCAAAAAAGTTAAGGTTAAATTATTTGTTATTTTTGTTAATTAACTAAATGTGGGCACTGACTTACAATAAATCAATTGAGCTGCTATTTTTTAAGTGTGAACATCAGTCTATAACAGCATCCTTTTTCTGATTAAAGTAAGTATCAAGCATAAAATGTTCGTTTACACCAACATGGTGCTATAATAGGAAGAACAATTATCGCTTTTTTTAGTGGAAAAGTTTTGTCAGAAAGGACACTTAGATAAAAAAATCTATAATGTAGGTGAGGCCATTTGAACTGTATTTGAGAAAACCGAAAGATGTACAAGAATCTAAAATTAATTTTTTTCATGACAAGAAAATGAATATTTAATATTCCAAGAACTTATATTTCATCAATTTTGAACAATAAATAATGAAGACATTATTTATTGACATGCATAAACATTCATGACGTATGAATTCTAAAGCTCTCCAATTTTATCTTAAAAAAGAAAACAAAAATTCGTCTAAATGTTTTATTGGCATCATTGTGGAACAAAAATTTGACTTGATCAAACAATTTCTTTTGCTTCGACTATTCTTGAAACATTTTACAAAAATGCACAATTTTTAAAGAAATTTAATATGTAAGAGCAAGTTATTATCTAATAGAGTATATATTTTGTTTATTATTGATTTCAATACGCACACTTTGACACCTTTTAACTTTTAAACCGTCAATTTTGGTTTTCAACTTTCGGGGTAATAGATATTATCCAACAAAATATATTTTAGGCGTTTCTTACTGACTGGATTTGTCATCTCATGCGTTTTGATGCCTCAATTTGAAACTTTTCTCACGAATCCCGCGATCAATCCCGGGATCCCGTGATTACAAGTATGTTTGCTTGGAGTGTGAGCAGGGTGTTCACCAGATCCCGAAGCTCATTAGCTTGCTTAATGAGCTGAGGGACGAGGTCAAGAGGTTGAAGGAGGGACAGGACTCGGTGGTTTCTGGCGATCGTGCCCGATCTGTCACATTATTGGACTCTGAGAGACTTATTCAGGAGATCTCGGAGCGCGAGAGGAGGGCCTCGAATGTCATTGTATTTGGAGTGGTTGAGAGTGATAATATTTCAAAGCAGGGGCAGCTTGAGTTGGATTCCGCTCTAATTGGCAACTTGCTTAGAGAGTCTGAGATTACCGAGTTGGATGTTAAACCGGTCCGTTTGGGCAGATTTGATTCCTCTAAGAAAAATAGATGCAGACCCATAAAAGTCCGTTTATCGGCACCGTCAGATGTTCATGCCGTGGTCCGTTGTTTTTCTGGACTTCGGTCCACTGAACGTTGGTCGCGTCTGTCTGTCTCGTTTGACCGTACTCCAATGCAGTCGGAGCTCTACAGATCAGTTAGGAGCACTATGGACGAGCGTTTGGCAGCGGGAGAGACGGATTTAAAGATAAAGTACTCTAATGGAATACCCACAATTGTCTCCACAAAAAACTAAGTCTCACAACCTCTATTACCGCTCATAGTTTTCCGTTAAGTCTGTATTATCAGAATGTACGGGGACTAAACTCAAAAACCCATGATTTTTTTACAAGCTCTTCTCAATTGGATTATGATATTATCGTTGTCACTGAGTCATGGCTTTCGGAGGGCGTGTTCAACACTGAAATATTTCCTGCTTATTATTCTGTTGTGCGCTCCGATCGTCAATTTAATATTGTTGGTCGGTCGAAGGGAGGTGGCGTCCTGGCTGCTTTTTCTGAGGCTGTTTCGTATAGTGTTGTGGACTGTGGCGAAATTAACAACCTTGTCCCTTTAATAGATATGTTACTATGTAAATGTGTTTTTAGATTAGTCACATTTCACTTATGCGTGATTTACATTCCGCCAGATGTGTCTCGTGATGATGTTGACTTATTTTTGAGTGCCCTGGAGATTCTTCTGCTTGGAGGTCCTGTTATAGTTGTGGGTGATTTTAATATCCCTGATTTTTCCAAACAAGTACCCCCTTTTTGTGGCAAAACATCTTGTCTACGTTGCTTCTCGCATGTCCTTGATCTGGCTCAGTACAATGGTATTTATAATTCTGGTGGTTCGATCTTGGACCTCGTTCTGTCCAGTGCATGGTGTGGCATAGATGTGAGCCGTGCTGAATTTCCTTTTGTACCTGAGGATGCACATCACCCTGCTTTGTCGATGGATGTCTCCGTGTTTGTCCAGGAGTCTGTTCCGAGATTTCCCTCTGCGGGTAACCATCGTTATAACTTCTCACGTGCAGATTTTGTCGCTTTGTACCGTGATTTATGTGAGACTGACTGGTCATTCTTGGCCGGCTATAGTGATGTGAATCTGGCGCTGTCTTCTTTTTATGAGCTACTCTACAGAATCTTGGATAGAAACGTCCCCAGGTTCTTGTCTCGTGGTGGAAGATATCCACCCTGGTTCACGCATGACATTAAGACGAATATTAGAACAAAAGTATATTATCGGCAAAAGTGGCTGTCTTCCGGGGGATTGCGTTACCGTGATGAGTACAAACGGCTCAGAGCTTTAATCAAGACTCAAATGAAAGAGGCTTACTCTGATTATCTGCACTGCGTGGAGGACAGTATTAAGTCAAACCCTTCAGAGATTTGGAACTACTTACGTGCGAGAAGAGGGGACACACGGATACCTGGTGTGTTGAGCTCTGGTGGGGAGGAGGTATCTGATCCTATGGTGATTGTAAACAAATTTGCCGATTTCTTCTTTTCAAATTACATACCCAATTCTGTCCTGGACCCACCTGTTGATCGTGGTGGCTGTTTCTATTTTGACCAGGATTATGTTACTGCGGATGAGTTGGCCGGCATTATGAGGGTTTTTCCTGATAAGCTAACTGCGGGACACGACATGATACCGAGTCTTTTGGTTCGCGATGGAGGAGCAGCACTCGCTGCACCGCTAACGACAATAGTAAATCTTTCAATTGCCACCAAAGTTTTTCCAACGCAATGGAAAATAGGAAGAATCACCCCTATATTAAAGAAGGGCGACGGCCATCTTGTGGAAAATTATAGACCTATCACTATCTTATCCAACTTTGCCAAAATCTATGAGCAAGTAATCTACAGGGCGATTTACCGGAACACCAGTGCCTTTATTTCTCCGTTTCAGCACGGATTTCTCCCCCGTAGATCGACTGTGACAAATCTGGCCACCATAACTCAATTCTTGTGTGAAACTTTAGATGACCGTGGACAAGTAGATGTTATATACACTGACTTTTCGCGCGGTTTTGACACGGTTCATCATGGTTTGCTGATGTCTCGTCTGGGTGCTCTTGGATTGGGTCGTGGATTGTTGGGTATCATGGGATCATACCTGTCGGAACGCAGGTCTTATGTTTTTTATAATGGATACACGTCTCGAGGATTTGTACCGACATCCGGTGTACCACAGGGCTCAAATTTGGGCCCACTATTGTTTGTTTTGTTCATCAACGACCTCCTGCAACTGTTGACTTGTCCAGTTCTTGCCTACGCGGACGATCTTAAAATATATATGTCCATAACCTCTGCAGAGGACGTCCGGGAGTTGCAGTCCAATATGGACTGTATTGCTGAGTGGTGCAACAACACAAAACTCCACCTGAATGTTAGCAAATGTTGTGTTATGACATTCACACGAAAGAAGACACAAACCCAAGCTACGTACTTCATCAATGGCATGGAACTTCAGCGGTCAGATGTGGTCAGGGACTTGGGTGTAATGTTCGACGCTGCTCTTACTTTTGGGCCCCACATTGACCTGCTGGCTACGTCGGCTTCTAGGCTCTTGGGCTTTCTCATGCGTTCCTCAAACCTGTTTAAAGACACTAATGTGATAAAAACCCTATATATGGCATATGTGATGAGCAGGTTGGAGTATGGTAGCCTGATATGGTGTCCCCACTCTGCTACTCAGCAGTTGCTGCTCGATCGCATCCAGAGGCGCTTCCTGAAGTACTTGTCGTACAGAGCTGATGGCGTGTACCCGGAGCGAGGAGTCAGCCAGGTGGAGCTGCTGGATCGACATGGCATGGGTTCTCTGTCAGCGCGGAGAGAAATGGGAAGTATAAAATTTCTGCAAGGGTTACTTTCCAACAGAATTGACTCCCAGTATCTCCTTTCCAGAGTCAATTTCAACGTACCCCGACTCTCCTCGAGACATGCTGCAGCGTTCCGGCTCCCGACGGCCAGGACTAACCTGTTGGTACGCGCGCCTGTTACCACTATATGTCGTAATGCCAACCGGTCTGACATGCAAATTTTTTGATTCGTTTGTTTCTGAATAGTTTGAGTAGTTTGTTTAGTTTACGTCGCAGTAGCTTTGTCTTTTTTTTGCTTGTGTGCTTAATTGTTTAGTCTTTTTTTTGAATGTATACTTATTTTTTGTCTTGTTAATGGGGTAACCTGTCAGACAATAAAGATTATTATTATTATTATTATTATTATTATTACAAAATCTTTAATTCCGAAATCCCGGGATCAGTATATTGTCCGAGATTGGAAGCCCTAGTGGTGATGCATCGGCGGCAACAAATACGGAACTAATACTTCTTGTATGGTGATCATGACCATAAGCATGATTGAAAGCACCCGGACGTACATACACAAAACTTACTGTTTCCAAGATGTAGACGTCCCAAAAAGTCAGGAGTTTCTGGCCTTTAAACAATTCTCTACACGACTGTCTTATATCCAGTCCAAAAACCGTGCTGATTGGTCGCTTTTGCAAGATAAATATCCCATCCACGCCAGAGTCAGCTCCCCAGTGAATAACACCATAATTCATGTGCGAGTTAAACTGTGCAAAATAAAACGACTTTACCACCTCCGCACTGCAATGCTTTTATAACTGATACAGCGCATAACACATAGTACGCAGCTTCCCACCAAGTGCATCTACATGGCTACCCCAACGCAACTGATTATCGATAATGATGCGAAGAAGCCGACATGATCTATCAATGGTGACCGTGGCATCCCCAAGTCTGATGGGGTCTATGTTATCGCGAGAAAAAAGAAAACAAGCATTTCAACAGGCTTTTTGCGACTAGTCTGTTTGTAGTCATCCACTGCAAAGCACACACATAGACGGTGGATGCTCGCTCACAGAGGTGCTCAAATCATTCCGTCGAAGCAAAAACATTACAATCATCGGCATACAGAGTGACGTCTGTACCGTCTAAGCAATCGGGCAAGCATTTAATAAACAATAGAAACAAAAAATTACATTCAGTAGCACTTCATAATAGCTGAATATTTTTCAGTAATTTCTTTGACTTTTGCATTATCTCGCTAGTTTTCTGCTAGAGAAAATGATATTTTTTTGTATACTAAAGATTTTAACCAAACATAGTCCGTCGTCATGGACCTCATAGCTCCCAAGGCATATTTGTAAAGAATTTTAAAATATGTTTATAATTATAGTTTTAGAATGCGCAATTATAATAGAAAAACTGACCGAGGCTCTGTCTGTAAATAATCTGTATGTCTTACATGACCTACATGATGATACATAAAGTGACATCTTACATCTTAGATATCGAGCGTTAAACAGTCTTGCTCATTAATCGCTATTTTTAATATACTTGTTGGTTAAATAACTATTAAAACTCGAAAAGCTTCTCTCAACGTCACAGCTTATTAATGGGGTATAAGTAAAGCAAAGCGCATGTAATTGATATTTTACGTAAATTGTAAAATTATTTGTCAAATTCTTGAACTATTCTTAGATCGGGATTTTTACCTAATATAACGTCAACTCTATTAGTAAAAAGTTCACACTTTTCTCCCGGAACCGATTTCAATTTATTTACTATTTTGGTCAATTTTGCTATCGATTCTACCACTTTGATGTTATGCCCTTCGAAATATTTAATGCCCGCATTTAAAAATGAAAAATTGCTATGAATAAATTCCAGTTGCTCTTTAAAGCAAAGTTCTTTCAATAATTTTTTGCATTCTGTAATAAATATATAAAAATATATGAAAATGTTGCATGGCTTTTGCACAAAGCTTTTATTCTACATAACTTAATCTGCAATATAAATATTTCATACTACTAACGGCTAAACGTACAATAACCAGCATCGAAAAGAAAGAAAACAGCAAGTAGGACTGCTGTGGTTGCGCGCGTGACCCTAGTCACTTCTCGGTCTACCCGCCACTGAAATAACCCCGAAAAAACTTGAGTTGCCCGATCTCTGCTCGGCTCGGTAGACGAAGTCGAGATTGCTGTGAGCAATACAGCGACAGCATTCTTGGCAAAGCCAAGACTCCCTGTGTTTGCAAAAACATAAAAAATGCATATTTACTTTGTTCGTAACAACTGCGATTCTGACTGGGAGACTGATTAGGATGATACAATATTTAATACAATATTATACAATATTATAAATCTGATGAAAGTATTACTTCTAAAAAAGAAAACGTTCTTCTCTTATGTTGGTACTGATTAAATTTTGTATTTTAGAAAATAAATAATTAATATTTTAAGTCAGTCCGCAAAATTGACAAATGTTGCTTCAATTCTAAATGTCTTTAAGATTCTTGACTATCATTAAACCGGATATTTTAATTAGCCGAATACGGTACTTTCACTTTGTAATATTGGTTTCCTTTTAGTCCATATACTTTCGAAAATGTAACTTCAACTGAAAAAAAAAATTACCTCTAATTCACGCCCAACGCTATGTACAATGTGGATAAATAATGTAGTTGCTTGTTGATTTCATTTTGCTGATAAAATGATATGAATTGTTCTTCCTCTTATTTAATAATATATGCTATAATATCCAGCCTAAACATAAACTTCCAAAAAATTCAAAAAAATCTTCCTCTTAAAATCTGTTTCAAATCCTGTGCACCAAGAAAAATTTAAGTTGTTGCCATGTTATGAATGTTATCGCCAAGGATTTTAATAAAAAGACTTGTTTATACTTTGCTATTTTTAATTTAAAGCTGAAGTCATAATTTCAATGAGTTAAATAACTAAATTCTACATGCTCTGAGCATTTTTTAGATTTTATAATTATTCATTACGCCCAAAACGAAGCGAGTTACAAAACAATTTACGTTTGCAGGGCACCAACACGTCTACAAAAACGAAATCGTATCATTGTTTGACGGCAAGAATGGGGAACAACGGCATAATTAATGCAGAAGGAAAGGCTTTCAGGACGTGGTAAGTGACGTGGTTAACAAGCGAATTTAAATTTACATTTCTTTTGAACAGCAGCGGCGACATGCGGCGGCCTTGCGAAATTAAACATGACTTTTGGCATTACCTGCGGTCGGCTTAATGAAGTCGACCCCATTTTAATACTTAATTTGAGCCTTTTATGCCGACCTGCCGTTCGATAATGCAAATTTATGATAATTCCTTTCCATTAAAATGTTATTTAGGGGACATCTGTTGAGTGTTTTGCCGTCTCCTATAAAGCTGGAAGTATTCATAATTTGGCGTTCTATTAAATTTGAATAGGTGAAATATTACTGATAGATATAAACTAGAAAGCTGAAACTTTCAGGATATATTGCATCAGGATAATTGTCTAGGAGCTAGACGTTTATACATAATTGAAGAATTATTAATTTTCGTCAACAATAATAATCATCCCATGAAAAAGTTCGTTATTGACAAATTAGCTAAACATTTTAATTTAGTCAATTTGGGCAAATGATTTATTATTAGTTATTTTGTTATGTTCCTAGAAGAATACTATATAATTCTAGCTATTGATTGCCCTAGAATATAATTTTATAGGGCAGAAGTCATAAAAAATTTTATGGAATGACTTTCTAGGCGTTATTTGATATTGTTTAAGTTCAGAGAAACAAAAGAAGGATGTACTTGGTCTACTGGGTTCGTCAATATTGATAAAAGGGCATACTTTACTTTACTTTGCATACATAATTTTCATTATTCTCTAAAGTGAGACGAGAGAAAACTTTAAGTTGTTGAGCTAGAAGGAAAGTTTGTCGGTTATAATATGCCCTAGGTTATTCTCGAGACTCAGGAGACTAATTATATAATATATTCAAGCGTAGAAACAGATTACCGTGCGCGTGAATTGAATTGAAGGTAACACAGAAACTATCTCAGAATGGCAACCGATTAATTAATTTTAACTCGCAATGCGTGTTTTCTAAGTGTCGTATTTTTTAAGCGCGTCTTCGGTCGTGTCTGCTGTTCCGAAAACATGTGTCAAAAACCAGTATTTTTCGAAACCCTGCCATATACGCCACGCAGCTAGAAACTTAAAACTCCTAGCAACGTGTTTGTGTATTTGTATTTGTGAGAACGACCAGAAAACAAATCAATTAAAATATCATCGGCACTTAATGACTTTTTTGGTTAACCATGCTAGAACCCGCCCTGAGGTTGGAATAGTAGGGTGCTTTTGTGACGAAAAACAAAAGAAACTTCCACACTGATTGGAGTATTGAGTTTTTGGCGCGTTAAAGTCGCTCCAGCGCTCGTCAAGACGATTAAACTGGTTTTCCCTATCGTGGGGCATTTCTTTCTACCATCTGATCGCGCTTTCGGCCGTATAGAAAAGAAGATAAAGAAGAAAAACAGTGATAGACCCCAAGAATATAAAGCCATTCTTGCCCAGCAAGAAAACACTTGCTTTTTGCTTCCTGGAAACGCACTATTTATGTTTATACATTGCTTATTGACATTTTACATTGCTTATCAGAAACAAGATGAAAGATGACACCGAAGTAAGAGGTGAAGTTTGTTATAATTCCGACCTTGGCACTTTCAAGAACGTGTCAAAAACACAACAACAATTCAGTAACGTCCACAGAGGAACCTTTCTCAGTGGCTAATGGCGTTCCTGATACTGCAGCAAATATTTAATGACGTGAACAATTTGCTCACCAAACATTTTGGGAATTAGTGGACGGTCATCGAATTCATCAAATATTATACAGAGAGACGACCTACATCGAAAAAACAGAATTTTTCCGACGAAGGTGAATGTGCTGCCAACGTAAACTGCGATGAAAATGTTTTGAACTAATGACAATAATAATTATAATTATGTTTACAATTATATCATAAATATGTTTTTATTATAAAAAATATGTTTATAATTATAATTATGATTCAACAAAAGTGTGTAGTTTACCTCCCAGTAGTATACTAATGATTTTTCACCGATTTTCCCTGCATATTTTTCAAAACTAAAAAAGATTTGGAATCACACTCCATAGGTTGTACAAACAAAGCAAAAATACCTTTGGCAAAATTAAATGGGCAGAACGTAAATCGTTTTTTCACTCTCCTGTAAAATTGATAAAAATTGATTGAGCTGGTTTTGATACTAAACGCCTCAATTATAAGTTGCAAAAAGAGGTCTTTTACTTTAATATAGTAACGATTTGCAATATGGATCTCCAGTTAACTACAAATTTGTCAATCGGTGTGTTTCAGTTTCACTACCTATATCACCCCGATTGAAACTATCGCGAGCGTGAAGTTTAAAATGTCAAACGTTACGTCATTTTCGGAAAACCAGAATTTGACTATGGATACGTTTTATGTTACGAATATTACCCATTGAAGTTATCGCATGAAAGTATTACCTGCGATTTGCAAGTCATTACATCCAGTATATACCAAAAAATTTAACTTTTAAGTCATTATAGCTAATCCGTAATTCATTTGTCTGGTTTCACAAATAATTGCGTGGATTACCAGGTATTCTAGTACATTTCAAAACCTCTAATCGAAATCAGTTTTGTCTACGCCATACCAGTTTAAACTAGTTTGGCATCGGTCATAGGATAAACTAGTAGTGTCTAATGCACTTTGGTCAAACTAGTTTTGCCTAGGTCAAACTGGTTCAGCCTGAAAACCTGTTCAGCCTGTTTTTCCAGTATCATATATAAAATTGTCGTATTTTTCATTTTCGACCAAACCCAGGAAATTATTTAAATGATTTTTCGTAATGGTTTAATATAAATTGTAGTTGCATAAACTAATAGTTTTTGAATTTATATCATTTCTTGAAAGTACTAAAATCAACATTTTTAAGATACATATTATCTAATATTTGAGAGGACAGATGTTTCGCTTTTGAAAGGAAATCAACCGGCCAAAACCGGCCATTTTAATATTTTAACACAAAATAAGTACCTTGTGGTGTGGTTGTTACTTAATCAATTAAAAAAAGTATTTTTGATAAAGTATGTTCTTATAAGAGTATCTGAATACCGGACATTTGTGAACAACTGTACCGGATGATATTGACGAAGAAAATCTATGTTCACGCCGCCAGAAGAGATATGTGATCGACGAAACAATGGTGTGTTAAGCTCTGACATTAAACGGCGATTAATGATCTCGACATTCTCGTCAATTAACAGTCACGATCATTAATCGTTATTCCATCCATATCCAGAGGGCGTAGAAATCGCACTGGTTACTCCACTCGCTGTTCCTAAACGCACTTCTACTGCTAGTTTTTGTGCAAAATGGTTGCCAAAACGGATTTTTATGAATATCTCGTTTCTTTGAGCCCGTAGTACAAATCTAGGTATACAACTAGTTAATAGAAGATACCAGACCGGTCTAAAATAGCTCAAATGTTTGAAAAAAGATAAAAATGCCCAGCTATATTATTTAGCTATCTACTGCACAACTCAATTTATTTTCAAGAGGACAAAATATGGTCCATTTTGTAGGGCCATTTACGTTACCTATAAAAACAAAAAAAATCCAAATATTACTTTATGAATTCCTATTGAACCAGATTAACGAACACGCGCGGTTAAAACACCAAAAAAAAAAAAGGTGCGCAAAACCGCTCTCTATAATTTCCATTGGTAACAAATCTATAGCGTGGTATATTTTTTGCGGAACTGGCCTCCCTACCAATTTATATACTCGAACGGGCCTAACTTGATTAACGCGGGCATCGAGATGTAATCTATTTTGAATTGATTAGCGGGTAATCTACATCGGAACAATGGCCGCTTGCGACACGATACAGTGCAACGGTTCCATTCGCTCCATATATGCACCTGTGTTATACAGGCTATACGAGCTAACGCATTTTAGCTGTTGAAAATTGTTCGACTCTAGTGACACTCAATAATAGAATGTATGTCAATTGTGATACAAGAGATGCACCAGCGTGTTACGGTAATTTACGAATCTGTCAACTTGCAACAACTGGACAATGTTTAACTATTTGGTGCATGCGGTAGAACCAGGATAATTAATGGAGATGAAGCTTTTGTGGTAATAATGTCAGTTTATGCAAATTTAGATAGCACACTACACTAAATTTGTTCATTAATATAAATATACCCGATCATCTCCGATGCTTGATAATTTTAATTTTGTTTTGTTGAATTATACTCTTCTTCTATCGATAAATAAGCAGTAAATGTTCTAACTAAATTGAAATTTATAGGAAATTGGTATTTTATTGGTATAAAAGACAAAATATTTGTTAAATAATTAAATTTGATTTATCAATGTTGCTAATCTTGTACAAGTAATCGTGTGTTGGAAAAAGTGGGCTGAAAATAACGAGGAACAACTTCGGCTTGTGACTTTTAGGGACCGTTTCTCGTGAACACAGAAAATGGTGCTAGATAGAGAAGTTTAAATAACCAAACCATATTCACAGGATCACTATATCAAAGAACTCGATCTTTTGGACGGCGATTATACTGAATATTTCTGTATTTACTTCGATCTGAATTGAAACCGATTGAATCGATGAGTCTTCAGTGACGAATCTCTATTTTGTTTATGGGCACATGATAATCGCAAAATGGTAAGAAGACCTCTCGAAGAAATTCAAAAGAGAATGAATGGTAATGATCATATCTTGTTAAAATTGTCCTCGTTTCTTAATGCGAATAAAATACACATATCCGGAAAACTTCATTAAAACATGTGTTTACTTAGAAAATAAACTGCTTCCTACGTACTTATGTGTTTACTTATTTATGCGGCCAGTATAATATATACAGTGTGTCCTATATAACGGACCAAAATCTTCAATTATCGACAAAATGTCATTCTTCATAAAGAGTTTTGGATGTCTAAGAAACGAGTGAGAATATTGATTTACTAGTGTTACTAGTTACTAGTGTTACTAGTTACTAGTGTTAACTTGTATTTTCAGTAAGAGCAAAAATATTAAAATCATAATTTTTTGTCAGGTTTCTTTACTACTCTTTCAGAAACCGACAGAAATAACAAAAGTCCACCATGAGACTGAAAATTGTACATTCTTTGCCTTTAATTTGGTGTGTTACTTTTAAGATTTTGTGAATAAATTGCCTAGGAAAACCCCTTGAAAGTTTTACGTGAACTACTAAATGTGCTGATTTTTTTATAATCATTATTAATTCAAGAAAAAACAATGAATATTTTTTTACGAAATAAATTCTATTTTGATGCTAGTTAGAAAAAAAAATCTGATGTGGCCAGGCACATGACTTTATCATACAATATATAAAATTAATAGTTTAGTTGCATGAGAATCTATTTTATAGAGATAAATCGTAGTTATTGTCAAACCATCAGCATTTGACACTACCTACACTACGTCATTAGAATAATAGTTATTTATGTCACAAATGCCGAAAGTACGGAATAGCGCGACGAGCGGTGATACGGCGCGTTACCGAAGGCGGAGTGTCGCCGTCGCATATGAGCGAGTCGCGCTATCTAGTTTTTGGCAGGAGCGACATCAACGTTTATTGTGTTGCTTTTTTAAGAAATACGTATTTAAAAAAAAAATAAATGAACGGCGTCTGGTACCACTGCCATTATCACTAATGAAAACGCACCTTAAAAAGGTAATTCAAATTCTGACAGATTTATATTTGTTCATGACACATCCCTACCAACATACTAAAATAAAACTACACTCATCGCTATACTTTATTTATAATTTTCTCAATGTATCATTTTTAGAATTAGATATAAAGACGGGTTGATATTTCTTATCACCAAACAATCAAATTGGTGATCTTATTTTATTTGAAATTTGTATTTTATAATTTTGCGCACTACAGCGGCACGTTCCATAGTGGTTCTCCAACCTCTGATGAGATCAGCTGTTTTCGAATGTGACAACACAAAAAAATATTTGTCAAAATCCTGGCTACTATGTAATTTCATATCAATGCAGATGCGACCGATCTCGATCAAATAGAATTTGCTCTTGAAGGTAAACTATTAAATTTACCAAAAAATATTATAGGCATAAATTATTCAAAATTTCCTCTACTTTAATTTATTAATTAACTATTTTGTCGAAATTACAGAAATGGCGGCTCATTTCCAAAATCCTTGAAAAAGGCTTAGAATAAACTAAAAAGCTAAACTATTAATTTTACCAAAAAATGTCATAGGCATAAATTATTCAAAATTTCCTCTGCTTTAATTTATTATTTAACTATTTTGACGAAATTACAGAAATGGCGGCTGATTTCTAAAATCCTTGAAAAAGGCTTAGAGTAAACACCCAGTTCCTTTGGACCCGTTTGAACCAAAAGCTTTTCAACTCTAAGTTTGGTCATGAAACTTCTAAATATGAAGTTCCGGAAGTTCCGTGCCGATACCTTTAGTAGTTTCTCCGGAAATGAATTAACAAAAATTGGGTACACACACACACACACACACACACACACACACACACACACACACACACACACACACACACACACACACACACACACACACACACACACACACACACACACACACACATACACACACACACACACACAGACATTTTTTTGTACCTTGGTCAAAAATGTTCAGGGGACCCATAAAGACCTATTTCCGCTAAAATCTCAAAAATTTTTTTCGGCACGATTACAATACTTTACATACTGCGTATGATAAAGTAAAAATCACTATTTTGTAAGTATTTGATAAAATATTTTACCAGTACAAAAATTATTTGCTCAACACAAAAAATATTTCTCCTACGCAAAAAATGAGCATTAGAAATAATAAATGTCCAATATTTTATATAAATCTGGATCAGAATAAATAATTGTGCATTTATATATTTGGATGAGCCTTTTATACTATATTTGAACACTTAAATAAATAAATGTGAAATACAATTTGTTACGTTTATAAAAATATAATGAGTAGCTAAAAATATTTGTACATTGAAAAAAAAAAACCGATCGTTTAAATAAATTAGCATTTGCAAATATTATAAGCGCATTCGAGAATCTAAATTGTCAAATGAGAAAATTATAATGCACACTAAAAAATTGTATGTGCCCTAGAAAGTATATAATGTGCATTAAGTTTTGCAACCCGTAGTACACATACACCGAAGTTTTATTGTTTTGCTCTGTGGTTTTGCTGATCGGCTGATCGCTGGTTATTGTTGGGTAGATAAAACAGTTATTACTAAGTGATACAAATAGGTTTAGGTTAAGATCACATTTATATAAATAAATAAAACTTAATTAAAAATAAGCAAACGCTCTTGCAATACATACGTTAATTTAGGAGAGTAAAATTGTTCATGAGAGTAGCAAGTTTTATGTTTGAGGGTCTCGCCCAAACACCGAGCAAATGCACGCGGTAGCCGCAAATTCATAGCTTGTACAATTTGCATTCACTTAAAAAGTATGACGTACAGTGAGAACTATTCCTATAAACTTGCAGATGGTTAATGTAATAACCAAATCGTCAAAAATGTAGTAAAAGTAATGGTAATGCAGTAAAAGTAAACTATATGCAATACTATTCACATCCAAAATGCTGCCGAATAAGAATTTGCAGCTGTTTGTCTATAAAAACACGGCAAATTTATTAATTTACATTCCAGAATTAAGTAGAATTTGCAGAGACATTATGAATTTGTACAGCAACATCGCTGGTTATTTGATACAAGGAACAACAAGAAAACTGATAAATTCATATAAAGGTTTATTTAAAAACTGAATGTCGTTTTGGGAAAAAAATTTATAAATGGACTTTGTAATTCCTTAGTAAGTTAGAAACGTTCAAAATACCGCCTTGTTAACATTTCTAAGGACTAAAATTTTAAAGCAAATAAAAAAGCAAATATCTTCATATGATTGCTTTTTATCAATATGATAATCACCACGTGAAATAAAAATTGCCTGAGAAAAGCAGAATTTCCAGTATTTATTTCGGGATCTAGGCTAATAAAGTTATCAGAATCACATACTGAATTTAGACTAATAATTCTGCCAGTTTTAAGAATCTCGCGGAACCACGGGTGAGAAACGCTGGTCTAAGGTAACATCGGAATCCATAAGCAAATGCTTGACTAACCAACAATTGACCGAATTAGAGGACAAATACCGTCAAATTGTATTTCCATAACTAGAAACCAGCGAAGCCCTAAGTAAACACACGAATCCTTCACGTGTCATATTTCACGCTTGTACTGTGTGTAAACCCATAATAGACGTCCAGACAATGTTTTCCATACCAGAAGCCATCGCTTGCAGTGTCGCTGCTGCTCGGACGTGTCAAAGTCCTAAATCAATATTCCGCCAACCCCCTCGGGCACGAAAATAAGGTCTGTGGAATATATATTCGATCTCAGAGTGTCTCGCCCAGCCATACCACCGTGTGAAATATTGGTTTACGATATCTGCATCCCTGCTATATTTTTGCATTCGTAGGTATATGTATCATACATAACTCGAGATGAGCGGGAATGTCAAGAATTTCAACTATTTATAGGCCATATTTTTAGTTTAATTTGTATGTTTGTCTGTATCCTAGAATCCCAGAAATACGAGAAAATAGTGGAACTATAGCTTTAAATTAAAATGGAACTAGAACTATGTAGCATATTTTATTGCCGTTGTATCAAAAATGTATGATTATCGAGATTAGATTATGACAATATTTTGGAGACTGTGGCGAACTTAATAATAAAATTATAAACCCCTAACCACAACAAGTATTTTAGAACCTAAATACGTATTTCAGCAACTATGTTGCCATCTTCAGTAGAACCTAAAAAGAGGAAAAGAGAGATTAGCACTTCATAGTATCTTTACTGGATATTGTCCAAGCAAATCACTAGTGGAAGTGACGTCCATGTTAAAAATTAGCCTATATATACCCATTTGTTGTTCACACCTCAGTGAATTTTGATCATTGAAGCGTAAAAAACAAGTTTTAATTAAAGCAGGTCAAACAATGGCGAACTAGGTATAGGACCCCTGTCTGAATTTATTAATTTATCTCTATTCAAGTGAATAAAGATACTTTCCAAGCTGTTTAGTTCCCTATTATTTGACACAGCTTTTACAAGTTTTAAGTCATCTACAACTACTTTATGACCTGTGTCTAAAATATGTTGAGCCACACTAGATTTTTCAAAACGATTATATTTAAAATGAGCTACATGTTCTTTGAACCTAGTTAAAATTGTTCTTCTAGTCTGGCCTACGTATTCTTTTTCACAGTCATGACATTTGATACAATATATACCAGATTTATCAAGTACATCTACCTTATCCTTTGGGTTTCCAAGAAGGTTTTTTATGCTATTATGAGTCGAATATGCTATACAGAGATTTTGTGATGTAAAAATACTTCTCAAACCCCTTGTATATGCACAATCGAACGGTATTTTAACATATTTCTTCTTTTCTACAGACAAAGTATTTAAAGTAGATATTTGATTTACATACATTTTTTGATTCTGCTTCTTAATCATTCTATCAACTATTTTCTCACGGTACCCATTATGTATGACAACATTCTTAATAAACAATAATTCTTGCTGATATCTATCTGCGGACAATGGAAATTTCAATAACCTATTTACTAAACAACTAATAAAAGACAATTTTTTGTTGAAAAGGATGCTGCGAATCATTAGGGATAAACCTGATTGTGTTAGTATCTTTCTGATACACGTCAATTTCTATTATATTTTTGCTATTCCTGACTACCAGAGTGTCTAAAAATGGAAGTTGGCCGTTAACTTCTTGTTCTACAGTAAAGTTAATGGTTTTGAATTTAGAATTCAAAACGAGAAGAAAATCTTGAATACTACACTTCTTGGTGTCAAAAATGGCAAAAATATCGTCGACATACCTAACCCAAGTCTTAGGGAAATATGGTGCAATAGACTTTACATTGGTTTCAAATCTGCTCATAAACAAGTTGGCAATAAAAGGTGAGAGACAGTTACCCATTGCAGTTCCCTCAAGTTGTTCAAAAAACTTTCCGTTTATTTGAAAACAATTTTGAGACATACAAAGGGCAGTCAATCTTACATATTCATCTATTTCTGACGGGTCAAAGTTGTTATTGCTCAATAATTCCCTAAGAAACTCCAAAGTTTCCGGAATAGGCACACTAGGAAACAGTGAAGCAACATCAAATGAAATCAACAATTCGCCATCCTCTAATTTTACATTGTTAACCTTATTGATAAACTCCAATGAGTTATTAACAGAGAAGCTTGGTTGAGGAACAGGTAAATTGTTGAACTCATTCGATAACCATTTCGCTAACTGGTAAGTAGGTGAGTTAATACCTGATACAATAGGTCTCACTGATTTACCAGGTTTGTGAATTTTGGGAAGAACATATAATCTAGGTACAGTAGGATTGGAAACTTTGAGGTTAAATCTAGTTTGGCGGGTGATAAGATTAGGACAACTGGACAGCGTACTATTTATTTGACGGACTAGTTTGGGCAGTGGGTTTTTCTTGATTTCCTTATAAGGACCATTTTCAATTAAGTTATCAATCCTATCAAAATAATCCGCTTTATCCAGGATGACCACCTTGATCCTTGACCACCTGAAGATGGCAACATAGTTGCTGAAATACGTATTTAGGTTCTAAAATACTTGTTGTGGTTAGGGGTGTATAATTTTATTAATGAGATTAGATTAGATTGAAAAACGTGATTCAAATTGTAAAGCTCAAATAAAGCTGTCAATGCGAACGCCATTCTTACGCAAAATTGTTGTCAGAACTGTTTTTTACGAATATCCCGTTTCAATTGTAGTTTAGAACAAAAGTATCTTCATACTCAGGTAAACTGCTGTGCTAGGCATTGAGGTCATATCTACCTAGTGTCTACCAGGTGCTAAAATGTCGAGATTACAAAAATGCCAACAAAAATTAATTCATGTTTTTATTTTATAAGTAAAAGTAAAAACTGTAGACATTTTCAGTTACGACGTCTATGCTTAACACTTCAGTATATTCGAGTTAACATAATTTTTAACTAATTAACAAATATTAATTAAGTTCTCAGATCTCTAGAAAGACAACTAGTCACACTTGTTTCATATGGGTTCATAGAAGAAATGATTGATTACACTGTATTAAAGTAAAGATATTAAGCATAAAATAAAACAAATCAATAAAATTATGTTACTTATTAAATCTCAATTGTTATTGTTCACTGTTCTTTATCATTGAATAAATGGTGTTAGTTACGCGATTTAAACTGGAGGGTATACACTGTATACTATACAGTGTAACACTGCCCGATTGTTTTGACACGAGGATGAAAACTGAAAACTGCCGTTTGGTGAATTTATATATAGGTACATTTTGACCTACGACAAAAATCATTTTGACTACCCAGGTTATGTACAACTTGTAAAATTTCCGACTATGAGTTGGATTAACCTATATTTTTACCTGAGAAACGAAATTTGACTACTTACTCCGAAGATGCCCACGAAAGGCGAAACGCGTAACTAACACTATTTATTCAATAAAAAGCAGTGACGGACAACAATTGAAGGTTTATTAAGGAAACCTATTCACATAGCGTAAAAATTTACTATGCTATGCTATGTTACTTTATAATTAGTAACCTCTCCCTCGCTATTTATAATGTAAACTAGTGTAACAATGTTCTTAAGTCTACGCTGATAAAGAATACTATTTTTGGAAAAATCACACAAGAAACGAGCGGGTATTTAAAAAAAACACTTTATACAGAAACGAAAACCGCAAACTTTGGCTACAGTTAATTGTTTTTATACGTTTTTAGATCTATTACGTTTTACTCGTTTGCAGAAGATGAATAGAACCTTTATTGTAGAAAAGAAAAGGTTTATGAATTTCAATCTAATTTTCACTGTCGTTCACCAATAGGAAACAAACTATTCGCACATATGATTTTGTCCACCTTTCGAAATAGTTTTTTGGCGATATTTTCCTCACTATGGTCTGGCGAGAGTAAAAGTTGGGACAATATTGTTAGATGGTTTAAGGTGGGCTTCGAAATGAGTAGGCAACCAAACATACCTCATAATTTTGTTTTCAGTATTTCGTGGTATTTCACCGAAATGTTTAGGTATTTCCATTAAAATTATACGTTAAACTGAACTTGAAACCTTTGCCGATAATACAAAAAAATATCCGGCTCAATTCTGTCGAGGGGACGGATTTTAAGATTATTGGTGCCTATGTCGTAGGTTTCTTGCGATCAACAAAAAAAACACCAATATTCCCAGAATTCTTCACCTACACTTGACACAATTGAGCCGGATATTTTTTGTATTATCGGTAAAGCTTTCCAGTTCAGTTTAACGTATACTTTGAATGGAAATACCTAATCATTTCGGTGAAATACTGCGAAGAAAATTATGAAGTATATTTGGTTGCAGACTCATTTCAAAGCCCATCTTAATAATGCTCTTCAATAAATGATACATACATATTTTCCGTATAAGCAATCGTTCTTACATAATACGGCTCGTCACCTTCCGAGTCCTCAAAATTTACAACCTTTATACAGAAACGAAGACCGCAAACTTTGACTACAGTTAATTGCTTTTTATACGGTTTTAGATGTATTACGTCGTACTTGTTTGCAGAAGATGAATAGAAAGAAGCTTTGTTGTAGAAAAGAAAAGGTTTATGAATTTCAATCTAATTTTCACTGTAGTTAGACCAATAGAAAACAAATTATTGGCACATAAAATTTTGTCCACCTTTCGAAATAGTTTTTTGGCGATATTTTCCTCACTATGGTCTGGCGAGAGTGAAAGTTGGGATAATATTGTTAGATTGTTTAAGGTGGGCTTCGAAATGAGTAGGCAACCAAACATACCTCATAATTTTGTTTTCAGTATTTCGTGGTATTTCACCGAAATGTTTAGGTATTTCTATTAAAATTATACGTTAAACGGAACCTTAAAACCTTTGCCGATAATACAAAAAAACATCCGGCTCAATTCTGTCGAGGGGACGGATCTTAAGATTATTGGTGGCTCTGTCGTTGTTTTCTTGCGATCAACAAAAAAAAAATACCGATATTCCCAGAATTCTTCACCTACACTTGACACAATTGAGCCGGATATTTTTTGTGTTATCGGTAAAGCTTTCAAGTTCAGTTTAACGTATAATTTGAATGGAAATACCTAATCACTTCGGTGAAATCCTCCGAAGAACATTCTGAAGTATATTTGGTTGCAGACTCATTTCAAAGCCCATCTTAATGCTCTTCAATAAATGATACATACATATTTTCCGTATAAGCAATCGTTCTTATATAATACGGCTCGTCACCTTCCGAGTCTTCAAAATTTACAGGGGAATTTTATTTACACATGAAGTGAACAATTTTTTCGATATACATAGCTCTTCAGAAGAAAAAAGTATTCAATATAAATATGTTGTTATACTACCTTTCTCCTTTATGTTGTTATAGTTGTTATGTATGGTGTTTCGCAAAAACTTGTATCCTATACAAGTACATATACGAATACACAAAGCTGGGCAAAGTTAAACAGAAAGTTAACTTCGTTAATCGTTATTCCGTTAACGAAAAAATTAACTTCGTTAACCGATAGTCCGTTAATTTGTTACAAATGTAACGGAAGTTAAAGTTAACCGTTAATAGTTAACTTTTTACACCAAAAAAGATTGGTTGAGTGACGTCAAATAAGAGCGGACCTTTCGGTTGAATAAGTTAAAATTACCTTAGGAATTTTCCAACTAGGTATAGTGGTAGTGATACCGGTAAACTTGGGTGGCTTTTGCCGTAGTTATAAATTGTCATCTAACCTACGTTAAACACATTTGTATACAGTATAGTATCTAAAACAATAATAACGAGCAAAATACACTCACACATGTTTGAAATAGCAACAAAATCTTAACAATCCAAATAAATTTCTAACAATGGCCAAAGCCACGCAAGGTAACAAAAATACCTACATTGCGAGATGCAAGATTTACAGAAGATATTGAAAAGATCAACTAAGCTGGTTAGACTAGAATTTTTAAAAGGGTGCTTTTTTAAGTTTAGGTTTAAATATTGAAACAATAGGTATCTGTTAAAAAGATAGAATATGAAAATTACATAATACATAGGATCTTCACTAGGCAAAGCTTTTGTTGTTCTGTTTTCTTGCGACCGGGAATCTGGAACCACACATTAAGGAACTGTTAAGAACTAAAAACATGCTAAAAACAACACAATTCGCGTGCATGCATAAGATATGGACGCCGCGTTGCTTGTAGTAGTACGTCATACACATGTAAACTAAACTAAGTCCGAACTAGCACAAAATGCCTATACAATTTGAAATGTTTACTGATATTTTCAATTAACGGACTTGAATTAACGGATGATGAATGTAGCGGAAGTTAATGAGTCCGTTAATGGTATTGAAAGTTAACTTAAAAGTTAATTCGTTAACGAAAAATTTAACTTCGTTAATTAACGATTAACGGATTAACGCTTTTGTGCCCAGCTGTGCGAATACATAGTTACATAAGATATGTTGCATATCCGCAAAAAAAAAAACAATTTGGGAATTGCGTAACACACTTCTTAAGCTTTTGATGGATTTATCATGGAAATGTCCAAGCTTTGTAGATGAAATAAACACGTTGATATTCTTATGTGCCTTTGGCGTTTTTCGGGACGTATAATTCGAACATGCCAACTCTTACTAAAACTACATATAGACATTTTTTTATAGAGAATTAAAAGATCTAGACATTTTCTGATAACGTTCATTGTTGTCTGATCAATAGAAAACAAAATATTGTGTAGACCAAGAGCCCACATATTTAGTAATATTCAGCCTCAAATACTAATCACTAGAGTGCGGATTCTGAGCATTTTGCTTGGACTGTTTTAATGTAAGCAGTTTAAAAAGCTTAAGGATCTCCCAGAATTCTGAGAAAACAAAGTATTTCGCGCTATTTATGTTTAGTTTATATTCTTTTGACGGTTTTTTGGGATGTTTATACCCGATTTTAGTGGGTTAGTGCGACGGTGACAAAAACAAAAACAAACCAAACAGACTCTATCACTGCCGTGTATACGCCGAGTGACTGGCGTCAGGCTGACTATTGTGATTGGTGCATTTCTAGATGTCGTAGATCTGCGTATTTCCGTCTCAAAAATCGCAAAAATTGCTCAAAATCGTCTCTAATGCTAGAGTTTTTCGACTTGGTAGTATATTTGAAATGCTAAATATTAAGTATAAATGGGTGCCTGCCACATAGATAAAAAACAATCCCAAAGTAATTATTCAAAACAATAAAATATTCTGCTGAAAGTGCATGAAAACAGTAAGCTACAATCATTTATTTTACGATTTCTGTCTTGGTAGTGATTGTTTTGATTTTACGCCTATTTTTTCGCTCTATTTCACGTATTAAAATGAAAATATTGAAGTTTAACATTTACTTCTTAGCCATACTACATTAATGCATTGTTTCGGTAATACATATTAACATAATTCTTTTTTGTTCAATTTGTTCAACTTCGTATAAATATAGGGATTTGGACTAAGCAGTATGTGTCACGTGGTTAAACTAGATGGAAAACCACATGCTTAGTTCAATTAAGTCCCTCAGAAGCAATATTTTGTGTGATGTCTGTGCTAATAAATACATATATACAAAAATAATACAAGGTATACATGTATTCTTAAACCGCTCTTTTGTGTGCTTTTTTACCTTTTTTCGTGCATATTTTAACGCGTATTTTCCAAAAATAAATGCTTATATCAGTGGCGTAGCTACCATGGGTGGCACCCGGTGCGGATATCGTGGTGTCACCCTAAGAATGAAAAGTGAAAACCGTTAAAATTAACAAAAATCCGATAAACATAATGTTTATAAACATAGGTTTATTTAATTAATACAAATGAGTGTTATTATTAACTAAGTTACAATATTATGATAATAATAGTGCTAATGATTATAGGTACTTATTATAGGTATATCCTTTCATATAGATGTATGAAAGAGAATCTCTCCTCTTCTCAAAACCTCTTCTGTCTAGCTTTAACACCTTTAACACGAAAATCACGATAATCAAGATTTTTAAGTCTAGTTTGGGTCATTGTTGCCAGCAAATAATTTTTAATTAATTTTAATTTGCTACACCTGTCATACGAAGCAACTGTTTGTGAACAAATTGTCATAAATAAAATAACTAGTGCGATCGTTACATTCGGATGAGATTCTATAAAATCATCCCATTCCACGATGAATTTCAAGTCTAGAGACGCCCAATTAGAAACTGTAACTGGCCGCTTTTAAATGTCTTCTCAACCTTTTGGTATCTCTAAAGAGGCGTTGTGTTTCTGACACCTCATCATAAAAACCAGTAAATTTGGATACAGCTAATATCAACTTTTCAGTGTTCGCCAAAAGTAAAGTATTTGGCTGCACAATCCCGAACAATGAAGCTACATCTTAAATTGGCTTCGATCTAGTTGGATATCAATACTGAATCGGTCAAAACATTCCAACATATCCTTTTCAAGTTCAGGTCTCTGCGAAAGTCCTGCATCGGTGGCCAAATCACCGGCCATTCGCTTTTTACGACGAATTCGTCGTTTTATTGGAATGCCGTAGTCCTCCGATTTTTTTTCACAGCAAAATCTACTGCCTTTTCTACAATATGACTTTTCTTCAATATATTTATACGAAGTGTCTCTATTTTTATAGCTAACTGATCAACACTCAAAGCCTTTACTTTGCAATGCAATCTGAGCACACTTTATTTATTTTATCCCTTGGAAGAAAAGATAGCAAACAAAATCACACACAGCAGATATAAGGTTCTGTGCAGCACCTCTGGTGTCTAAATTTTTGTGATGGTCACATAATTTCTGAATTGCAGCCACAATCCCATCAAAATTTTGCTGTGATTACAATTGCTGTGATTACACAGATGCTTTGCTGTGATTAAGAAGCACTTCCAAATTGCTAGTAGACGCAAAAAAATGTAATTATGGTCTCTATCATTCTGAAAAATGTTACACAAGATACATTTTGTGCAAATGAGTGTTGGCCACATAAATTAATTGAATGATCTATATATCCAACAAAAAATTGCTTTGTGGGAAATAAAGAAATTGATTACAAATAAATCATAACCATATGTACACATCAGTACTGCCACTTATAAAAATTCGCAAAACTGTAGTGATTGAATAACTGCCACTTGTAAATATTTTAATCTGCAATTATTTATTTAATAACCTACACGCATTTATAAATTCACTATTGATAACTAAATCTTTTACTATAGATAACTGGTTAAAATGGCTTCAAGTCTAAAGTGATTTATAGTTGAAAAACATGGTGATGGTTTTTAAGTTTTTTCTTTCACGGTCGGGTGTCACCCCACGACGGGTGACACCCGGTGCAGGCCGCCCCCGCCGCCCCCCCCCCTTAGCTACGCCACTGCTTTTATTTCAACGCTCTACTAATCACAATAATAAAACTAACCTAACCTCAGTTCAATTTTTTCCAATTACTAGCACAAATCACACAATTGTCTGGACTAAATTAATGAATCTAGCTAAAATGTTGCTTATTTAAATAGCCGACATAATACAAATACACATGTCTATGTTTTTGCTATTGGATTAGGTAACATTCTAACTTTATTCATTAATTAAGTCTAGATAAAGTAGATTGAGAGATCTACGAACTAATGAAAACCTTACTAATACCTTATTAAATTTAAATTATTGATCTTTTCTTTTCTGAATAAATAACTGTTGTTTTAAAATATTTTTACAAGATGTCAGTTACTACGACTAGATGGCTACTAATTCGAAACAGCACAATAAATTGCCGTAGCAGTCCAATCCGATCAAACAGAAATCATTATCGACCTCATAAGCAGATTTCGTAACGATAACGTAAAATTGTAATCGTATTTGGCATTACCGGAAAACTCCATAAACTTTCTACATCCGTCGAGAGAACTCCCGTCTATTCGATTTAATGAGACCAAGGTCAGGGTTCATTACGAGCATTTCTCTACGCCGAAATGGACGGAGACACGGTTCGGTAACAACTTTGCTCGAACATAATTCGGACAAATACGGTGTCAGTCTGTGTTGCTTCAGGGTCCACAGGAGGAGAGGAAGCTCAATAGGAAGTTCGTGAGGTCCGTTCGAAACCCCACTTGTCGGTTAATCCTCGCCCGTTTTGGTACACATACGGACATCCTTCCGGATCCGGTTCTGAACGTTTGATCAACTAATTAGTTACGCGGCGAAGATGGTTTACCTGACCGGCATTAGATTAAGGGTACGCTAATACGAAGACGTAGCAGCTCCCCGGAGGGAGATTAATCTCCAAAGTACTTCGCCAAGTTGCGGTTTAAGATGCTACGTGCCTGTATCCTAAAGTGGGTTACTTGAAAATTGGGACACACGGTGTTAAGCGTTAGATGTAATTTTTACAGGTCTTTGCAGACTTGGAATTTAACAAAAAATTTAATTTTCTCTTTTTAATAGATAACGTGATAAAATTATTTGGCTTATTTACAGGTAAACCAAGCGGGGCGAATGGCTCTAGTGCTAGAGTGTTGGCCTACTGACTAGGAGGTCCGAGGTTCACATCCAAGACCAGCCGAAAATTCCCCCCGGCAACCAGTTGAACATCTCTGATTGTCGATATTACTGTACAGTAGTGAGGGGAAAACTCATACAGGAAAACCAAGTAACAACTCTTTGAGCTGACATTTTTATGTTCAAACGTGTTTAATTACTCGTTTCAGAAAAACGCTGATCTAAACCTCTCCCATAACATTCACATATTGTTACATATAGCTTGAATGTTCAAGGTTACAGCTTACAATTAAGCCTACTTTAAAGGGCAAAATGCACCTTGTCAAAAAAAAAAACAATCGAGTTTTCAATTAAAAATTTTCTAATTTAAATTGCCGCAACCACGTGTTTAGAGAGCATTACAAACAAAGAAACCCTACAAACCGCACACTAGTCAAACTTTCCATCTTGGGAATATCATCAGACACGTGGAACTTTGCACTTGGCTACGAAATGAAATAAAACAAGAACAAAATTTCTTAAATCACATCATTTGGTCGTACGAGTCAAAATTTACAAATTTTAGAATGTCTAATCGGAAAATGAACATTATTGAGCGACAGAAAACCGTTTTGGAACTAATGTTTAGATAGGGATGTACCAGAACCATTTAATTGGGCCATTCATGTTCCAGGATAACTTGAATGGAGAACGATATTTAAGTCTTCTGTGCACCGAAGTGGGAGACTATTTTGACAATGTTGCGTTGGACCAAAGGAGAATATTGTGGTGGCAGCAAGATGTAGCACCGCCTTACAATGCGGCAGTTGTATGAAATTATATGAATCAACAATTTACAAATCGCTGGATTGCTAATGGTGGAGTGGTGTAATGTCCTGCTAGTTCCCCTGATTTAGGTCCTACTACTTTCTATGGGGAACTGTGAACGACGAAATTTATCACGATACTCGCAGAAATATCGAGGATATGCGGGATCGAATAACAAATGCTGTCAATGCTATTCCGGGAACAAGTTAGAAGAGCATTGCAGCATGTACAAAAGCGGGCACGGTTATATGCCTTCAAGAAAATGGCGACCTATATGAACATTTACTTTAAAAATAAGCTTGTTGCTGTATAAACTTGCTTCTTTTACAATCTGAATGGTTTTAATCCAATGCACTCTTGGTCAGGCCGGCGGTCTGGAACCAAGCTCCAGTTAGGTGCCTGATAAGCACGACAAACAACGAGAAAATGCCATAATTCAACATGGCGCCCATAACAACAAAAGTTGGCCAAGATTACGCCGCCATCTTTGGTGTTATATCAAATTAAAAAATAACACTGCATTCCTGGTTTAAAATAATGTTTTTGTTTCAAATGTCTAGCTACATTTGGTTTTGAATAGAAAATTAAAAACGATATCTTAACATTTCAGTTTTTTGCGGATATCTACTAAATGAAAAATGATAGCTTAAATTTCTTTTCAGATGATTGATCAGCACAAAAATACGAATCTTTGCCAAATTTAAACATAGGCTAAATCTCCACTAATAAGCGAGATCCCCATGGTGATCCTCGAAATTGAATCACCCGGTATATCGTGACGAATATTGACGTATAGATCTACCCCATCCTAAGTAAGAGAAAAACTACACACATACAAAATACTGGAAAATATTTAAAAAAAAGCAAAACATCTTTATTTAATTATTGCCTGTTATGATAATGGGTGATATGAAAAAAATGAATACGTACTTTATGCTCATGAGTATATACTTTATGTTAAATATTTTAATGTAAATCCTCAAACTCACAAGTTATAAAAACCTGGAGCAGATGCTCACTGTCAGCAAGTATTTAGTCAATTTATTATAAATTTATTTTAAACTGTATTTGGTTGAATCTCGGTAAGAAGAATGATGAGAGAGATAGGCAACATCGTTATTTCCTAAAATCTGAGAGAGATATACGGTGTTCTCAGCGCTCTACTAATAGTGAATCTACCATACTCATTTTTATTTATATCGCCCAATAAATAATGCAGTAAGAGTTTGAGTTGAATGAATTGTAATTATTAATGTCATATTTTTACACCCGACAACCGCAAAAGGGCAAATTGGCATCTCTTTAGACATTGGTTTTGGTGATCATGTTATTAGAACACTATGACGGATTACAGCAGGAATAAAGCCAGGCGATTGTCATATTAATTTCACAATATTTAGAAAGCAAAGTGCGCTCAAGATTGCACCTGCGAATTAATCAGCGGCATCTCAAAACCACTACTCGCACCATATCGCAGCATATACCAACAAGATGCTGGAGCTCACTCAGCTATATTGATATTCCTTAACCTTTGTCGCACTCGCTACGAGGGCAACTGAGCGAGTGAAGTATCAAATCTCAACGTATCAATCAAGTATGTTTCCGAAGCAATTTGCTTGTAAATTTCTGATGCATTAAATTTTAATCATGTCTCCATACCCTAATTGGATAGTGCTATCATGATGGAATATATCTTAAATAAAAGCCCTTTCCAATGATACTCCACATAAAATACACAAACATGGTTTATATATATATATTGACTTGTGTTTTTGAACCTTAATCGTAAACGTAAATTTAACAAGAGAGCAATGCGAAGAAATTCTATGAGCTGAATACAAATCCAGATCAATGGGTTTTCTTCGTATTTGTTCTTTTGCAGTTAAAGGTATTTTCCGCTTAAAAGGCCAAAATAGAAAGGCCGAAATCGTATCCACCCTAAACTAATTTATCAAAAACACCTCCATTCACTCTCCATTCACAAAATCCAATGTAAATATTTAACGATTGTAATTTTTTCTTGAACTCTTCTATGTTAGGCCAGAAAAGTGCCAGTTGCTTCTGACCACCCAGCTACAGCGTGAGCAACTGAAACCGTTTAAATGACGGATAATATATGTGAGAAATCTGGAATACGAATTAAAGTACACATAGAAATTTATTTACAATAACATGTTTATTCCATCATTATTACTTAGTTTATTCAAATATACACACTTGGTGTACTTCGGTGTGATACATAACATAGATAATGGTCGCTATAGAGAATGGCTGCCGTCAGCATATTAATGCTTCAGCATGTTTCACTGTTTCTGCTTGTATAATGAACGTAATAATTGTTTGGTGGGACAGTTATATGCATGAGTTTCCGAGTTTATACCGACTAGTTATTCAGTTTGCAGTGAGGTATCTGCGCGGGATAAATTTAATTTCATTAGAAATTGTCCTCCTTAACACAGGCATAGATATGGCATAAATAGTGATTTAGTTAGTTATGTAATAGCACTTAGTTTAACACGTAAAAGCTTTCTCTATTTCAAAAAATTGAGTAGGCGTTACAATAAATTAATAATTAATTACAAACTGTGCAACGGGAAACCCGTAAAAGTAATAATTTATACCGCAACGCTCCAAATCTCAAAGTTTTAATTGACGAAACCTCTTAATGGAAATTCGAAGGTAACTTTTCCCCAAATTGGAATTTGCCGTCACTTAGAAATTACATTGGACGCTTTAAAACAACTCGAGCAAACACCAAACAATTTATATTATGAACAAAAACAATAAAACTTTTAGAGTAAAAAAAATAATGTTTTTCCTCAGTATGGAGGTTGATTTCCCGCGAATTCTCACATATCAATAAACTCCAAGTTGTGGGGGAAACAAAAATATAATTCGGCAGGTCGATTGAAAACATTTCAGCCCTATCGAATCACAAACATTTCTAAGGAGATGGTATCCTTGAGACGAACGTTTTATCTATTCCGGTTGTAAATTTTGAATGGATCATCTTTTGGGGTGACTTTTACGCCCAACTTGGGCGAATGCCATCTAGCGGGATCTGCTAGAAGTTCGCAGCGATTTTACGGCGACGTAGAGGTATCATCGGCAGATGAGAAAATCGTAAAAGTAGGCTTAAAAATGTTTATGTGGGAAGGTGGTATTGCATACGTAATCATGTGGATGAAGTAATGAGAAGAAGACGTGGATGGGTTACTGAAAGTGAAAGGAAAGAGTGCGTGCCATTTCTGGAGATTCAGTCCTAAAAACAAACAATGCATGACGAGAAGCAAATAATTTCCGGTGTCAGTTGCGAAGTGTCGCACGATTTGTTTTTATTTGTATCGTAACTTCTACTCTGTTCAACAAATCACTTTTTAATTCGTGGATGTTTATAATACCTTCTAACCAAGTCGACGTAGAATAAAGGAAGCAAATCGGAGTTTAGAACTTTGTTAATACGTTTGTTTATCCTACTATGGAACGTTTAAAAGTCCAGGAAAATGCATAGTCAGATGGTACCACAATGATGAAATTAGTCGTGCACGTTTGCAGTTTTTACGTGGAACGTCTTTAGCGTAGGATAATAATACGATGGGATAGCTATTTGTACAGTGGTGTAGGTACCGGGAAGCAGTGGGAGCAAACAACTCCAGGCGCACGACGAAAGGCTATAAAAAAACAATTTAGTAAACAATTAATTGGTTAGATTTTGTAAATAAAAGTTTGGTGCACTTGACTTAATTAGTATAATTTTGATTTTTAGATTGGTATGGAGTGAACAGTTACTCTACGTAATAACACTACCGGGGAGCCGGAAAGTGTCCGAGTAATTGTTTTAAGTTTTTAAAGTTCAACAACAGATTTCTCTCCGTAGTAACTTTACCGGAAAACGGGCAATAGTGTATGGGAAACTGTTTTCTTTTGAGTACCCTTCGTAGGAACACTACCGGAGAGCAGCCTCACTCTCCATATGGCCAAAGGCTTAGACGGCAATAGTGTATGGGAAACTGTTTTCTTTTGAGTACCCTTCGTAGGAACACTACCGGAGAGCAGCCTCACTCTCCATATGGCCAAAGGCTTAGACGGCAATAGTGTATGGGAAACTGTTTTCTTTTGAGTACCCTTCGTAGGAACACTACCGGAGAGCAGCCTCACTCTCCTTATGGCCAAAAGCTTAGACGGCAATAGCGTATGGTTTGATGTTAAAAAATACCATTGGAGTGCAGCCTCACACTCCGGTCCAGTGGCTTGGCGATGGTACTAGTGAGCCAAAAACGTTAGGTTAGATACTCGTTTATTACAAAAATCTTTGGGCTTGTATACAAAAAGTCGTCTTACAACTATTACAGTGGTACTAAAATCTAATACATTTTCTTAATAAAACATATGTAAGTATAAATAAAACGTTGGTAACCACTGATTCCAATTGCACGCTGGACTGATGATTTTGCTGACTCCGCGTTTGATCGTTCTTGGTTCCAACGAAATTTCCTTGAATGTGGCGTGACCGTCCGATTCTGCTGAATTGCACATTGGCATATACAGAAGTTTAACATTGTGTCGCTATTTTTATAATAGGATGTGAGAATTTATCTTCATTATTTGCATAAAAGATGGAATGTGTTTAATTAAATTAAACAGGTGTATTTATACATATAGCTCCATATACATTTAACATTACTCTGTAAATGTGTTTAAGCAAGCGCGCTTCATATTTACTTATTGAGTGTACTATTGTAGTATTGTTCCGTAGTTCTTAGTTGGGAGTGGTCCAGGCCAGGGTGGAATTAAATAAAAACTCACACTGGTTTTACATCTGTGTAAAATTGTTCCAGATATACTAAGCAGAAGGCAGGTCGCTGCCTTCTCGTTCAGGTGTCGGATGTTTCGCTCGTAAATACAGACAAATAACAATTCTCCTTGATACCCCGCTATACTCTATTTCCATCAATTGCCCAAATACGTCATTACCGTTAATTAGGTAACCAAACGTCGAGGTTGTTCACTTGCCTTTTGTGCAAAGTCAGCGTTTGGTATCTATACCAGACACCGCAATCATTGACGAATTCGGGTTGTTAACTTTATATTTGTATGCAATTTTTACTCGAGCACAATAATAGCTTTAATTTATTACTCCTTCGTAACAGTATATTGTTCAGTTTAAATGACTTTTACCAATGACAGCCCATAGATAACCTTATGCATGTGGCAGCTGGTGGCAGTACTGTTTAATGCAGACACGATCGATCTCGATCAAATATAAAATATCTCTTGCAGTTAAACTATTCATTGTATATATTGTATGATAAAGTCATGTGCCTGGCCACAGCAGATTTTTTCTTAAGTGTTCGTTTTTTGTTTACCAATACTGTTGAAACGAGGGATGGCAGTTGGGGCGATTTTTCAACTATAATAAAATTCTCAATAATGATTTCCGTTAAATTTTATCGCAATCAAAGTGAAAAATTATTTTTTTAATATTATTTAAAGCAAAATTGAATGCATTAAATTGGGAGCAGCTTGAAAAAATATTTGGGCCAAATAAGAACTACCCCATGCAGTATATAGCTCTCAAACAGTCATACATTCGCAGTGAAAGGACACGGAAACACGGAAACGCCTCAGGAAGGTTAGAACACAGTTTACAAAATTTTATGACATCCTTCTTCACTTTCAAGCACTTTCAGAAGAATGTTCTCAATATTCCCTCGTAAGTGTTTTTTTGTTTTGTATTTAGATAACAAATATATTAATCTGTAAGTTGTAATGCTAGCGATGTCATGCAGAACTCCGGTTGAGAAACACTGCTATAAATTGTCGAAATCTTTGAACGTTATCTTCGCCACTACCCTTGTGCCGGGCTCTTACTTCTCAACTTTTGTTGATCAACTCCGTTGGATTATAGTTGACGTAGGATCTCTGAAATTGACGACGATGACATAGGGACATGTTCTGTTAACCACTTGTAATCGAACGTAGTTGATAAAAAATCGGCCGGCGACGTTTTTTTTTGCCGTAAACATTGACTGAGGGTCGGGGGCCTTAGCACTGGCGCCATGTGGCTTGTTGTACTGCAGCCGCCCAGATAGTTTAATCGAAGATCTTCGTCCAGTTTATAAGGCTGAGGAGTCTTCCGATTACATTTTCTTTGCGGAAGTTGGTTGTGGGGTTCCTCTTCCAAGGTTTGCTTCCCTCCAGGAGGTCAATCCTAAGCATTCGAATATTGAGAGGCATCTTGCTCCTCTTCAGTCTGCACAGAGATCGTATAGAGCTTTTTTGTTCAGGATGCAGTGTGCGTAGGTCTGGCGGTCGGTGAAGCATGGTCTGGTGTTCGGTTAGTTTTAATTGGATTATACATTATGCGACTGTACGAAATGTGGCTGGTAGTATGTAGTAATTGGTTGAGTGGTTGTGTGATTTGTGACTGTACTTGTTTATTGGATGTCTGTTGTGTAGCATCTTACATGCTTTTTAAGACGATTTTTCTCTTTTTTTGCGGCATAGTGGAAGAGTAACTATGAGTTTAACTATGCCGTAGGATTGTTTGCATCATTATTTCATTTTATGCGAAGTAGTAATAACAATTGTAATGTGGTGTAGAACAATAAACATATTCTATTCTATGTTCTATAGTGTGCAGGTGGTTCCTGAGGCTGCAGTGCCCGGTCACCATCCTTAGGTTGTTCCTGCTGAGTTCTATTACCTCAGCTGCTATATGTATTGAGGATTTCTTCAATGGTATTTTACTTTGTCGGTGCCCTGTCAGGTTTTCCCAGCGGTCGGTAGGTGTTTTTTGATAGCTCACTCTCGCACATCTGACTTGATTACACACTTTGATAAGCGTGTCATTGGTTCTGGTCCAATGCATGGTCTACCCGATCCTGTTCGTTTGCCAGTTTGTCGGCTCTTTCCTTGCCTTCCTCCCCGTTGTGTCCTTACACCCACTCTAGGGTTCCTGTGTTTGTTTCTGCCAGTCTCGTTATGTTTTGGAAGCATTCCCAGTTTACTCTGGATTGCATTTTGTAGCTGTGAAGATCTGGTGACGTTGCTTATACTTGAACTCGATACGATTCAATTGCAAATGTCTATATTTACAGATTACCTATTATTGTAAGATTTTTAGTTCATCTACACTTATTTTCCCATAATTTAAAATGTATGCAAATTCTAAACGCGGAACAGAAATGTTCTTAGGAAACCTCGTCAACTGCGAAGTTTACCTCCAACCATTTTCGCCCCGCGGCATGGCAGTGATCATCTGAATCTTCCAACCGACAATTTCCCTCCATATAAATTCTGCCCGTAAGAAAACAAGTTTCCACCTCGGTAGATCCGATGGTGGGTGTTTGTCCGCCCCTGCAGAAGATATTATCGCAGTTCCGGTGAAGTATTATCAGGCGAAATGAAGTCTTGTCTAATGCGGTAGCTCGTCCTTTCGCCCTAGTTGTCGGCCCTTGAGAGCGCGCCATCCTCCACAGAAAAGTAATTAAATAAATTGTATTTTCCGAGGTGGCGCACGTACGGCTCGCGGACATTTATAAAGTTATTTTTTATTTACTTTTTTATTAATTAACAGCACCTCATAGGTACGTGAGTATAACACCTAGTCTGATGACTATCTAGCTATATTAAATTGCTAAGTATAATAGGTGATTTTAAGTGTTCCCCATTGGTGTAACTTAAATTTAGTTTGGATGCTGGCGCTTTAAACTTCACACACTGCACGTTGCTCTGCTTTGTTCACCTATCACTCACATAACACTCAGCTCTGCTTTTGTAACATCGCTTCACTAACTCAAAAGGTTTAGTTCTTTTGAGTCTGCGCCCACAGTCAGTATTGTCAAGAAGCTGGATTGCCTCGACATTAGTGTGCTGAAGAAATCTGTTTTCATGATTCTCGGCAAACTTTCGAATTTCATCGGTTACTAATTCCATTTGAAGATCCCTGTGGAGATTTTTGGTTCTTGTATACCAAGGTGCACCCACGATATTTCTTAGCACCTTATTTTGGTAGCGTTGAATGATGGTGATGTTGCTTGGCTTAGTGCAGCCCCACAGTTGGATACCATAGGTCCACACAGGTTTAAGTATCTGCTTGTAGTAGAAGTTTATTATATATCGACAAAACCGACTTCCTACCAATAAGCCAGTACATTTTTTTATATCTTATGACCAATTCTTCTCGTTTCTTTCTAACATGTGCTTTCCAGCGGAGCTTGGTGTCTAGCGTCATACCGAGGTATTTAGCGGTGTTCGAGTAGGGTACGGTGGTGTTATTTATTTTAACTTGAACGTATCGTATTCGCTTGTTGGTAAAATTTATGTGATCGGTTTTGGTTTCGTTCAATGTAATTAGCCATCGTTGCATTCAATCACTAATATCGTTTACAGCATTCTGCAGTTTTGGTGTTGCTCCTTCAACATTTGTATCTACTGTCATGATAAGAGTGTAATTAGCAAACGTGGCAACGGTAACACCATCGGGTTGCGGAAGATCATGTGTGTATAGAAGGTAAAAAATTGGGCCAAGTACACTACCTTGTGGTACTCCAGCTTTAATACATTTAAGTGTTGAGTACTCATTATCTTGCTTTATACGGAAGTATCTGTCAGCAAGAGTGTCATTAGCAAATGTGGCAACGGTAACACCATCTGAGACCCAATTCTCGTCATCTTTTTGAAGCGAATACGAGAAGTTTCGAATGAAGTGGGGATATCACTGGTTGCCCTCTGTAACACGCGCGCCACGCCCATACGTTCTCATACGTTTGATTGAAAAGTATGGGCGCAGCGCGTGCGTTATTGTTCTTCGCAACGAGCAAATTTGCGCCTAGATACGTACTAGCGGGCAACCGGTGACATCCCCACTCCATTCGAAACTTCTCGCATTCGCTTCAAAAAGATGACGAGAATTGGGTCCCTGGATGCGGAAGATCATGTGTGTGTATAGAAGGTAAAAAATTGGGCCAAGTACACTACCTTGTGGTACTCCAACTTTAATACATTTAAGAGTTGAGTACTCATTATCTTGCTTTATACGGATGTATCTGTCAGCAAGATATGATTTTAATAGTTGGCTATACTCGAAGGGTAGTAGCCGTTCTAGCTTATAGAGTAGACCTTCGTGCCAAACTTTGTCGAGGGCTTTTTCCACATCCAGGAATATAGAGGAGCATACCTATTTTCCTCTAAAGTTTGTTCTATTACCATTGTTATTTTGTGCACCTGATCAATTGTCGAATGTTTGTTTCTGAACCCACACTGATGGGCGGGTATAATGTTTCTTTCATCTAAGATTGGCTTCAGTCGTTTTGCAAGTAGTTTTTCAAACATTTTTGACAATGTGGGCAGTAAAGAAATCGGCCTGTCGGAGGATGCTTTATTTGGAGGTTTACCTAGCTTTGGACTCATCACTACCTCCGCAGTTTTCCAAATAGTTGGGACATATTTAAGCCAACATGCTGCGTTGCAGAGGTTAGTTATCTTAACTATGGCTTTCTTAGGTAATTTTTGTAAGATGTCACCTGTTATTAGATCACCCAGGTGACTTTTTGACTTTAATTTTTTAAATTTCATCTCTTACCTCTTTAGGAGTAACGGGGGATATACTATTTCCTTGGATTATTGTAGAATTAGTTGTTTCTTCCATAGTTCTAACTTCTAAATTACAAAATTTTGTAATTTTTATTACGTGAACTAAATAAAGTATTTAATTTTGTACGTAGATATTGAACCAATAGTGGATACGTAGACTACTTAGGTTAGGTTTACATAGGTGTTTTGTACTGTTTTATTTTGTTTGTCATAGCACCGGATGAAATCGGTGGTTATAATTATAGAACTAACGTGTCATGGACGTAATTTTGTACTTTTACAGTGTTTATCTTTGTATTATCCAAATGAATAATAATACTAAAAGCAGGTTATTGTTGCATTATTGTGTATTCAATATTTATTCAGTTACAACAATTTGAAACACGACTGTTTCTATGCAGATGATACAAAACTGAGGAGTAGATAAATTCAGTTGACACAACTGACGGTTTGATGTGGTGGAATTGTATTCCAAATGAGATGAATTAACGGAACATTAAATGTTCAGCGTTGTCTGCAGTGCAGTCACAATTTAACATGTTGATTTAATAATAATAATAATAATTAATAATAATAGAAGCAGCATTATAAATCATAAATTACATGCTCATAGTACACAAACCATATAGACCACATTCATAACACCACAATTAATTGGGCCGGGTCAGATCACTGGTTTAAATTATTTATGCAGTATAGTCGCATTTTAACTCGTTTATGCGTATTTGAATGTGAGTATGGAAATAATGGGACTCATGGTAAATATGATGAAAAAGTTGCCAAAAATAAAAAGTTGATAAATATCAAAACTGGCATGATAATGGTGGTATCAACTTACGTTGATATAGACAGTTCGAATATAGGATTAACAAAGTATTGTCTTTTGTCCATAATTCCCTACCCTACCCTGCTTTTTATCCCCTATAAGAATGTTTGCAGTGGTGGTACCAATAGGAACTTTTGATATGTTTTTAAAACATATGAATAAAGCTACGATTGAAATTCTAGACGTCCATATCTTTGAACAGATTAGTTAGAAAAAATACCAGTAATTTTGCTCCATTTGTCCACCCTACGATTTTTCTCTGTGATTGACTTTTAAGATATTATTTAAAACTAATCACAAGTCTACAATAATTCAGCTTGTTTCTAATTCTAATATTTTAAAAGTTGAACTTTATTGTTTCTCATGCTGCATTCACAATCTTAGTTCCTTCCAAATATTTTCAATGCTTAGTGATATAAAAAACGTCGTCAACCTTTTTCATGAAAAGTTTTGGGAACTACAAATTTGATAGCAACCATTTTTTTCCGTGATTAATCGATGGGAAGTTTCGAGAAGTTTCGGGTGATCTACGACGTACGCCCGCTTAATTTTTTTTATTTCTGACGCTGGACGAATTAAATTTTGAAAAGTGCTAATATAAAAAATACAATTTTTGGGATACCATTGCGGTTTTCCGAAAATACCATCATTGAAATTTTTAATGGCAACCTACATTATTTGTGTGATATTTTCACTCCGGATGACCTTCTGGACACAAAAACATGTTAATCGTTAAATTTTATCACCAGGGCAAAGTAAAATAGCTTTCTTTGTTTATTAATTAAATTATTAATTAAACTATCGATATAACACTTGTCATGATCACATACAATTTCACTTTGATTACTTAAATCACGGGAAATAAATAGAATGATGGAACACCAATGTTGTGAATGTAACTTTGATCTACTTGGGGGAACTGGTGCCACATCCGAGCGCTTATGTCGATTCCTTCATCCATGGTACATTCTGATTATTCGATAGAGAAAAATTTTACAATTACAATGACACCGAATTCTTGATGATTTTGATGAAAATAGTAGCGTAAAATTTCCTTTTAAATAAGGGAAATAGAAAGGCAGCGTAGTGAACTTGGGATAAACATCCGAATTTGACGGTTCTCCGTATTTCACAATTTCAGCCAGAATCAATTTAGTTAGTGTTTATTTGACAATCGTCGAATATTTTCGCCAATTCATAGCTCCATAGATTATTATACAAGAAAGTTCTGTTGTTGTGTTGGAGATAAACTTAAATAAATAAATTATAAATATATTTGTAAATTTACTGTTTCACATATATTTTATAATAATAATCCACGCCTTACATCCCCCAACATCTTTCGTCACTACGGGGGCATCGGCAGGCCCGAATTATCATTATTAAGGCCAGCGTCTGTGGCACGTCTTAAGTTGTTTGACTTTCAGCATTCGCCGAGGAGTAAAGAAGAACCACAGAAAACCCTTGACTCTGAAAGCAGGGCATGAGAGCCGAACTCACGCCCCCCAGACTGATAGCCAAGCGCTCTACCGCTTGGCCAGTATATATTATATTAAATAATGAGATGCATGCACCTTCATTCTGATGCATTCGTCCTATTGGAAGGAGTAGTCGACATAAGCGCTTGGATATGGAACCACTTTCCTCACTCAGTAGGGCATAGATAAAATACATAATTCGACCCATGCAACGAAGACTATAGTAACTACATAGGCATTGAACGTGAGTTACGATAGTCTTTGTTGCATGGGTCGATATAATATTATAATATACTAATATAGATGGGCAGCTCAAAGCCATCCTTGTGGACTCTATTTTTAGTTTACCCCCATCCGCTAAGAGGCGCTAGTAGCACTTCCCACTTTTTCACATAATGAATTAATGCATAAAATCAAGAAAATCGCGTGATGGAACTATTACAGTACAAAAGCTACCACAGAAAATGAAAAGTTATATACTTCACTCATATATCACTGAAAAATATACGTTTAAAATTCTGATGATTAGGCCGGTATAGAAGCGCGCTAGTCTGGGAAAGCGCCTGGGGTGAACTAAGATTTTGCTATCACGCCTGTGTATGGAGAGTAAGCACCCATGCAGTAAGACACAGAGTACTAATTAATGTCAAAGTGACATTCCCATCGTTGGCGCTCCATTATTTTACATAATTTCGCGTGCTCGACGTGAATTTTTATGTTATTTTATGTCAATTGTTCTATAAGAAGAGAGTGACAACAATAATACACGAAAAATTTCTTTGAATTTCTGGCTAATTTCAGAATTAATCCGGACCTAGCAGGCGGACTGTCTGTGTTGTTTAGTGTCGTGTTAATGGTATAGCGTCTCGATCCTCCTCCATGATTCGTCCAAACCACGTGTACAACAGACATTTTAAGATGCGCATTTAACGTAGTATCTACACTATGTTTCATACTCCTGTGGCGCATACGCCCTTTTAGCAAACATTTAAAACAACAGCCCTCACCGGGCGTATTGACGACCTTGACATTTTCAACATTCCATTTTAGTTACTTACCCATTGGTCAGCTTAATATGTGCATTAATCACTGTAGGACATACCTGTAAAAGACATACAAATTAGTATTCATTCGAAAGTCAATCAACAAATAATATTAATTATGTATGTTTGATTTCTCAACACTCGTCAATGATGTGTTAGCTATTGTTGATATACATAATTTGTTATTGCTATCAATGATATACAATTATTTTCTTTTCTTCTAGCATTTAGTATTAGAGCAATTAAATTATTTATCGTTTACACTAATCCAAAAACATCTCAATAATTATCTCTTAACCAAATAGATCCTAAAATCTTTACATTCAGCATGAAGGAAATCGTAAATTACAAAAATTTCTCAGTACCAGGTGCTGTATCCAGCTTCGGAGCAATTACTTATTTTAATCTCTACCCGTCTCAGTTCCAATTCCCGTGAAGAATTACTACGATTAATCAAAGCCGATGGACAGGAAGTTTAAAGGTGCCTGGAAGCCCTCGTTTCCCCATCCCATAAAAAGTCAGATTGACAGATTTTCACTAGAAGCATTCAAGAGACGACCTGCGTCTTGCGGTTCACCACTTGAGACAATATATACTACCGGGGATTTGCATTCATCTTTTTGCCAATCTTCTCGGTCCGCACCCCTTTTCAGAGACTTTAGGACAAGAAAGAAGTACGAGATTTACCGGATTTAACTGGATTTCTTTTTTCTCAACATCTGGGTGCCCTTCTCTCGCTGTATTTGAATAGCCAATGATGGAGATCACTTATCTGTGAAGAATTGCATATTTTAAAGGATTGCCAACTGTACATCTACACAACAGGGATCGAATATTTAAATATTTTCCATTGATTCATTATTTTGTTTTGCTAATTTATTTACTGCTTTTGTGGCCAGGCCAGGGCTACTATATTAGCTTTTTTTTCTTGGTTTTTCACTTAAATCGTAACAACAATAAAATAAACGCAACGCAAAGTAAGAAAAATAAAATTGAGCACAGCTATAACCTAAAAACCGATGAAACCAGTGTTTCGCCAGGATTTCCGTGTGTCCTGACTGGATTTGTCTTGTTGGTCAAAAACAGGGTGAAATGTTTAACAAATGCTTTTATTGTTTTTTCTAAAACAACCAGAGGAATTGGACTTTTGTAACAAAAACATTGCAACGGTACGAGAAATGTAATTGTGTGATTGAATTATGTTTAAAGATCGTGCAAAAACCACGATTATGTCATGGTATGGGCGGCATGTTTGATTTTATCGTTTTAGGTGGGTTTTTCATCAGTTTCAATTGAGATGTTTCACACTTGTTGTTTAGCTGAAAATTAAAAAGAAAATAAATTTGACGAATGTTGAACCTTTCGATATTTCTCAATTGAAGATGTAATTTCTACGTGAAAACGAACAGCAAAGACCTCACCGTCAGACAAGCATTATGTACATCCATAGTGTAGAAAAAATCTACACAGTTGTTGCAATTGCAACAGTATATAGATTAGTCAAACTGGTAGAAAATTACCCCAAAAGAATCTCTGAACATAAGAACAAAAATAATTCAAATGTTTTTTGACATAGAGTTGAAACTGCTCACAATAATAATTACAAGGACATTAAGCTGATCCACAAGTGCCAAAATGGGCTTAAGTTGGATTTCCTTGAACAGTTCGACATTGAAAGACACAAGGTGATGCACTTTTAAACGATCAAATAGAAACCTTTTTTAACCCCTTATTTGCAAACATCATTTAAAAAAATTTTCACGTTATCTGAACTGTTGCTACACTTGTGTCCTCCAATTGTCTAAAATTTTAATTCGTTAACACAATATTCATATGTCTTAAAAAGAAAATTCAATTCTCCCTATAGATTCACCTTTTCCCTACATGTTGTCTGGGTTGCCGATATATTGCAATATGAGACTAATATCTGTTATATTTGTATTTGTATCGTTCTTCTCACGTTGTTTATGTTTGTGACTCCGTTTTTCACATTTTAATTCGACGTTAGTGTTTGAAAAAATGATTTTTTTCATTTTGCTAATTTGATTACATTTGCATATTCTCAACTCAAATTTTTAGCTACTTAGCGCTTTAACTACTGTCAGTTTTTAGTGTTAAACTCACACTGCATTACCTTTTTTATTCACGTCAGGCTTCACCACTACTAAAACATTTAAAACTTTACAATGAATGCAAACAATTTTAGATCCATAAAAAACGATGTTGATTTATTTCCAAAACACTGCAAAAACATAAATATTTGCAAAATATCTACAACCGTATAAGTGAAGCAGAATAGGCAAAACAGGTAAGAATAATTCTTCAAAAATGTCAAAATCAAGTATGGCGCACGTTGGCCATATTTTCTCCACCATCTTTTAAGATTACTCAAGTACGCAATTGGAGTTTTCGTGCCTATGCAATGCATCGTTGCAAAGTCCAATGCAACTGATTTTTTAAGTAAAACAGCAAAAAGCTCTTTCACCTTGTATACTAAAAAAATCATCCTGTATACGATGCTATAAAATCCCTACTGTTCCTTTCGATCGTTTCGATCAAAAGAAAACAAATGTTACCAACTATTTTATTACACCATTCATTTAACATAAAATTGACCCGATATTATCAGAAATGTTGCATAGCCATACATAAAGCAATAACATTGGATTGAACCATTTAATTATTGCGAATATATACGTTTTTAATCTTCACAGCATAAGCTATTGGTTTTTCAAAGAAATGCTTGAATTTACTTAATAACTTAGGAAATATGCGTAATTTTACCGTTTTTTCCCGCACAGTGTATAAGTGTGTGCGGTATATTATAACTCAGGTGAGTAATTGCCATTACTTGCGCATGAAATACTATACTTTTGCAGTGGAATTTTATAAATTAATTTATTGCAAATAAGTAGGGACGGCTGTATGTCACTGACGGCTTTCAGGATTTTGGCAGATTATAGTTATTTATGTACCAAGGGCATTACACGGATGTTTATGCCCCGAGGGTGACCGTTTTTAAGTCGCTCGAGGGTCATACAGGGTCAACATCACGTAATGCCCAAGGTGCATACAAAATTTTATATCCTACGACTGCTTTGTTCCTCCGTTTGAATAATATTAATAAATATTTTGACGTTATCAAGTGACATGCGTATCTACAGAGTTGAATAACAATACAAACAATTCGTTGAGTGACAATACAGACAATTAATTGTCAGACTCATAACCTTAATCGACAATAATTGACATTGTCGAGTGACAGTACACACAATTAATTGTCAAACTTATAAGCTTAAGCGCCCATAATTGACATTGATGACTTAAAATTTACAATTTGAATGACAAATATTTGATATATTTGACATATAACCATGGCAACCCTTAATATGACACGGGCGTTTAAGAACGGGCGACACTCGCGGGCGTTTAAGAAGCAGTTTTTGCCCCGGTATCTAAGATGTAAAATGTCACTTTATGATTTTATGTAGGACATAACAATTGCTTTTTTGCGCTTGCCACTTAGCGCCGTTGTCATTCGCCTGAACGACCAAATATAGAGGGCGCTGCAAAAAATAGTTACGGCCGCTCTGAACGGGATACGTCATACAATAACAACATACAATAGTCGATATAAGTATAACTTCAATCAGTCTTAGCAGCATTTTTAGTTCTATACAGAACAAGAAAGACTAAAAAAAAGTACTTTGAAGAAGGCAAAAACTGTTTGCGGCTGGACATACTATTGGTTGCGGTTATATTGGCGAAAATCGCAAAGTGTCTAACCTCAAAGTTAGCAGTTGAGGGGCATATTGTTGAAATTCTATTTTAAAATGCAAATGGTATGTAATGATAATAATCTTCGTAATAATTTTTAAGTAGGTAAAAGTTACTGGGTTTCAGATCACATGCAGTGGAAATGCAGATGCTCCTGCAAATCGGGTGCAAGCCATAAATGCAAGCATAATGTGGATACCTTCATTATTTACAAGTATTTAAACATTGTAGAGTAAAGCAACTATTATTCATAAAATTGTTTACAGCTTCGATAATCTGATATATTACGCTATACAGACGTCAAACAAGTTTGGGGAAAAAAGGAAACGTTTGTATTGACAAAGGATTGTTAATTGAGTGTGCAGAACAAAACAAAATTAATTTGATCCCCTTTTCTAAGAAGGAAAAACCAATTAAATGAGTGAAATTGCTAGAGCAAAAGTGCATATCGATCGAGTCATTCAAAGAATTATACTTTTTTGATTGTTTCGAAACGATACTTTTTCGATTGTTTCGAAACGTAACGTCAATGTAAAAAATTTATTTAAGCGTGGTCCGTCTACTGAAAAATGTTCGTAGCGTACATATGTGTAGTAGTAATGTAAATTTCATACAGTTTAAATAAAAGCTCTATTAAGTTTGTTTTTATTTTATTAATTCAGAAAAAGAGGACACTAATGAATATAAATACATAAACCGTAATATTTTGTTAAAGAAAATGGTTGGAGAATCAATCAAATCGGGATTGTAAAATTGGACAAATTGGTTATGCAAGAGGGCTTCCATCGTCTATATATACATTGCCAAGATTTTGTTTATGTAAAGCCAGCACCTGCCCCGATTAACTCGGATAATCGAGAACTGTTATCTTCATTACAACTGTTGACATAATATTTTCCTTGGTTATTTCTGCTATTTGTCTATTACGATCTCTACAAAAACATTAATTATTTAATTTGACTTCAAAAAATATAGTTACTTATCTACCTCAACGATTTTTTAGTGTTTTCTCTCTACTTTCTACCAAAAGTGCATTACGCTTTATTCCAAACGACGTTTTTGGAAGGTACAAGATGGATTGTTCTTCTCTTCAGCTTCCGATTTTGTTAGGTTAGGACTGCAATATTAAAATAATACTGAATTTGAATAAGTAATACCTATGGAGAACTAAAGTGATGCCAAGTACTCACCTCGATTGAAACATAGTCCCCGTTTTTAAAATGTTTTGCGCACAACATGTGGCTTGATATCGATTTTCCAATTTTTAATACACGGCGCCACTCGTTTTGTAACGGTTTATCTGGAGAAATTTGTGGAATGACAATGCCTCACTAGTATAAAATGAACTAGATTGAGGAACACAACAATAATTGTTGCTCTTATTGCTTATTTTCATTGCGTTTTCCATGTTTTCGTTCAATACGTATCCTAACATATCCCGTCCAGAGTAACGCACTCTTTTACCACCAGGGGGCGACTCTTTCGTTCGTTTTAGCGAATACCTTGACAACGCTGCTAAGCAGTGTATCAAAATACGATGGAAATGAAAATCCATTTGATTTTGTGATTGGTTCTAAACGAAGTATTTTCTATGGTTCTAAAGTCATGAGAAATGAAATATTTCTCACGACTCGCGGAGTATAAGGAGCCAGGAATGAAATATTTGTCATGTGTGTGGGGATTGGTTAGTATTATTTATCATAATTCGCCATAATAATGACTTCATTCATCAAAAGAAGTTAAAAACATTTTATTACATATTATTAATCTTCAGTTGCTGCTTATACAGTTATACAGTTCAAGTCTATTCGTTACTATCCGTTGCCGTACGTCGATGGGCTTGTGTAGTCTTTGGCTTACCGGTGCGCGGTGGTACAATCAGTGATGAATGGATTTATATCAGCAAGTTAGTGATATTTATAAAATCAAAATATTTTATATTAAGAGCAAGGAGGTTTCATTAAACTTTGAGGTAAGCACTATCCCCGGATCTGGAATTTCATGGCGATACAATTTACGTTTTGGCTATCGGTATTTTCTTGGTTCCGTTGGTTTTTTCCTCTATAAAAACAAAAACACTATCATCTTGTCTGAAATGGCGGAGGCGCAAATAATATATTTACAATTATTTTTATTATGATCTCCAACTCAAGTAAATTCACGGTCCATTTATTAAATTTCTTGCTTCCGTTTCTGAACAAAAGCGTTGTAATTTCTCCAGGATAATTAAGAGCGAAGGCGAGATATATTGCGCCCATCTCACTTACGCGTTATATAGCACAACTAGATCAGATCTAATCAGATAACCACCCATCCAGGAATTAATTACAGGGGATCTCGAACGGCATCGTTCCGGTAATTACCCAACGGAATGGCAGCGAAGTACTTTTTCACAATCATCGCGGATCAATTCATCCTTGCTAACGATACACGTCCAGCTGTAGACCTGAATATACACCTACCTCACTGTTGGTAATGCGGCCAAGTCACGCAATCGCCAGCTGTTGCATGTACACGGCCGTAAAATATCTTTTCCTTCCGGAGAATGATACCTAAAATGGGAAATAACGTTCGCCTGTTTGTGGAATAGTTGATCGTGAACACGCGCAAAAACGTGACGTAGATAGTGTGTTTGTTTGAATAGTGGATATAAATCGGGTTGGGGGTTTCTTGTTGGTTTTCTTATTTATACGCGGGGGTTCATTGATGATTCTCACGTAAAACGAATATTTCCTGTAGAGATGTCTAAAAATGTACATCTACTTATATCCAAACTACTTATTTTAGTTTACAATGATGTACGTACCTATTTGATAAAGTTTGCATGTGTTGTTTTTGTCGAAGCTTTATTTGGCGACTTTTTACGTTGCGTCTTTGAGCTTTGGCTAGAAGTTGATAGCCAAACCTTAATAGCCAAATCTCTTACTGCTATAGTATATTAACATATCGTTGGGTGAAAGGTAAGTGACATCTTACTACAATTGACTAAAACACACTTTTATAAAGAAATTGGAATTTAAAAAAAAAACATTCTAGTGCAAATAGTTGTACATCCTAGTTAATTTATAATTAAAAACCATGTATTATGAGTGTAACTATTGTATTTCACACCGAGGAGAAACTTAATTTTTTGTTCTTACTGAATTTTAACTTTATACATTCTTGCACAATAAAATGGTGTCAATAAAAGAATGTTATTTGATTTTTTTAAATATAGTTTTATTATAAAACTGTTAGAGAAGGTTTTTTAAGGTTCTTCATGTTCGCGTTCACAGTAATAACATTGCTGGTTCTGACATTGCACAAGTTTATCTACATCTTCTGTCCGACAATTTCAACATCAGATTTGCTTACTCCTTTTTTATTTAATAACTTGTCTTGTGGTAAATAAGCCAATAGACGTTATTGTTTTTTAGGTAGATCGTATCTTTATTCGGAGACCTAATAAATTTTAAAGTCTGAATATTCTGACCATTATCGAATATTACTGCATTTCAGAGCAAAAGTGCCTCTAGAAACGTTGTAAAATTTAAACTACAATTTCTGACCATTTCATTAATAGTTCACGAGTTGTGGCAGAGAAAAACAATGCTCTCATTTTCAAAAAAAGTTGCTTTTCCTAAAAATTTTAATTGAATATTTTAAAATCAAATAAGTTTTACACAATTGAATAGAATTATACAGACATATAGTATAATACTACTATATTATTATAATCTTTTTTCTTTAAATTTCAAATCTGTATTGTCTGAGTTTTTTACGACTCCTAACATAGCTTTCCTGCGCCATAGCTCGTAAACTATAAATCTAAAAAGGAACTTAACTAATACAAAAATGGTAGAAAATTAAAATGTCCTACAAATTTGCATATTTGCTCAATAATGAGGTGGAAACGAGAAAAAAGAAATACTTTTCTAGCAGGATATTTATTAAATACACTATGTTACAACGTAGATAATGACTTTTTTCGGAAAATCATGGACGCATTTGAACCCTTTCTGCTATTATCCCCTAATAAAACACGTATTTATATTCATATGGTTACAATTATATCGTTTTTCAACTGAATGTTACTTAGTGAGTTTTACATTTAACCCGACGATATTTACGAATTATTATATCGAAAGATGTCTTATTAACAAAAGACCAAGGTCATATACAGTTGGCCTACACATTCGACACCATCCACTACATTATGCCACTTTGTACATGGTCCGCTGTAAATTCCATCAGTTTTACAAATTTATGGGAAACACTGTAATTAAATAAATATTTAAATTCGTAACAAAATTGATTCTTTCGATTAGTAGTCTTTGTAAGTTGTCTTTTTAACAATCAACCTCTCGTATAATACAAAATCTATTCATCAAAAGTGTTTCTTACGTTTCGTAATAATGAATAACAAAAATAGGCATTTGATACGTTGTTTGCACTTGTTTACACTTGCTTGACATCTGGTATTTCTAAACTCTCTACGATAAAGTTACTTCTTTTTGTTGTTACAATACCTTCAAATCTATAAAAGGCTCGATTGATATCGCAGCTTGTCATGGGGATATATTTAAAATAATGAACAAGGTCTGAAAATTTTTAATCTGGTTATATGATCTGTTAAGCATTTTGTAATGATTTTCTTTTAATAGACAGATCCTCATTGCTTTTTCTTAACTACCATGTCGCCGTCCAAAACATTAAGTTATTATTTCATTCTTCACCATAGCACATTTTTAGTCCATTGACTGTATCGTTAGTACATTTGTTGATGTGAGTGCCACACATCTACTCTTTATTGGGAAAAGTAACTAAATTTACACTGGGTAGAAAGAAAACCCCACAAATTTTGGTTGAAAAAGGGTAATCAACAACAAAATATAAATAACAATTAATACAGATAAAAAATTAAAAATAAAACCACAAATGCTGGAAGAGAACAATTAGAACTTCTAACCCAAATGCTAGTTAAAGCAAATAAATAGAAACTTAAATTAGTATATCAAACAGCCACAAACTCAAAGTTGATATGTCTTCAGACAGAAAAATAATATGAACAACACAATATTTAAAAAGAATCAAGAAGTGCAATTCTTCTCAATAGCAAAACAGACCGAAACAGACTGAATAGCAGCTCGCAATACGAGCACACGTGATCTCGGTCAGGGTATTTCGTCTGGCCTTGCGTAAAAATCGAGAATTATATTCTATTTTTTCTACTTAGCATCATTAGTATAACATAAATTTAAAAATTGTGTTTATAGGTATTGATTTTTGTGTTATATACTTATATTACGATCAAGAATTTTTTACGGTCACATGCGGTAGCACTGTAGTAACTGTTACTTAATACCAAATTGAATTTTTTTGTGAACCATTTTGTAAGAAAGTATACTTGGAAAATTTCGTACAATGGAGACAACAGAATTAAGTTGCACGACACCAAATAGGAAAGTCAAATAACTCAATTTAACAATTTAAAAAAGAAGATTGTGGTTATTTGGTTCTACGTTTGACATGTCGAATCCATTCTTAGAAAACAGGCTGACAATTTCTTGCATCACGAATCCGAAAACAGTGTAACAATGTGTCCATTATGGAAAAAGCCATAGTTACGGTTACATATGGGTCATTCCGCGGTGACACGTCACACCCTTAACGCCAGTTTGACGACAATAAATAAGCCATAAATAAGCATTGGGCACTTTGATTCTTATTCTGATACAAAAATAACAAAAAGAAGACCCATCGCTAAAAATTATTGGAGACCGATAGATATTCAAACTTTGATAACGTTAATAAAAAGCCCTTAAAAATAGCACAGCATAATCTCTTTGTTTTAGAAAGATAGAATTAAAAAAATCAGCAAAGACCATATTAACTTTGTTGATTTCGAATTAACTAACACTGAACGAATTGACTAACACGAACCGGAATGCATTTTTTTGTATTACTTTTCTCATAATGCGTTAAATTAGATCGTCTATATATTATACGACAGAATATGTTTCTTTAGCGATGTGGGGTAACTCGTAGATTCGGCCAATAGAATCCCAGCCAATAGACGTTGTATGGTCATAAAATTTGGCCGTAGAATAAATTTTGATATAGAAGCGATCAATTTTGGGATACACGAGCAATGAAGTACGCGCGTTTAACGTATTTTTTTACTAAATCGTAAAACTTCGTACTTTTCTTCGATTTTTATTGGCTTTTGAAAGTGTGAAGCTTGTGTAGAACTATGCACCGTAAATTCCTGGTTAATATTTTATAGGCGGTGGCATAACCTTAAAACTTGGTAGTTAAAAGTTAGTGTCATTAGATTTGGGTGTTTGTAAAATTTGTTAAAAATAGCACACCTCACGACATAATATTAACAGCCAACAAATGGTCTGTAATATCTTTTAAGCAAATACTCTTCACTAAAAACTTCAAGTGATAAAACCAAAGTTACACTTCGCCTTTTTATGACTTGCGCGAACCTTTGCCTCACTTTAAACACAATAGATAACGCGAGCGGGTCCCAAATGAAGGGTTGAAGTAAATAACGAGCTAGAGGTTCAATAGAAAATCTTCCCTATTTTTTATGCATACTTGAGCAATTATTGGATAATACGCTGGCGTTATTTTTATCTAGATCTTCTAATGAACAAGCAATAAAAAAATCTATAATTTATAGAAGTTGCTGATAGTTTTGTTAACAGATTGTGAAATTTTACGAAATATGGGATTTGGTAAGTTACTTTATACACTGTGTCCGTTTTCCGTGAGTATACACCGAGTCTCAATTATTTTATTATACAAAATATCAGTTAAATGGGGGAAAAGATGTGGCTTATATGCTGATCAATTTTCTAAAAGGAAATTTAAAATTGAAGATATTACAGATAAACTGTTCGTTTCATCCTTAATTTTCAGTTTTTATAAAAGTTTTCCTTTATTACAATTATCAGATCTTAATTCGATTAATTTGACTGATATAAACATATAAATTTACAGTACACCCTGTGTAATCGATTAAGTGTCAATATGTTGTGAGGACCTAAATTTTATCAGATTAATAATGTTGCTTAATAAAGTTTTTCTACTTTGCGTTCGTTATACACTCATAACGAAACTGCTTTCGGTGTCGTTATGAAAACACTAGATCTCTAACTTTGAGTAACTTACAGTTTTCCAAGATTGATGACATTGATGTCCAGTGTCAAGTGATGCTGACATCTCAATCGCTATTGGTTCGCGTCAATCGTACTTCTCAGTTTTACCACAAATACCAACTGTTAAATATAAAACTACCCTAGAATGTAAGATGACAGTCGCAATTTTCAAAATATTATGAAAAATTAATGTCGCAAACTAGAAAAAATAGTATATAACTTGCATTATTGGCACACGCGTTCCATTTGGGCAAAACAACTTGTGCGCCAATTTGTGTCTTATATAACTTGTATTATAATATAGTAGAATAAAGTTAATAAAGTGTTATACACCAATCGACCTCTCATTAACGTCAACAACAAAATAATGATAAAAATTAAACATTTCGTTGTAATTTTTTTTAAGATTGGAGACATTTTTCACGTCTCTTTCGGATCATCATACGTCCGTCATCTCATTGAACACTTCGTGTCAATTCATTCAGATTGGAATCAGTGTGGAAAAAGATTGCGATGCTCATTTTTTGCTGGCTGTGGGGTTATGGCAAGGGACTGCATTGCTGAAGACAGTAGGTCGCACTTGGTGTCCCTTCGATTTAGCATCAAAATAAAATGATAATTCACATATTCATTGTAATCCGCTGTTATATTTTGGTGGTACGGTATTTATTTTCTATATAATTTGGCAAAAATACAGTGTTGCACATCAGCTTTATATTGTTTTCCACGGTTCCAGGCTGTGAAATCACTTTTGTCAAATAAAATAATTGTGGTGCACAGTATACACTATACACCCTGAAATTGAACGGTTGATTTTTTAGGCATTTCCCGCCATGGTATTATTGCGTAGTTAATTAATTATGTTAAAGCTAGTAGTACCAGATCACCTTAACGTAAATATGGGGTTTTTGTAGGTTAACTCATTATTTACTTGAACTCTTCAAATCCAATATAAAAAGACAACTACATACCACTAATATTCACTTAAATAATTTTTATCTATTACATTGTCAAAGCTGCTATTAATACCATCGCAACCAGAGATGTAAAACCGTAATTTACCGCGTAAATTACGAAATTAATTACCGTAATTAATGGCAATTTACCGATCTTTAATTACCGTAATTTACGGCTTAAATTACCGATGGTAATTTATCATCAATTTAAATTACCGTTTGTAATTTACCAGTAATACAGCGGAAATTTTAATTATAGTTGTTAATTTACCGGAATGTATATAGTAATGTTAAAAACCTTCCATCAGTACTTGCGTGAATGTAACCCACCACACCAAAACAGTCGACAAGTGCACTGTTGTTTGTCCTTTGCCTGGGAGGTGCTTAGGGATGTAAGAGCGTAATTCATCGGGTAAATAACTAGATAAATTACTGTAATTAATGGATTTTTAATTACTTAATTCAGTGGACCCAATAATGCACATTTTAAATCATCTACCTACTATCAAATTCATGATTTAAAGAAATGTTCTGGTGATCCGGGTACAATGTGATCATTGTTTGTGAAACCGGACGTTACACGTTTTGTGAGTCGGTAATAAATTACAGTATTTTATACTATAATTATGCTTATTCGTATATATTCGTTAAATAAAACAATTGTTTATTTGTGAATGTTAGAAATTTTATTTACCAGCTATCGATTTCGGTCAATAGACCATCATCAGGCTAATCTAAAAAGCAAAAACAAAGACATCACAATTTATATAAGTTAATGGTACAACCAAGTCACTTACAGTCGAACAGGCTAAAAAGTTAAAGAGTTAAAATGGTGTGCGAAATGCTGTGCTGTTCGACTGTAAGTGACTTGGTTGTACCATTAACTTATATAAATTGTGATGTCTTTGTTTTTGCTTTTTAGATTAGCCTGATGATGGTCTAATGACCGAAATCGACAGCTGGTAAATAAAATTTCTAACATTCACAAATAAACAATTGTTTTATTTAACGAATATATACGAATACATCGTGAATGTGTAAGATGGAATTCTTCATACACACAATATAATTATGCTGTTAGACTGTCTATTTTATATTGCTGGTAAAAAAAAAGGATTTTTATTGTAGTATTTTTATTTTGCTTTCATTTTAATAATGAATTACTACTATTAAATGAGGAAAAGCATCAGCGATTGGTGGTTATCTACAATATAATAACCTATAAGGCTGCACCTATTTTTTTATATTAATTACTGTCATCGATAAATTAACATTTTGAATTTATAAAAATATAATTTACCAATTGCAATTTTTAATTATGTGGTAGTTTAAATTTGAAGGTAATAATTTTAATTTCAGCAGTAATTTACTGAAGATATTAATTACGGAAATTTAACATCCTTCAGATTGCTAGTTATCTACAAAATGACTTTTATTTACCTAACATTTTTATTACCATAAGTAGCATTCATAACCTACAGTGATCGGTATTAACGCCGGTTTAATTTAACATTTTGAATTTTTAATTACCCGGTAATTTAACCAACGTAATTTGCCATTTTAAATTTTTAAGTACTCGGTAATTTAATCCAACGTAATTTACCATTTTAAATTAATTAAATTTTCTAATAATTTTAATAATTTTAATTTCAACGGTAATTTACGAAAAAAATAATTACCGTAATTTTATATCCTCCTTATGTCTATGATAACACTTTTTGAGGTTATGGTTGGGATACGAACCATTTGACGTTTCACTTGGCAGTCGTGTCGTAGATTATTTTTTTATAAATTTTCGATATTAGAGGAGAAAAGGTACGACGCTCGTGAGTATCACTATAATATTCATATAATGAAACTACGGTTTCGTTTGAAAAATTTAATCAAAAAATCGAGCGATCGATTTCGACTTTTACATCATCATCAGGCTATCTGAAAAGGATGCGGTATTAATTATTATGTTAAAAAATATACGCCAGGTACTCACTTGTCAAAGGATTTCAAAAACAACAAAACAACGAACACAACATAACTCCAAAGAGTCATCGAACAGACGGGACGAAATTTGAAAATCAGATATAGAGACCACAGGAAATAGAAAACATTTAATAAACACCTAATTGAATACAATTATAAATCTGATGTAAATAATATGCAGCTTTTACATAATGAGAAAAAGTCAACAAAATTGAATTTCTATGCCTCAGTAAGTCTTGTGACTCTTTGGCCTTATGTTGTGTTCGTTGTTTTTGAAATCCTTTGACAAGTGAGTACCGGGCGCATATTTTTTAACATATGCAATTAACACCACGTCCTTTTCAGATAGCCTGATGATGACGTAAAAATTGTAATCGATCGCAAAACCGTAGTTTTATTATATGAATATATAGTTTGCAAGATAGGATGGAAAGTTTTATTAAACCACTATAATAATTTAATGTGTTCATTTGAGATATATTTGACTACTATTGAATTGCTCTAGATATTTAGCAGATAGGTACCTAGGTATTCCATTAAAGTACAAGGGCGTTAATATCTTAAATTTGTTACCGTATAGTATATCTCCGACTAGCCGAATGTTTATCACGTGTATTGCAAATGCACTTTATACTCCGGCAAATCCCATTACTAAAGCACAGAAGGGCATTACGCCGAACTGTACGCGTATTAGATTCGAACAAACAGTATCAGGGGAACTTTCCGGAACAAATTAGGCGATCGGTGCAGTTTCGGTTCGGATGCTAGTGGTAATGAAAACGTCACGTAGAATAACAAATCATTGGTTAGGAATTTGACCCGTGGGAGTACGTTTGCAGTTCGTTTAAAATTGTGGCCGTCTGGTCGTAATTGAAAACGCAACCGGCCACCGCAAGTTCTCCATTTGACCCAATCGGCATTAGCGCAGCTCAGTACCTGCACAATTGATTCGCCCTACCTAAGGAAAATTCAATTCAATCTATGGTTCCGAATGGGTACAAAGAGCCTATTGTTGATCTTTTGGATGCATTCCGCAATTGTTTGAACGTGACCGAACGTACGAGATGACTAAAAGCTTATTCTTAGGATAGACACATTGAGTGGTATGATTAAAAATAGTATTTACTATTACTCCAAGTAAATCCTTCATGTTGTAGCTTTTTTAAGTAAATACTAAAAATTATAGCATTTACTCTACATTATTACGTAAGTACTACGAGCAATTACTTCATACTTTACTTTATATACTTCGGTATACAGTAGTCAATACTAGAGTATAGAGTAATTACTAATGTTGTCCAGTGTTTACTCCATCTGGGAGTGTTTTGTGTAGTTTTCAAGAAACTGCTCATAAAGCAACTATTACATTGATTAAAAATGTGTTACAAATGGTTGTTTTTATGAATTATTGTAGGAAACGGAAGGAAATATGTGAACGTAAAAGGCACGGGAAGAACTGTATAGAGAAGAACTTTATAGTTAAAGGCACTCTTCTCCTAGCTTCAGTGCAAAACAAATTGAATGGACCGCTGACGAGTTCTTAGGAAATCATATTGCGACGAGTGGAGCAGCTTTATAAAATGTAGCAAATATTGAGTTATTTTTAAGAAGTCTAGGTGATCCTGGGTTTTAACAAGGTGGTGGTGTGGATGATGGGGTACATCAAACTACAGCACCGTTTCAAAAATAATTAGACAAGTTTCACAAAAAATAGTGCTGAAGAAAAATTTTTAGATTTCTTTGCCCGCGAAATTGAATTACCTAGAGTGTGTTGGATGATACCTGGAGCAATAGGAGCGATAGATTGTACCCATATCAGAATAACGGAGCCAAAAGTTCATGGGAAAGAGTATTTCAACCGTAAAGGTTTTTGTAGCATTAATGTGCACACTCCATGCAATTCTAAAGGAATTTTCTAAAAATTCTACAGGAGTTTTTACGTCTGTGGATGCATCGTAGCAAAGAAGCGTACATGATAGCATAGTGTGGAGAAAAGTCCAAAATTAACATTTTTTCCTGGAAATATTATGACCTAGCATTTACTACTAGTTCATAGTATTTACTTTATGTAATAGATTATACTCCACAAAGTACTATGAAGTAAAAGCTCATACTTAAAGTTAAAGTAAACACTCTTTTTAATCATACCACCCATAGTGTAGCGATATTATTAAGGATAGCGAGGATAGCGATGGTTACACCAAGCATGGGTACCTCTTTTTGAGGGGAGAAACTTTTGATTGCTATCGTCGTCGCTCCCTTATGTTTATGACTTTTAAAAGGAGTGGTACCTATTTGCTATTGATGATTTAGAACTTTGTGCAATATTGGTTTAAAGCTTACGCGACAGAATTTATATTGCGTAGAAGTTGTATGATGTTGTATGGTTGTATGGTGTATGATATTTAGGCAAACCTTGTACTGTGAAATGAGGGACTTATATCTGACGCACGATTAGACATGATTAACACACAACTAATACGCAATAATCTTAATGTAAACTTTGGTTATCGTGTGCACACTGAAATAATCTTGAATTCTATTGGCTACCTCAGTTCCACCGCGGTCGGCTACTCATAATATAACCTGACCAAATTCTTAACAAAGTATCGACGTGAGGGTCCAATATAAAGAGAAACGGAAAAACAATGAGGTTTAGCAGCATTTTATATTCGAGATACTAATATAGGGTATGTCCTGAGTCATTTCGGTTAGCGGAAAACAAGTGGTGCCCCTCAGCCAATAAAAATAGTGTTTTGAAAATATCAATGCAAAATAATAATTTACAATCAAATTTTTATGTAATTGAAAGCACCATAGTTTATGTTGTAATAAATACACTGATGGACAAACAGTTCACGACACGTATGTATTTTGATGTTAATAACTTTTAAATAAGTTTGTACGATTATGATGATTTTTCGGCATATTGAACAGAAAATAATCAAGATCGCTTATACAGGGAGAAGCAAAGTGGCAGAGAAAAAATATCTGATTTTATTGTAGAATAGACAATGGATGAATTATATTTTTTCTTGATTGTACATAAATACTAAAAATTTTAAGTATTTCTTTAAATATGTGATGGTAGTTGTAATTTGTAATTCTTTTAAAACCTATGCATTTTTGTGAGTGACATATGAACTTATAGATTTAAATCACAGAATAATCCCACTTATCTTTTACTATTTGCTTCGATAGACCAAATCACCAGTTTTGTAACTTTCCCTGATTGCGATATGTCAAAAAAGAAACAACACAAATAAAAATTGGGTCTCTAAATATTGTTAATAAAAAAAACTTGTTCATCCAGCATTTATCCATTCTTTTAATGATTTTAAGCGATTTTTTTTATCGAATCAACAGTAAGCCTACATTCTACATTCTGATTTTAAATTCCAGTAAATGCAATAGAAATGCAAAAATATTCATTGCAAATAAATAACTTGATTATTTACGCATGATAAGAAACAACAATGCAAATAATATTAACTTCTACAAATCACCCTTTGAGTATTGACAAATTTTGAAAATGATGGGATATTGGTAGTATCATAATAACATTCATCCACAATATTCTAATCATATTTCCTGAAATCGATTTTTTTTTTATTTCTGTCGATACTAAGACGTAGCAAATATTTTAATTATCTAGAAATAATACATATCTACTAAGAACAGTACCTACACGTTTTGGCACTTTGACACTACACTTTTGACACTTACCGAGACACAAGGTAAGAAGTTACAAAGAAAAGCTGTCCAGAATCAAAGATTATCCATCCATACCATCTTTTCAAATTATTCAATTTATGTTTATATAAATCATAAAATATTGATAAATATAATTAAATTTTTCGATGACAAAAGTAAATATTCATTATTTTGGTACCGTATCTTCACTCCAAAGCAAATTACATAAAATTTGCATCCCAGTAGGCCGGTATTAAATTCTAAAATGAATCCATACAAAATAGTGTGTCTTTAGGAGTTGTACAACACCCAAAAGTTTGATATCAAAATCATAAAATAACTACAATATCGAATTGAGCCGACTTCTAGTGGGGGTGCTTAAATTGTACAATAACACTACTTTTAAAGTTTTGGTTAGAAATTTCAAGTTTTATAGGTTTTACTGTAAGAAAAAAGAAAAACGTAAATTCAACTTTGAATGTTTGTCTTCGAATTAGATAAATAATTCAATAAAATATATAATAGTCTTCAACTGCAATAACCTACTATTATTTGAAATCCTTCGCTTTTATTTCACATTCCTCCCGACAGTTTAAATTTTAAACGACCTCTCCAACTGTATCCTTCTATTGTTGGGAGAAACTCCACAAATTTAATCAAGTCACAACGACGTTTCGTAAAACCCTTATTTCGTTCACTTCAATACCTTCAGGTTTTCAGTGAGTGAAAGATTCGTAATTAAAAAGTTTCACCGTCGAACACACAAAACCGGAAAACGAATCCAAATTCATTCATTTCCAGTTCGATCACCCCTTTTATTAGTTCTAGCGAGCGAGGAATAATTATATAACAACAGTAGGGCCGCATTGACCACGCCCTTCTCTTTGGCACAGGTGGACTTAATTCGCATAGCAGACCATAAATTTTACACGAATATTATGTGCCCTCTAGGTAAGAAGTTAATTAACTGTAAGGGTTAAATTTCACCCAGCCCCCGGGTAGAGCTTTAATGGCATTTCAATTCGTGCTTTGTTCACTGTGCGGCAGAGGGACCTAAGTTGAATTATAAATTTCAATCTAGGTAATGTATATACTATGCTTTAATAGTTTCGAACAGTTTCAATAAATTTGTTAATGGTAGGTATTGAATTATTACTACCTAAAAGGTTCTATTGTTTCGCAATATTTGCATATATGGGCTCAATTACTAATTTATTACATTTTGTCCGGCCCAGATTGCAAAGTTGGCCACCTTATTCTTTGTATGTTAGAAATGTCTAGTTTCTTGGTATTTACAAGAACAGAATTTTGGATCATTGACAAAAATAATTATAAATTGCAAAGAAATGTTTGTACTTTCTACGCATTTTTGCACATTTTGCAAGAAGTTGAATTATATGATTATATTATATTATATTACATGATTTTATCATGAATTAATAATGAATTTTGTAAGATATTAGCATTATCATTTTATTAACGTTAGTATAGGCAACACACATTTCGTGTTTTGGGAAACCAGTTTTCCAGTTTTCGCTATACGTACGGAGTACTTGTATTTTATGTACATATGTTATCGAAGAGTTGAATAAAGCAGTTGTATTAAGTTGTATCGGCATTTTATTGAGTAACAAGTTGTTACAAATTGGCGACGAGTGAAAATAATTGGAAAGCGGGAAGAAGTGATAGAGGGAATTCAGGCGGCAAAAAAAAAAAAGAAGAAATGGGTGATGAACACGCGCGAGGTACATATGGGCGACTTCGCGAATTCGATCCAAATGTGGATGAATGGGCCATTTTTCAAGCGAGGTTGGACAATTACTATACGGCGAACGATATTGAAGACGAAGAAAAGAAGAAAGCCATTTTACTCAACTGTTGTAGCGAGGATGCGTACAAGTTAGTATACAATTTATCGTTCCCAACCAAACCCGAAAAGAAAACGTATCAAGAGTTATCAACCATTATGGACACGCATTTTAAAAGTGCCCAAACAGTATTTCCTAATCGTTTCAAATTTTATATGGCTCGGAAAAAACCGGAAGAGACGGCGAGAGAATGGTCGGCGCGGCTATGTTCTTTAGCGTCAAAATGCGACTTCGGGGATGAACGGACGATTATTCTCAGGGATCTTTTCATTATGGGCTACGAAGGAGGACTGGTCCAGGATCGGTTGCTGGAAGAAGAATCTACGGTCACGTTCCAGGAAGCGGTTACGATGGCCACAGCAAAAAGCGTGGCTTCGCACGACGCCATTTTGGAGGTCAAGAAAGAGTCCTGTTTCCAGGTAGGCCATACCAAAACGACGTCACATCCACCCCGGCCGTGGAAACCGGAAAAGGGGACGCCATCTTCGCAGCGGGCAAACAGGTCAACCGGTGTGAGTAGAATTAAGCAAAAAAGAGAATGTTTTGCTTGCGGAAATTTTAACCATATGATCGATACCTGTAAATTTAAAAATGCTATTTGTTATAAATGTAATCGCAAAGGTCATATCGCATCGTATTGTAAAACTAGAATTACAAAAGGTTATCAAAATTATTTAGACGATCAAATTTGTAGTATTAGTCCTGATAATAGCCCGATTATTGCAAAAGTTGAAATTAATAATACTTCTATGGAATTTCATATTGATACTGGATCTTGCATATCTGCTTTTTCTGAAAAATTATACTTAGATAAAATTTTATATGTTTATAATAGTCAGGCCGTAAAGCCTTTAGGTAGTGCGAATTTAAGAATGAAATACAACAAAAAGGAGGCGGTTTTGAGGTTCTATGTAATTGAAAATGGTGGGCCACCAATATTGGGTAGAGATTTTTTAAAAATATTCAATTTAGGAGTGCAGGAAAACGTTAAAAATGTCAATTTTGTTAGTTTAAATAAAGAAATGGGGAAATCGAAGCAAAGTCGCATAATTGTGCAAACTGCAAAGTAGTAAAAGATAATCCACCACAGCAGCAACTACATTTGTGGGAATGGCCAAAGGAACCGTGGTCAAGAATACATATCGATTATTGTGGTCCTATTTATAATAAATATTTTTTGGTGGTCATTGATGCACACTCTAAATGGTTGGAAGTATTTCCAACATCTAAAACTACGAGTGCGTTTACAATACAAGCTTTGACGAGTTTAATTGCCAGATTCGGTTTACCGCATGTTGTTGTTTCCGATAACGGTCCACAATTTAAGTCTGGAGAATTTTCAATGTTTTTGAAGAGCATGGGTGTACGTCATATAACCACGGCACCATTTTCACCAGCATCTAATGGCGCAGCTGAAAATGCGGTTAGAACTGTAAAAAATGCGTTAAAGAGAGTCTTGACAGGTAAAAACACATCCGATGTATTTACTGCACTACATAATTTTTTATTTGATTATCGTAACACGCCACATACCACGACTAAGAAATCACCATCATCTTTAATGTTTAAAAGGAATATTAATTTTAAATTTAATTTAATTCACCCTAAAATGTATTTACCTCGAAAGAATAATGTTGTGAATAATAATGTTGCCGAAAGTCAAAGACGGCAACTTAAGTATCATAAAGGGCATAGAAAATCTAAGTTTAGTTTAGGTCAAACGGTAATGATTAAAGATTATAGAATACCTAATAAAGTTAGATGGATCAAAGGTAAAATAATTAAAATATTAGGAAAGTGCGTGTACTTATGTAATGTGCCGGAAATCGGTAAAGTGTGGAAACGTCATGCTAACCAGATGCAATTTTGTCACACAGTAGAAAACACATTGGCACCTTTACCGATTGTCGACGCAACCGAAGATACTGTAGAAATGCAGAATTTTCATGATAAAGCCGATACCGAAAGTAAAAATTTAACTCTTAGACCGAGAAGAGATCTAAGGCCACCGGACCGACTTGTTTATGACTAAGAGTTGTATATTATGTTATAGATTTTTTGTGCGGGAATTGTATATTGTATAAATAATTTAGTTGTAATTAAGGGTGAAGGTGTAAGATATTAGCATTATCATTTTATTAACGTTAGTATAGGCAACACACATTTCGTGTTTTGGGAAACCAGTTTTCCAGTTTTCGCTATACGTACGGAGTACTTGTATTTTATGTACATATGTTATCGAAGAGTTGAATAAAGCAGTTGTATTAAGTTGTATCGGCATTTTATTGAGTAACAAGTTGTTACAAATTTAAATTAATCTTTCATAACAATATTGTCGAACCTTACAACTAAGCCTTAACCTTAACGAATAAACAATACAGGATAATTCTGAAGCAAGAGCCCCTACTTTTTTCTGCATAGGAATTTCCGGTTGTTTGCTGCAACAACTAACCGACGTATGAGTGCTTGTCGTTCTGGTTTCGTACGGAAATTATCGTAATTTAAGGGTTGTTTGGTATGGAGTAAAACTCCGAGCGACAATTGGTACAAAGCCCTTTTAATTACCTACAATTTGATATATGATAGAAAGTTATGCAAAAATAATTGCAAAAGTTATAAACAGTTTTCTGCAAGCAGTGACTCGACATGTGTTTGCCTGTCGTACCGGTTCCGTTCGGACATTATCGTTATTTAGAGTTGTTCGCCGTGAAGCAAAACTCCGAGCGGCGATGGGTGTGGAAGCCCTTCTAATTACGTACAATATGATATATGATGCTATAATAAGCTATGCAATAACAATTGCAAAAGTTATAAACGTTTTGCTGCAACAACCAACCGACATGTGATTGCCAGTCGTACTGGTTCCGTACGGATATTATCGTAGTTTAAGGGTCGTTTGCTATCGAGTAAAACTCCGAGCAACAAAAGGTGAAAAGCCCTTTCAATTACCTACAATTTGATATATGATAGAAAGTTATGAAACAATATTTGTAAAAGTTATAAACATTTTTCTTTAAGAAGTTATTTGACATGTGATTGCCTGTCGTACTGGTTCCGTTCGGACATTATTTAAGGGTTGTTCGCCGTGAAGTAAAACTCCGATTGGTGTGAAGCCCTTAATTTTTTAATTACGTACAATATGATATATGATAGAAAGCTGTGCAATAAAATTTGTAAAAGTTATAAACATTTTCCTGCAACAGCCAACCGACATATGATTGACTGCGGGGACAGCTGCGTACGGACATTATCGTCATTTAAGGGTTGTTCACCGTGGAGTAAAACTCCGATCGTTTTAGGGTACATAGTACTTTTAATTGCCTATAATTTGACGTACTCAGGGAAGTTATGCAATAATTTTAGCGTGAGTTATGTTCATAAAAATGGCGCGCCAATTTCTTATATTAAAGTCGTATGGTGGTAGGTGATTTGGGGTAGCAGATTCACAATACCATTATTGGATGCAAAATTTTATGCGATTTCGGAATTTTCTTCCCAATGAACATTTGCGTCCCTCTGGGGTTCTTGCAAAAAGTTATGTGCATGCAATTCTTTATTAAGATAAGAAGAGTTTTTATAAAGTGACGTGTCAAGAAATAAATCAAATTTTCGACAATACCGTTTGATGAATTTTTGGAGCAAAACTCCGGCGTATAGTACTTGAACACCATTACCATTTGACATATGTATGTACATAACAAAACACGAATTTTTTTTTTAAAACTTTTCCCCCTTTGGGAATTAACAGAAAATCATATACAATCGAAAATGATTTACAAGTGTATTCCATTTAAAAAAAAGAAAAGCTCAAGAAAATGCTTGTTTAAAAGTATAAAAGATTAGAATGTGCTAGAATCCCCCTGTTTTGCGTATCTATTTGTTTGTACTTTTCTTTATACCTATTGATTTGAGTTATTTTTTCACTAAGTCTATATTTATATATGTTTTCAAGGTACGCAAACGTCGAGCTGCTAACATCCTATGTATCTGAGAGACTATTCAGAATAAAACTGATCGATGCATACTCGGAACAATAAGAAGTTAAAGCTGGGGTACCCCAGGGTAGCGTATTGGGACCAATTCTCTATCTATATACAAGTGACCTTCCACAGCTGGAAAATGTTACAGTCGCCACAATCGCACATGACACGGCTCTAATGGCAGTGGCACCAAAAAATGGAAGACCAAGCTCAACGAACTGAAATCTGTCCACATTAACTTTACAAACAAAAGAATCGAGGATATACCTCATGTCAAGTTTAACGTCGCCATAGTTCCATATGCGAACACTGCAAAGTATTTGGGTATGACTCTGGATAAAAAACTAAGGTTTGCTTGGCCGCAAATACAGAGAACTCTACTGGCTTCTGGGACGAAACTCTCAGTTGTCAGTACAGAACAAACTACAAGTGTACAACCAAATACTAAAACTGATTTGGTTATACGGCATTTAGCTTTGGGGTTGCGCGAAAACTCGAATATATAAGGAACCCAAAATAAACTACTAAGGAATATGGTTAACGCTCCTTGGTACATACCGAATAGTGACCTGCATCGTGATCTTGGTGTCGCACAAATCATTTAAGAGATAAAAAGATTCGCCACTCAGCATGAATCTCGCCTAAGCCATCACGTCAACGTAGAGCTGCAGCTACTGGACAACCAGAGTCTAGTGAGAAGACTAAAAAGAACTAAACCCTTCGAACTACTGAATCGGTGAAAAAATGCGTAAATGTCAGAGCACAGTGAGTGGAAGTGTTAGTGCTTCTTGTTTAGGACAAAGTAAATATAGGACATCAGTGGATAGCCTATTAGAGACAAGTACTTAGTTTTAAGAATTCAGATTTAAATTGATGGTTAATCTTTTAGATTAGTTTCAATATGTTAAGCACCGTATGCTTGTTAATAAGAAAAGGTACGCAAACGCCAATTTATTGAGCAACAATTCAATACCCGGCAACTATCACCTTTGCACGGGTGCAACCTAAACAGTTGAAACGTTATTTTTATTAATATTCCGTATATTGTATAATATACAGGGAATTCCATAAAATGTAAAGTTTTTTTCAACCTATATGAAACATCCACATGAATAAAAATAATTTTGGGTTGTAGAAAATTATGAACTAAACAACTTTGGTGCAATGAATTTTTCTATGTTTAAAGATACCTCACATATCCACCATTGCAATGCTATGACACTATGATTCACCCTGTATGGTAAGGTTTGTTCCAACACAGCCAAAACAACGTTCATTGCACGTGATGCTCATTGCTCATGGTCAATAGATTCTTCGCATAGCGTTCTTCTATTGCGATTGTATTGCGCTTAAGTGCCATGCATTTCGTAAAAGGTACTTGGAAATCCATTGAATTGGGATTATTAGGTTACCTAATGAATAATATAGAGCTTCCGTTTCACAAAAATCTAATTATTGTTAAAAAAAATACATTCTATAACCCACTGATTTAGAGCCTAACCACACCTCATACAGGTATTTCATTCGCTGTTTGACGGTAAAAACGTTTGGTAGATAATAATGGGTATTACAATTACATACGCTTTATTTGGTAAAAGTAACACTAAACCGAACCACCACTGTAATACCAATACCGAAAGGTAAATGTGAGATCGTCGAGATTGTTCCAAGCGAGCAATCTCATATAATAAACAAAATTCCTGGCTGCCCGAGGGAAAGATTCCATGTATAATTTCGGGTGAAAATATTTGACGAAAGGGTCCCAGAGGCTCCAGAGGATTGTCCCGGCGACTCGCTGCATATTCATTCGTTTCTAGGTCGGTCAGGTCGAAAATCCAGACAGATATACAGGAAGATCTGACTTGATATTAAAATGAACCTCGAGCCCAGGTCGACCACAGAGACGTCCAATGAATATAAATGAAAGTATTTTCGGTTACTGCGGGTTTAACGCTAGTTCCTTCGTGTTTTGGTCGTGATAATATAGCAATTAAATGGATCCGCATTTACATGCGGGTGGATATCTCATGTGGATAGTTATTTGAAATGTAACGGTTTATAACAGCAATTCGAATTGTGATTGTCCCATTCTAAGTAATGAATTGGACAGACTGTATACCTATTAATCAAACGCCATACTCGGTTACTTCTGTTATATTAGTGGATTGTCTTTACTCAGCGCTAATGGTTAATTAACATTAGCGGAATGATTGATGTATGTATTCACGTTTTAGATATACAGTGTGTCCAAGAAAGTCCGCATTATATGGAGTAAAAATTTATTATCCTTTTCTCAGAAAATTTTATTCTCTATAAAAGTTGGCGGCTTGTATGAAACTAATACTGCAACAGTCAAATATGTAAATTTCGATACCATATACCAAGCGATTCAGAATATATGATTTTGTGATAAGAGTAAATTACCTTTATTTTCATTGTTTAGAAGTAAAATATATATTCAAATATGAAGTCACAGCTACCTATCATGAACTTTTTCTTTTTTGTTTTTTTTTTTTAATTCTTGTTTTTATGGCAATATTAGTCAATTCCAATGATACTAAAGGCTTCGTTTTAATCTATTTTTTATAAATTTGAATAACTTTTTCCAGTTTTTATTATTTTGGTATTATAACTAATGTTTATTTAGAACTAGTGCGAAATTACTCGCTTCCTTGATGCAAAGTTGATATTTCACCCTGTAGTTAATAATAGTTCATACAATAATTAATACACGAGCATGACTTACCTGTAATTCAATTACTATTAATGACTTTCGATATTTTTATAATAGTAGTTATCCACCTACATTCTACAGCAAGCGATTAGTCGATGTTGCTGATATTTTCAATGAAAGACACCCGTACAACCAAACTACCCATTCAACCATTTCTAGGATAATCAGAAAATTCAAGCAGACTTGGTCTGTTGAAAATCTCTAAGAAACACCATTAAAAATATGTTGCCAAAAACAGGGAAGCAAGTTTACCAGTGTTGCAAGCGGTAGTCGAGCATAGAACGACTTCGGCTTGACGAATTGCTTCTCACACCCAATGCAGTAAATCAACATCACATAACATGCAAAAACTGAACAAATATCACCTTTATAAACAAAACTAACTACTAAAGGCAAGAGACTATGGTATCTGGTATGACTTCATTATTATCGATAAACTTTACATGATGATGTTGTTTAGAAGTAAATTTAATAATTATAAAAATTATAAAAAACAATCTGTCCTCTTCTCTTTCCCTCTGAAACCAGATGGCAAAGTCATACCTATGGCATCAGGTCAGATGTCATAGGTATGGTACTGATGCCATAGTTTCTTGTAATTTTTCATGTTTTTTAAAGGTGATATTTGTTCAGATTTACCATGTTATGTTCTGTTGATTTACTGGATTGGGTGTGAGAAGCAATTTGTCGAACCGAAGTCGTTCTATGCACGACTACCGCTTGCAACAATAGGTTTGTTTTGGTTCGCAGTTCTAGAACTACTGCGCATGCGTATTTGCGTATTGGCGTTTTGGTTTCATCAGAACTGATTCTGAATTTTCGGTCCGATGTTTTGGTTAAATCAAGAATTCGTTCGGAATGATTCTAGAACAGTTCTAGCAGTTCTTGCTCATCATCGAGTACCGATTCGGAACTATTAGTTCGAGCTTGCGCAGTTTAAACTTTAATCAGCTGTATTTGGTTTCAACGGTAATTCTTTTGCATCAAGATGGCTAATTCAAATGTATTAAAGGTAATAATACTTAAATACTTTTTTAAGAGATATTTTTTTTTGTAATGCCGTTTTCATGCATGCTGTGTTATACATAAATAATGAAGATCAATATGAAACGCAAGAAATTACTTATGAACTTGTAATTGCAAACACCAATGAAAATGTAGAAAAAGTGCCGTAGGTGACAACTTCAGAAACTATTTTAGCCATTTTGTTATTTGAAAATAGAAGCCAACAATAAATTATATATTTGAATGAAAAGTTTTAACTTATTTTTATTACCTTACTATTACTACAGAATATACAGATATATAAATATAACTTGTAGTAAGTTGTGACAGTTAACATAAGTTTCATTTACAACAACAAAAAATAAATAATCTTAAATAAACAAAGCACATTTTGCTAATACTTTCTTAACATACGGACAATATTGACAATATTATTTATTAATTATTTTGCAGTTGCGTATATAGGTTAGGAACTGCTGTATGTCACTTTATGTGTCACCTAATATCCGCTAGATGGCACTAAAGTAAAAGTAAAGTGTTTTGGTTTTGTTAAATTCGGAACCGTTCTGGAATTACTGTTTTCTGCGCATTAGTTCTGCGGAGTTCAATTACTAATTCTGAATTCCGAACCAAAACAAACCTACTACCACTGGTAAACTTGCTTTCTTATTTTCGGCAATACATTTTTTTCTAGTGTTTCTTAAAGAGATTTTCAATAGACTCAGTCTGCTTAAATTTTCTGATTATGCTAGAAATTGTTGAATGCAAAATTTGGTTGTCCGGGTGTTTTCATTGAAAATATCAGCAAACCGAGATAATCGCTTTTCTGTAGATGGATAACTACTATTATAAACATATCAAAAGTCATTAATATTAATTGAACTAAAAGTAAGTCACGCTCATGTATTACTTATTGTATGTTCTATTATTATCTCCAGGGTTAAAAATAAACTTTGCATCAAGAGAATGAGTAATTTTGCGCTAGTTCTAAATAAACATTAGTTATCATACCAAAATAATCAAAAATGTAAAAAATTTATTCAAATTTGTAAAAAATAGATTCAAACGAACATTTCAGTATCACTGGCATTGATTAATATTAGTCTAAAAGTAAGAATTAATAAAAAACAAAAAAGACAAATTTCAAGATAGGTGGCTGAGACTTTATATTTGAATATAATTTTTATTTCTACACAACATTTCCAAATAAAGTTTATCGATAATAATGAAAATAAAGGTACTTTACTCTTATCACAAATTCGTATATTCTGAATCGCTTGGTATATGGTACCGAAATTTACATATTTGGCTATTGCCCAACTTTTATAAAGTATATAATTTTCTGAGAAATGGATAATAAAAGAATTTTCCATATGATGCGAACTTTCCTGGACACACTATAGGTATATGTCAGCCCATGGAGGTGTCAGCCCGACAAATTATGTATTCGAACGGCAATTTTTGCAAGACAAGATATGTATCTACTTACTCAGCACGTCAAAATAAGAATTCTTAACGACAATCTGAGGACGCCACATTGTCGATATTGTATTTTGACGTGTTATGCTGTACAACTTTTTATCTTGTTATTTATATTTTCATACTTGGTTTGTGAAATTCCATTTTTATATTAGATATTAATTTATTATATTATCAATATTAACAAGATTCAATTAACAATATTGTATTCTTTGTAACTGTCAATACTAATTAAAATACGAATTAGAACAGTACTACAAAACTAACCACAAACATAAATTTTCAACACTTGAGACGTTCTAGCTTTTGACCATTGTAATCATCCCACTATTAAATATAGACCATTCAAAGTATGTAATAGTAAAGTAATAAATAAATATTTGTCAATTTCAAGATGACATGTTTTTATTTGTATTATTTTAAATTGTTGAGCAAAATATACAAATTAGTTATTTTATTTTCAATAATCCAAGTAACTGTCCAGTCTTTTGTGTTTGTAGTAAACGTGTTTGGAATTATTTTGAGTTTGTGTACGCATGAAAAATGTATGTGCTCCTGGTAACCGTTCTCATATTGTATGTTCTTTTTTATTATTGCATGTGTACTGTATCATAATAATTATAGTACTTTATTGTCTTTAAGATCTTGAGAGTATTGCGTTTGCATATAATACAGATTTACAGATTGATCTTGGAAGTGAAATCACTTTGATAAATTTTGTAATATGAATATGATTTTCCAAAAACAAGAAATCCAAGATCTAATTTGACGCATAGAAACCATTTAAAGCAATAAAATAGAAGTAAAAAAGAATAAGACAATTTTACGAATGAAATTTTAATTGCTAACTTCGATCACAGCCAGTCTTTTAATACACATACTCATAGAATAGGTAAGATGCAACTAAATAGATTTTCACAATTAACATTTTTATGTAAATTAAATGCTTGAAACAAGAATAATTCTGGACAATGGTGTTCTTATTTATGTTGTTAATATTAAAATATTTATTGATTTTAATAACAATTATATTGATTATAATATTATTTATTTGTTCTCCTCCACCGGGTTTACTATCAAAAAATTGCCACATACCAATAGTCAGTTTCCTATATCATTTCCCATATCATATAGAGTTTATTTTCCGTTCAACGACTTGTTCCACATTTTTAAGGGATATATGTACAGTCATGGAAAGATGTATGTTCCTATCGCTATCTCACAATTTTAAACAAGCATGTCGGTTATATACAACTTTATGTTATTCACTCCTCGACCGCTATGCAAAAAAATGATATACAGACACATAGCCTTATAATTCTGAAATAGCGATAGGAACATACATCTTTCCATGACTGTACAATCCGTCAATTAATCCAAATTCTATTCAATAAACTCCAAACCGCAACCTAATTCAAATAAAAACGAAATTGACAGGATATGTACGGCTTAAGGGTAATTCCCAGAAAAAAATCTCATTAAAATTTAAATTAAATCGTCTGATTTCGACATCTCGGTACACGCTGATACGTCATAGCATTAGAACAGAAACGAATTTCGCAATATTACTCCTGACGTAAAGAGTCTTATAGATTGCAAACGCGGAATTATGTCACGTCCGTCACTTGTTTCTTTTGGGAGAACGGGATGGGGGTTAGTTGGTCGTGGGCGTTGGGCTATTCGGTGGCCGGTGACCCGAAATGGATAACGCCTTTGTGTCAAGTCAGATCAGGGGGCAACTGTGTACCCGTTGCTACCCCAGAGATCGGCTATTGAACGAAAATTCCTTTGTCCGCTACTCTATTCGTCGCGACGTAAATGCTACTTCGAGAATACTTCAAGTGGGCCATTTTGATCCGGGCCAATATCGGCTCGAACCACGAGTAATGTTGCATTGTTGTTATTTTATAATACCTACTTCGCAGTTGGATAAATTTCAAATAATATTTCTGTTGAATTCAATTGAAGAATAGAAGTATAACGGTAGAATCATTTTTACTCAAGGAGTACCCACTGTTTTAATAAGTGATAGAAAATTACTTTTGTTTCCTTTGTTTCCTTTGTTTCCGCATTTATTAAAACACTGCATAAGCTGGAAGATATTTAACTTTCTAGCAATCCTTTATTATTAATAATTAATTGTTATTGAAAAATAAGTAGGTACAATTCAACAAAATAGTCATTATAGATAAACAAACTATAACCTATCTAAAATTCAACACATCGTAGCCTGAGAGCCAGTGGTCGGCGGACTGCCGGGATGTTAGAACAGTGAAAAATGTCTGCCGTACTAAATTCAGATTAGAATATTATTATTAATGTTATATATATATATATATATATATATATATATATATATATATATATATATATATATATATATATACATTTCAGCTTTGTCGAAATACAGCAAATTATAATTTTTTTAGAGCTTTGAACTTGCCCTCACTTTGGAACCTCCACAGCTGTCTGCTATAGTTTTTCTTTTAATAAGAATAATTCAGTATTTTCAAATATTCAAGTGGCAGGTTTGTCGCAATGACGTTAACTCGGTCAAGTTTCTAACGATTCCCCATCGCATTCTCGGCTGGTACAGCGGAATAAACAATAAAAATATAGGGTTTAACAAAATACCGTAAATCTGTCGACCACTAGTTCTTAGACTATCGGGCAGTACTGAAAGCAATGCAGAATTGAAGCAGTGCTGCAATATGATTATTTCTTTCACTTCATATACAGGGTCTCCCACGACGAGCTGCCATTAGAAGAATATGGAGAACCAAATGAAATGACAGATTGAAAATTTGTGGACTTATATTGTTGGACACGATCGTCTCAACTAAAATATTTTGAGTTTTCGGTTACTTCCGGTTACACCGGAAATGATGTCATCTTTTATATTTCAAATGCAACAGCCTGTATTTTAACGCATTTTTGAAATCTTCATTAAATTTTAGATCAATTTCATGTTACATTCCCTATACCTAACGTGTGTCATTTTTGAGAAATTAATTATTTTCATTAAAAAATGACAGCTGCACGGCTACTTTCAACTACTTATAAATTATCTCCTTTGACCGTTGGAAAAAAGTCGTCCGGCGAAATTGTTGTGAAGGTAACGTATTATCGACACATCGGTAGAACTCTTCTAAAAGTTATACAGGGTGTTCAAATTACAAGATCAAAGTTGAATTCGAGAAAAGTACTAAAACTCGATTTTTTCAAATGGCAACCCTAACATATTAATACAATTCTCAATTCAATGGAAAATTTTAGATCAACTTTGTGTACGATGTCCTATACCTAAAATGTACTTGTACCTACTGAATCGATTTTTAAACATCACCGTAGAAATTGCACAGATTGCCAAATCTAGATTGCGTTGAAAACAACTGAACAAGTTGGAATAAACAGAACTTTTTAATAAAACAAGCTTTTTTATCATTGGTTTAGTATTTATAAAATTATAAGCCTACAATGAAACACAATATTAAAAATAAAACAAAACGTTAAGAAAATTTTAAAAAACCGCTTAATTCTATTTCAGTAACTGTTAAAAAATGTTGCCGTTTTTTGCTAAACATGCTACTATTCCTTTTACCATATTATTGTTGGTGGCGTCCATGATAGAGTTAGCACATAACCCATTGAAAGGAGCTGGAACTTTATCTTTCATGTTCTCCTTATTAGTTATTGGGTCCTCCATTATAGGCTGGTTTCAAATGGACGGTGCTCCAGCGCAGATAGCAGTTGCTATAAGAGGTTTGCTTAACGAGCGATAATCGGCGATCGGTTGAATGCGCTTAATAGGCCATACAAATATCCATCGCATTCGCCCGACTTGACGCCAATGGATTTATTAATTTCGGGAGCTATTAAAGACGTAGTTTATGAGAACCCAATAATTGATAAGGAGAACATGAAAGATAGAGTTCCAGCTGCTTGCAATGAGTTATGTGCAAACGCAATCAGGGACGCCACCAACAATAATGCGTTAAAAGAATTAAAGCATGTTTAGCGGAAAACGGCAACGTTTTTGAACAGTTACTGACATTGAATTAAGCATTTTTTTATTACCTTACGATTTTGTTTTATTTTTAACATTGTGTTTAATTGTAGGCTTATCATTTTATAATTACTAAATTAATTATAATGAAAAATTACCTAGAAACGTGTTTAATAAAGTTGTGTTTATTCCAACTTGTTCAGTTGTTTTCAACGCAATCTAGATTTGGCGATTCTTGCAATTTCTACTGTGATGTTTAAAAATCGATTTCAGTAGGTACAAGTACATTTTAGGTATAGGACATTGTACACAAAGTTGATCTAAAATTTTCCATAGAATTGAGAAATGTATTAATATGTTAGGGTTGCCATTTGAAAAAATCGACTTTTAGTACTTTTCTCGAATTCAACTTTGATCTTATAATTTGAACACCCTGTATAACTTTTAGAAGAGTTCTACCGATATGTCGATAATACGTTACCTTCACAACAATTTCGCCGGACGACTTTTTTCCAACGGTCAAAGGAGATAATTTACAAGTAGTTGAAAGTAGCCGTGCAGCTGTCATTTTTAATGAAAATAATTAATTTCTCAAAATTGACACATGTTAGGTATAGGGATTGTAACATAAAATTGATCTAAAAATGCTTAAATCTTAAAAATGCGATAAAATACAGGGTGTTCCATTTGAAATATAAAAGATGACATCATTTCCGGTGTAACCGGAAGTAACCCAAAACTCAAAATATTTTAGTTGAGATGATCGTGTCCAACAATTTAAGTCCACAAATTTTCAATCTGTCATTTCATTTGGTTCTCCATATACTTCTAATGGCAGCTCGTCGTGGGAGACCCTGTACAGTTGGGTCAAGAGATCTTTGCGTGTTGTCAAAAGTGGCAGTCGTCTGGTACAGTCATTTCTTTTCAGGCAGTCAGTGTCTTAGATGACTAAATTTTTCCTGGGGGAAAACAACGCCCGACAATTGTAAACTACATAATGTTTGAACATTTTCATAATAATTGCAATATTAAATGTGGAACTAAAAAAGTTCATTGGCTTTTTGAAGTGCACACTAATAGCTGATGACAGTACCCCCGAAAGCGAAATCACTGGAGTTAGGAACTACACAATCACCTGCTTACTATAGTTCTGTATTTGTTCCACATTCTAGTATCTACATTAGTATACGAGGTCGTGTGTCTTTGCCAGAGAAGACGTACGTCCAACGTCAATGTCAGTCAGTTCACATGTCGTTGAAAGAGTGAACGCATATGGAACGCATGATAATTATATCGTAACTACGGCACTGTCTAAAGAATTGAATTACTAAAAAATAAAAGAATGCTTTTTCTTCGGCATATATTCCAATAGTTACAAAAAGTGTTTGCTAGAGGTTGCGGCCAGGTGAGCAAAGGCAACACAAACTTTTCAAGTTCTTTACGTATCTGTCATTGCAATCTTCAAAAGAAGGGAACGAAATTGTTTGAGAAAATGTCATAAACTTATTTTATGAATAATACTTGCGGCCATATTTTGATAGGCAACCCTGCATAATCATATGCTTCTATTCATAATTATATATAAAAAATTTATTTCGATTAAAAAACAGGTATTATAGCGTTCGTACAAAAAATTTGTCAATTTTAATCTGCAGTTGAGTTTTTGTCTCTTATTTAAGATGTGAAGATGAAGTGTTCTGAATGTAATACCTATTGTAGATATACAAATAACGTGGATAAAGATAACGAATAGAGTAATGTTCATGCAAAATGACATTTCGAGACATTTGTGCTTTGCTATTGGCGAGCTTCTTCAAATTCATAGCTTCATCCATAGAAATGTGCTCTGCCTCGGTTTCTCTTTTTTATAATAAACTTATAAACTACGGTTATGTCAAAAAATCTGATGTTGCCAGGCACATGACTTTATCATACAATATATAAAATTAATAGTTTAGTTGCATGAGATTCTATTTGAGCGAGATCGATCTTGTCTGCATTAAAATAAAACAAGTTAGCCAGGATTTGACAGATATTTTGATAATGTCATATAAATGCAAAATGATATAAAGAATGTTGGTAACAGCACTTGTTCCAACACTAGCGTTGCGACATATATCTCTATCTCATCCGACGTAGTACCTGGAAACTGGACAACTACGCATGCGTCAAGTGCGTGGATTCGATTAGCTGGATAGGCTGCCACCAGCTGCAACATGTATAAGGTTATCTATGGGCTGTCAGTGGTTTGGCGTTAGTGAGCTGACACATGTATAAGTGATGCTGAATATTACCGGCTAACGGCCGCGGTAATACCGACCGCTCATTTTAAGCCACAATAGCACCATCTGTCGACAGTCCTAATAACTACTGGCCACGCATGCGCAGTTTTATCCCGGGCACCACATCGATAGACAAAATATGTATCTCCGTCTCACATTGTTGGAACCGAGACTACATATTGGCGCTATAGGACAAGCTCCGTATAATCCTTATTACGTATATGGATAATATTGACAGTAGGTATTGTCAAAAAACCAGCCTTTGACACTACCTACTGTCAGAATGAAAATAACTGTGATATCCGCGCTAACTAAGTTTTAATGCAAACACGATCTCGATCAAAAAGAATTTGCTCATGCAGCTAAACTATTAATTTTTCCAAAAAATGTCATAGACATAAATTACACAAAATTTCCTCTACTATAATTCATTGTTTAACTATTTTGACGAAATTTGCAGAAATGGCTCATTTGCAAAATCAATGAAAACTGCTTAGAGGAAACTACCAGTTCCTTTGGACCCTTTTGAACCAAAAGCTTTTCAGCTCTAAGTTTGGTCATAAAACTTGAACTTTCGTCCCGATACCTTCAGTAGTTTAACCGGAATCGTCATCACAAAAATCGGGTACAAACACATACACACACACAATTTTTTTTTTTCGGTGCGCGTACAATTCTTTATCATACTGCGTATGATAAGGTAAAAATGAAGACGTTAGTTGTGTTGTAACATGGTTGTAATACTTTTCTTTTCTAGTCATGTCACATCCTGGCTGATTATTAATAAATATTAATATGTCGATATATACTAGGTAAATGTTGTTTGTATAACAATATTAATATTGTTTTTATAGCACATATACATTCACAAATGTGGAAATATATAAGTAGATAGCCTTCATTTTAAGAATATTTCCATCCATCATGTGCACGTGCAAGTATAACCTTTCCCTTTATGTGCAAATTCTCTGAATCTATCTACCGTATCCGAGCTTAAGCTAGAAAATGTCTTGACAAATCGCCGCACATAACCGCGAATGGATAAACGAGCTTATGTCCATTTATTTCCTTCATAGTGCTATTCCAGCATAAAATCCATCGAGATATGTTGCATCCCGTATTATATAAAAGGGATTGTACAACGCCGAAGATCGAGGCAAGCGCATCTCATGGTAATATATCATGTAAGCGTTGCATCCCTGGGAAATGTACCATTAAATTGCGCGGCGTCGTTGTTTACCGTAGTTGTGGCATACGTGTGGGTCCGTGGCGTGTAACTGGATACAATCCAGCTAGATGGAACACGTCCAAAACTCGACAAAAACGTAATTTATATGCAGAATATGTGTATATAGTTGAGCGCTAAGAAAATTCGTTCGTGATTTTTCCCTAGAGTCATGCCATTCGTCGGGTCTGCTACCTGTCTATGTTACGTTAAGGGTTATACCATATTTATATTTATTTACCAGATGATTTACGAGGGAAACGTAATAGATTTCGGAGGGTGCACAGATGGAGTTGTTTTATTTGTTAAAGTTGCTTTTACGACATCTATAAACTGAGAATTTACGCTAGAAGCTGATGCAAGAAGATTTACATTGAATCGTAAAATGCGAGGGTAATTGCTTCATGGCGATTTATCCAAATGCCTGTTGCTGTAGTTTGTTCGCTGAGATGTAAGACAAGAGAAGTATGCTACTCAATGTCAAAATTCAGCGGAGTATTTAATATTTGATCTCAATTATACAATTCATCTGGACTGGCTTTCCTGGCATGAAAGATTAAAATTCTGCTCAAAATCAGAACGTTGTCTAGCGGTTCGATGAGACCACTAGATTACCAGATGAGACTGACATTTTTATCCTTTGTTTAAAAAATGTTTTTATTTTTATACGAATAACCTTTTTTTTGTGATAAGAGAATTCCTTTTTACTTTATCATACGCAGTATGTAAAGTATTGTAATCATGCCGAAAAAAAAAATTGAGATTTTAGCGGAAATAGGTCTTTATGGGTCCCCTGAACATTTTTGACCAAGGTACAAAAAAATGTCTGTGTGTGTGTGTGTGTACCCGATTTTTGTGACGACGGTTCCGGAGAAACTACTATAGGTATCGGGACGAAAGTGCGTATTTAGTAGTTTTATGACCAAACTTAGAGCTGAAAAGCTTTTGGTTCAAAATGGTCCAAAGGAACTGGCTATTTACTCTTAGCATTTTTCAACGATTTTCGTCATTTCTGTAATTTCGTCAAAATAGATAAATAATAAATTAAAGTAGACGAAATTTTGAATAATTTATGCCTATGACATTTTTTGGTAAAATTAATAGTTTAGCTGCAAGAGCAAATTCTATTTGATCGAGATCGGTCGCATCTGCATTGATATGAAGCTACATAGTAGCCAGGATTTTGACAAATATTTTTTTGTGCTGTCACCACAGAAATGTCTATGGCTGTCACACTCGAAAACAGCTGATTTCATCACAGGTTGGAGAACCGCTATGGAACGTTGCCTCTCTAGTGCAGCAAAGTACAAAATACAAAATTCAAATAAAATAAGATCACCAATTTGATTGTTTGTTGATAAGAAATATCAACCCGTTGTTATATCTAATTGTAAAAACGATAAATTGAGAAAATTGTAAATAAAGTATAGCGATGAGTGTAGTTATATTTTAGTATGTTGGTACGGATTTACAGTGACATGATCGAATATAAATCTGTCAGAATTTGAAATAGCTTTTTTTTTTTTTTTGACTTGTTTATTTTACGTCGGTCTAGTTCCGCAACTTAGGCCAATCACCGACGCTGAGGGCAGGCTACACACACCCAGGAATTTTGTCCTACTGAAGGAATTCCAACCTCCAGTAAGAGTTCTTTAACGTGCACGTCGCATAATGACAGCACACGGGGCCACCGGCTTTACTTCCTCATCCGATGGAAGGCGGCATGCAAAGGTATTTGTTCCCTGCCTAAAATACCAGGACAGTCGATTTCAGCCCGAGCCGGGATTCGATCCCGGGCCTCCAGCGTAGATAGCAGCCGCTCTATCCTATACGCCATCGACCCCCCCGAAATAGCTTTTTAAACTTGACGTTTCGTGGTATCAGTGGTATCAACCTAACATTTCCTATACAGAAATATAACCATTTTTGATTTTTTTAAAATACGTATTTCTCAAAAAGCGACACAAAAAACGTTGATGTCACTCCTGCCGAAAGCGCCGGATCACCGCTCGTCGCGCTATTCCGTATTTTCGGCACTTGTGAGATAAATAACTATTATTCTGATGACAGTAGTAGTGACGGTAGTGTCAAATGCTGATGCTTTGACAATACCTACTATTGATACTATTGTCTATCAAAATATCTGTCAAACCCCGGCTAACTAGTTTATATTTAATGCAGATACGATTTATCTCAATCAAATAGATTCTCATGCAGCTAAACTATTAATTTTATATTTTGTATGATAAAGTCATATGCCTGGCCACATCAGATTTTTATTTTACGATAAAAGAAAAACTTTTATTTAGTAATTAAATAATTCCTTTTACTCCTATGTTTAATAACAATATTATACTTATAAATACCCCTATAAATTCCCACTATGAGCATTATCCAGGTATTTACCCGGGGTATTTACCCTTGATAATAAATACCCGGGTATTTAACATCATTTAACTTGGTAATATCAAGTTTCGCTCATAGTATGCATACTGTGTCCGCAAAAAATAGGCATAGGTCTATAGAAACTAGCGTATCACGCGACAACACTGCCAACGTCGGTTGAGTGGGGCAGCCAATTATAGTGGGACTGCCGACTGGTGGGAGAGCAGGTCAGGTCAGGTCAGTCTGGTTTTGCGTTTCGGAGCACTTGCATGCAACGGCAGAACTATCGCAGATCTAACAACAAATTAATGTCTTTGCAATCGCGTTGTACCGTCCGCTAGAACAGCTTCAGATCATCAAGTGGTGTTACGGTGGCAATTCGGCGCAACAGTGCGTGGATTTGTTTGCAATCACCTTTGAATACAGACCTATCCCGTGCAGACAAACCATTTTCAATATTGTGTATCAATTTGAAAAAGATCTTTGTCTAAAGAGCTGCAGTACTTGTTATCCAAGGGAGAGTCCACAAGAAATTTAGGCGAAAGAACGACGGGATGTACTCATCTGCGGTTCTGTAGTACTGGACGATAAGAAATCAACTCGAGGGATTGGCGAGGAATTGGGTATTGGTAACAAAACCGTTGCTAAGGCTCTGAAGAAGGGTGATTTCCGGAGTTATAATTACTCAAAGACTCTGGAAACCTTCGCAGAGGACAGTATTCGTAGAATGGAGTTTTGTGAACCTGTAATGGAAAAGGCGAACGCAGATGATTATGATTTTGAGAAAACATGCCACATAATTTTTATGGAAGAAACTTAAATTTACTTTAATATAATATGCGACAAGCGCTGGTTAAACTACTGACGATAAAATAAAACTGTTTTAGCTCAATTGCAAATTAAGTTATTTTTGTCGTTTTTAATGCTTCCCGTTGAACAAATTTGTCAGAGCGAAACCCACGTAAACGCCGCCCCCGCCGTGATAAGAAATTCACTTACCATAACGAACTCCGGGCAAAATGAAAATTAATGTCCCATTTATGCAGTACACCATTTCTCATAGCGGACTAGAAAAAATGGGACAATCCGTCATACGAATTTGCCGGGCGCGGCCTCGGCATTCAATTATTTTAATGAACGCCGATTGCGATCTGCAAGTTCGCGGAATTTTTATCAGATTACACATGCCCAGCAGGTATATTTCTTCACAGTTGTCGACCTCAAATTGTGCTGTTGGTAGTTGCGTACGAAATAATTGATATTGTGGGTTGACATTTAGGCGTATGAAATTACGTTGCTGGGCGATTATCGTTAGCTCAACATTGCGTGATAGATTTAGTGATTAATTTCATGGTATTTGTTTTAAGGTAGCCCATTTAACATAACCGGCTATTCGAATCTTTCCTGTTATTTTCACCTTTGATGATATCTTCTAAATTCTACTTTTATGTATACAGAAAGCGCTATTAATGTGCGTGCCGTCACAACTGATGCATCAATTACGTCGTTTTGCATTCTATAAAAGTTTCAATTTATATTATCTAGAATCTAGATGAATGATAATTCTATATCCTATACAGAGTGTCTCACATGACATACATGATGGTCTAAAACTGAAAGTCGCTTAATAAATACATATACTATCATATATCTGTGACAATACATAAAATTAAGAAATAACATTAAATCTTTGTGACGTTATAACTAAAAAGCTATTTAACAATATTTAATCGGAATTCAATGTGTCCATTATTCAAGTACAAAGAACAAAGAATGAAACCCCGATAAAAAATTATTGAATAGTTTTTAAGTTTATAGCGACAAACGTGCCGTTAAACTGGTAAGTATGCATTATCTACATGCGCGCTGCCTGCGAGAAACCGGCCCCGGACGAAAGAGAGAGACGGATAGCTCCCAAGTAGAAAAATGCCTATATCTCAAAAAGGAAGAGGACAAAAAACTTCTGGTTTGCGGCACAAAACAGCACAAAACTTGCCCAATACTTAATCATCGAAATAAGTTTGATTTTATGTCGAATTTGGAAGTTAGATCAGGCATGCCCCCTTTCAGAAAAATGCTTATAGCTCGAAAACGAATGGAGCACAAAACTTAGTTTGCGTCACAAAACAGCACAAAACTAGCACAAAACTTAGGCATTAGAAAAAAATCGAAATACGAAAGAAGGGTGGCTGGCAACTTAGAAACGAAAGGAGCACAAAACTTTTGGTTTGCGGCACAAAACTCTCAGAAGTTAATTTTGAAATTTCGAATGTGAGGGGGCTGAGGACATGGACCCGAATATTTCTCACGTTGAGGATAAATTTTCTTAAAGTAAATGTATACGCTTGATTATCTCAGAATATATTTTCTTCAAGACGATGATCATATTGGATTGATTAAAAATTACTCTGTGTATATTGTTTATTTACTTGAATCAATGTGATCGTTTTCAAGAGTCGACCTAACATTAGGGCAGTTGTAAGATGCAAGATTTTTGGCCAACTAGGTACCTACTAAGCAAATATGAAATCTGAACAGTTTACGTGAATCCGAAGTATGTAATTGTTCTACTCCTGTAGTAAATCCATGTTATGAAATTAAAAAGAAAGGTTTGTTTCGTTAAATTTAACTTAACAGAACAAGCATATTTATTTTGTATTTACCTCTTTCAAATACCATAATTGCTCGATAGTTAGCATAAAATTTTCATCTTAATAACCGACGTGAAGTTTGAATTTGACTCCAAATTTAAGAAAGCTATAAATAAGCTTGTTTGGGTATGCAAAAATATTAAAATAAAACATAAATCACATACAGGGGATGTCCCAAACAGATGGCGACAAACTGCTAGGGGGGGTGCATTTGGGCACTTAATCAAGCATCTTTGTCAATAAACTTTTGTCCAGAAAAGAACCGGTTAGGCATTAAACTGTATTAAGAAGAAATAGCCGGAAATCATTCTTACTTTATCATACGTAGTATGAAAAGTTTTGTAATCATGCCGAAAAAAGAAATTTGAGATATTTCCGGAAATATGTCCTGTGTGTTGTTCTCTTATTGCGGCGTGGCGAACCCCCGTTTAAAACTTGCACCCTCCGATGACTTGTTAATATTGCCCCGAGAGCACTTATTTCAAATTCACAGTGTCTGACTGTTATTGAGGTAACATCACCTTGGTTGGGATACCGTTTATATAACACTTGTGTATTATTACCGTTGTAGTTCCTGAAGAAGTGACAATCCGTCAAGAAATATTGAACCAAATTAAAATAAGTCAGCATTAAGCTGTGAAGTTTATTCCCAAGAATTTCCATATTTTGAATTATACTGTAATGTATACTATACGTATACTATGCATCTCAATCTGGTATGGCATCTTCAATTGGTACATTCAAATGTGACATGTCCGTTGATTTGGTGACTTGCCCATATGCTTATGCTTAATTTACGTACCATGATATATTTGACGAATATCTTCTGGAAAGGTACACTGTGCAAAGAACCCCTGCATCTAATTAAGATATAATATTTAAGTGTACTATTACAATTTATTGTTATTTCTATAACTTTATTGAAACATCAGCCGTATCGGACCCAGCACTCCGCGTCGCAGTCCCTTATTCCATATCACTCCTTATCGTTCTACCATTTAAATCTTACACTTATTCTTAAGTGTATGCTCAAAACTAACACATCAATCAAATTGTTTTTATCATAAAATAATATCTGGTAAATTATGTAACAACTGTATAAAAATCATCAAAATCGGTTTATAGGTTCGCGACTTTTTACTAAATTTTAGTGATTTTTTTCGTAAATTCTTCATTAATTGTGGCAACAGAATATTAATTACAGTATTGTCAGCAGACTGAAGCAACTATGCAAAACTTCTAGTTATTGATTTATTTCTAGCTAACTTAAACATTTATTACAAGATTCGACTCCCACAGATAAAGTCTATAACAGGACATTTATAACTAGGACATGCAAAGCCATTTTGGTGGAATAAACCTTAATAAAGTTACTTGAACATTTAACATTTTAAAGGCAGCTGTTACAAATAAAATAATATCTGGCGAATTCGGTAAAGAAAAATTTCCAATAGAGCCAAACCACCTTTATGCAGGTCCATTAAAAAGCAGGCGAGTTTAAACCACTCGAGCGGAAATATTTCCCGGTTATTTTCTTCGATTTCCCCTCGATGGCACGTCGAATCGATCCGGAATGGCCAATTAAAATACGTATCGCATTCTTTATTTCTTTTCACCCTTCCGCACCAATTCAATAGCCGGCGTCTCGATGAAAAAGGACAAATATCTTCTCCGTTTGATTCGGATAGAAACATACTTCAGTTCGCACCAGCGCCGATTTCTAGAGAATTGCGAGATACGGCGAGAGAAGAAAGAATAAATTAGTTTACATTTAAGTCGTCTTGGAGTTGCTATACAGACTGGATGACAGACAGGATACTGTCAGTACGCTCGGATAGAAGTAAATTATAAAATCTAGATTGGGGTGGAAGCGGCACAAAAAAACTTTCTGCAATTTCGATTTAAATTAAACAAGTTAAATTGTAACTGGCGGAAGCAGACGTTGAAGGCGAGACTTCCTAGGGTCGCTGTGACACATCGGTTTTAATTGAATCGCGTAACGAGGGAAGGCGTTACTGGATTTGTCATGTGTCAGCACCCACTGCTCATGTCATTACGCCCACCTGTTAAAAATGTAGAAGAGTTTTTGTGAGTAATTCATGAATATATTTTGACGACAGAAATTAATTATTATTCTACCATTCATACCGGAAGAAGACTAAATAAATTCGATGATAATTTGCATAACATTTCTCATATTGGGTGAAATTTGCATAGAAACTTTTGTGAAAGTCTTCATGAATAAAATACAAATAAACGTCAGGAAGAAATTGACAAAAGGTTGATACAACTTTGATTGTGTAATACAGGCATAACACAAATAGAATATAGAAGTCAAACATTAAACTTGTTCTTAATAAGCGTGTAGAATTTTAAAAAGGGGATAGGAAAAAACATTAGAATTGTATAGAATGCGATATAACGTTCAAATTTGATGTCTGCCCTTAAAACTATCTTTAAAATAGAGCTTAGAACTTAGAAGAAGAACTTTTCCAATGTTATCTCCAATTCAATTAAAAGAAAAATCTGATGTGGCCAGGCACATGACTTTATCATACAATATACAAAATTAGTAGTTTAGCTGCATGCGAATCTATTTTATTGAGATAAATCGTAGGTTTTGTCACAGCATCAGCACTTGACACTACCTACACTACGTCATTAGAATAATAGTTATTTATGTCACAAGTGCCGAAAGTACGGAATAGCGCGACAAGCGGTGATGCGGCGCATCACCGAAGGCGGAGCGTCGCCGTCGCACGTGAGCGAGTCGCGCTATCTAGTTTTTGGCAGGAGTGACATCAACGTTTATTGTGTCGCTTTTTGAGAAACATGTATTAAAAAATGGTTATATTTCTGTATAGGAAATGTTAAGTTGGTACCACTGGTTTAAAAAGCTAATTCCAATTCTTACACATTTATATTTGTTCAAGGGGGGGTCGATGGCGTATAGGATAGAGCGGCTGCTATCTACGCTGGAGGCCCGGGATCGAATCCCGGCTCGGGCTAAAATCGACTGTCCTGGTATTTTAGGCAGGGAACAAATACCTTTGCATGCCGCCTTCCATCGGATGAGGAAGTAAAGCCGGTGGCCCCGTGTGCTGTCATTATGCGACGTGCACGTTACAGATCTCTTACTGGAGGTTGGAATTCCTTCAGTAGGACAAAATTCCTGGGTGTGTGTAGCCTGCCCTTAGCGTCGGTGATTGGCCTAAGTTGCGGAACTAGACCGACGTAAAATAAACAAGTAAAAAAAAAAATCTGATGTGGCCAGGCACATGATTTTATCATACAATATATAAAATTAATAGTTTAGCTGCATGAGAATCTATTTGACTGAGATAAATCGTGTCTGCATTAAAATTAAACTAGTTAGCCAGGATTTGACAGATATTTTGATAGTCAATAGTATCAATCGAAGGTATTGTTAAAGCATCAGCATTTGATACTACCTACTGTCATCAGAATAATAGTTGTTTATCTCACAAGGGCCGAAAGTACGGAATAGCACAACGAGCGGTGATGCGGCGCGTCACCGATGGCGGAGCGTCGTCGTCGCATGTGAGCGAGTCGCGCTATGTAGTTTTCGGCAGGAGTGACATCAACGTTTTTGTGTTGCTTTTTGAGAAATACGTATTTTAAAAAAAATCAAAAATGGTTATATTTCGGTATAGAAAATGTTAGGTTGATACCACTACTACGAAATGTCAAGTTTAAAAAGCTAATTCAAATTCTGACAGATTTATATTCGTTCATGACACTGTAGATGACGTTCCATAGCGGGTCTCCGAGTGTGACAGCGTGGTGACAGCCATAGACATTTCTGTGGTGACAGCACAAAAAAATATTTGTCAAAATCCTGGCTACTATGTAGTTTAATATCCATGCAGATGCGACCGATCTCGATCAAATAGAATTTGCTCTTGCAGCTAAACTATTAATTTTACCAAAAAATGTCATAGGCATAAATTATTCAAAATTGCCTCTGCTTTAATTTATTATTTAACTATTTTGACGAAATTACAGAAATGGCGGCTCATCTGCAAAATCCTTGAAAAAGGCTTAGAATAAACTACCAGTTCCTTTGGACCCTTTTGAACCAAAAGCTTTTCAGCTCTAAGTTTGGTCATAAAACTTCTAAATATAAACTTTCGTCCCGATACCTTTAGTAGTTTTTCCGGAATCGTCGTCACAAAAATCGTTTACACACGCACACACACACACACACACACACACACACACATACAGACATTTTTTTGTACCTTGGTCAAAAATGTTCAGGGGACCCAAAAAGACCTATTTCCGCTAAAATCTCAATTTTTTTTTTCGGCATGATTACAATACTTTATCTTACTGCGTATGATAAAGTAAAAATATTTGTTCACGACACTGTAGATGTCACATCCGTACCAACATACTAAAATAAAACTACACTCATCGCTATACTTTATTTACAATTTTCTCAATTTATCGTTTTTAGAATTAGATATAAAAACGGGTTGATATTCTTATCACCAAACAATCAAATTGGTGATCTTATTTTATTTGAAATTTGAATTTTGTAATTTGCCGCACTAGAGCGGCACCGTTCCATCGCGGTTCTCCAACCTCTGATCAAATCAGCTGTTTTCGAGTGTGACAGCACAAAATAATATTTGTCAAAATCCTGGCTACTATGTAGTTTCGTATCAATGCAGATGCGACCGATCTCGATCAAATAGAATTTGCTCTTGCAGCTAAACTATTAATTTTACCAAAACATGTCATTGACATAAATTATTCAAAATATTCCTCTACTTTAATTTATTATTTGATTTTTTTTGACGAAATTACAGAAATGACGGCTCATTTGCAAAATCGTTGAAAATGCTAAGTGTAAATGGCCAGTTCCTTTGGACCCTTTTGAACTAAAACCTTTTCAGCTCTAAGTTTGGTCATAAAACTTCTAAATATGAACTTTCGTCCCGATACCTTTAGTAGTTTCTCCGGAATCGTCGTCACAAAAATCGGGTACACACACACATACACACACACACACAGGCATTTTTTTGTACCCGATAAGTTTTTGTACCCCAAAAAGACCTATTTCTGCTAAAATCTCAAAAACTTTTTTCGGCACGATTACAATACGAATGATAAAGTAAAAAATCTGATGTGGCCAGGCACATGACTTTATCATACAATATATAAAATTAATAGTTTAGCTGCATTCGATTTTATTTGATCGAGGTCGATCGTGTTTGCATTAAAATAAAACGAATTGCCCTGGATTTGACAGATATTGACAGTAGGTATTGTCAAAAAATCAACCTTTGACACTACCTACTGTCATTAGAATAAAAATATCTGGCAAATCCTATATTAATGCAGATACGATCTCGAACAAATAGAATTTGCTCCTACAGCTAAACTATCAATTTTACCAAAAAATGTCATAGACAAAAAATATATAAAATTTCCTCTACTTTATTTTACTATTTAACTGTTTCGACGAAATTTAAGAAATGACGGTTCATTTGCAAAATCATTGAAAAATGCTAAGAGTAAATACGCAGTTCCTTTGGACCCTTTTGAACCAAAAGCTTTTCAGCTCTCAGTTTGGTCATGAAACGTCTAAATCTGAACTTTCGTCCTGATACCTTTAGTAGTTTCTCCGGAATCGTCGTCACAAAAATCGGGTACACACACACACACACACACACACACACACACACACACACACACACACACACACACACACACACACACACACACACACACACACACACACACACACACACACACACACACACACACACACACACACACACACACACACACACACACACACACACACACACATTTTTTTGGACTTTGGTCAAAAATGTTCAGGGGACCCAAAAAGACCTATTTCCGCTAAAAACCCAATTTTTTTTTCTGCACGATTACAATACTTTACCATACTGCGTATGATAAAGTAAAAAATCTGATGTGGCCAGGCACATGACTTTATCATACAACGTATAAAATTAATAGTTTAGCTGCGTGAGAATCTATTTTATAGTGATCAATCGTAGGTATTGTCAAAGCATCAGCATTTAACACTACCTACACTACGACATTAGAATAATAATTATTTATGTCACAAGTGCCGAAAGTACAGAATAGCGCGACGAGCGGTGCTGCGGCGCGTCGCCGAAGGCGGAGCATCGCCGTTGCACGTGAGCGAGTCTCGCTATCTAGTTTTTGGCAGGAGTGACATCAACGTTTATTGTGTTACTTTTTGAGAATTTATTTATTTAAAATAAAATAAATAAAAATGGTTATATTTCTGTATAGGAAATGTTAGGTTGGTACCACTTTGACAAAACGTCAAGTTTAAAAAGCTAATTCAAATTCTGACAGGGGGGGTCGATGGCGTATAGGATAGAGCGGCTGCTATCTACGCTGGAGGCCCGGGATCGAATCCCGGGTCGGGCTAAAATCGACTGTTCTGGTATTTTAGGCAGGGAACAAATACCTTTGCATGCCGCCTTCCATCGGATGAGGAAGTAAAGCCGGTGGCCCCGTGTGCTGTCATTATGCGACGTGCACGTTAAAGAACTCTTACTGGAGGTTGGAATTCCTTCAGTAGGACAAAATTCCTGGGTGTGTGTAGCCTGCCCTCAGCGTCGGTGATTGGCCTAAGTTGCGGAACTAGACCGACGTAAAATAAACAAGTAAAAAAAAAAATCTGACAGATTTATATTTGTTCATAACAGTGTAGATGTCACATCGGTACCAACATACTAATATAAAACTACAAGTCATCGCTATACTTTATTTACAATTTTCTCAAATGATCGTTTTTAGAATTAGATATAAAGACAGGTTAATATTTCTTATCAACAAACAATCAAACTGGTGATCTTATTTCATTTGAAATTTGTATTTTCTAATTTGCGGCAACGTTCCATAGCGGTTCTCCATGGGTTCTCTAACCTTTGATGAAATCAGCTGTTTTCGAGTGTGACAGCACAAAAAAAATATTTGTCAAAATCCTGGCTACTATATACTTTCATATCAATGCAGATGCGACCGATCTCGATCAAATAGAATTTGCTCTTGCAGCTAAACTATTAATTTTACCAAAAAATGTCATAGGCATAAATTATTCCAAATTTCGTCTACTTTAATTTATTATTTATCTATTTTGACGAAATTACAGAAATGACGGCTCATTGGCAAAATCGTTGAAAAATGCTAAGAGTAAATAGCCAGTTCCTTTGGACTATTTTGACCCAAAAGCTTTTCAGCTCTAAGTTTGGTCATGAAACTTCTAAATCTGAACTTTCGTCCCGATACCTTTAGTAGTTTCTCCAGAATCGTCGTCACAAAAATCTGGTACACACATACACACATACACACACACACAGACATTTTTTGTACCTTGGTCAAAAATGTTCAGGGGACCCAAAAAGACCTATTTCCGCTAAAATCCCAATTTTTTTTTTCGGCACGATTACAATACTTTACCATACTGCGTATGATAAAGTAAAAAGTGATAGTAATTACTCTTTTCCAATCATAAGTTAAATAAAAATTCTGACTATGGATATGACCTTTTTCGGATAACCAAATTATTTTATAAGGAATGTATTTCTAGAGAAATAAAAATATGTATATCTAGATTCTAGGCAGACATTTTCTCAGCACTGCGGATGAAGCACGGATAAAAAACTCATCAAAACCCGTAAACTAGTTAAAAAGTTATTCAACATAAATGTACAGTGTACACATACTAGGTGTTCATATTATTTATCCATTAGTGCACAATATACAGGCTGTCTCAACAGAGCGATCTCGGAAGATTGTACCTCTGTTAATAAAGATATTTTAAAACTGATTTCACTCAAATGTACAGAACTCAGAGGCGCACATTTTAAAATTATTATCGTGTATACAGGCTGTTCCATAAGGTAGTACAAACCCAAACTTATGAATGTTATTGCGCACGCTTTGATTATGATTAAGTAAGAAGCGTTCTATTAGCGTGATTACCTACCATATCCAAGTTGTGTACAGGGTGGTCATAATCTAAAACACAATATAGCATTCCTAAGGTAATTTTTTTTATATGGCACGCCCTATATCTAGTTAATTTTTTGGATTCTACGCATCGTTATGCCCAAAAAAGTACTAGTACACACCAGTGCTAACCCTAGTCTTCTTCATAAAAAAATCGATTTTTCTATCAATAAGTGCTTCTACACCTACATTAACTATTAAACCAACTAAGTATTTACCTAAAGTACTGTTTTCTCGAATGATTTCATCTTTCTTTTAATAACATAAAACATTTCAGCACATCTGCAATTTAATATAATAATTTGAAATAAAATTTTACTTATACCCTGTAGGCTATGAAAAACTATGCTAAAGAAGTTTATAAGCTAGGGTTGTTAAGTTAGATTTGCGTAATTTTGGGAAATATGGCGAACTTTTCCCAGGAGCAACTAATAGATAATAAATGTGGGTTTTTGGCGAATGCAACAAAAATACTTTATTGGCAAGTAGAGTTGACAGATACCACTGACAGATACTTTAAAAACTTCTTTAGCACAGTTTTTCACAGCCTACAAGGTATACGTAAAATTTTATTTCAAATTATAATATTAAATTGCAGATGTGATAAAATGTTTTATTTTATTTGAAAAACGGCAAAATTATGCGAGAAAACAGTACTTTAGGTAATCACTTAACTGGTTTAATTGTTAATGTATGTGTAGAAGCACTTATTGGTAGAAAAATAGATTTTTTGTATTAAGAAGACTAGTATCTCAGGTATGGTTTATTTTAGCACTAGTGTATACCAGTACTTTTGTGTGCAGAACTATGCATAGAATAAAAAAAAAAGAATTAGCTACCTTTTAGTTCCATTGTAAATTTTAAATAAAATTTTGTTGCACATTATGACCAGCCTGTACACAATTTGTATATGGTAGGTAATCATGATAATAGAACGCTTCTTACTTAATCATAATCTATGCGTGCAAAATAAAATTAAAAACATTTATTGAGATATAGACTACTGTTTTCCATAAAAATGCCAATAAATCAAAAAGTATAAACTGTGTAGGTAATGTTATTTCATTGGCGTAAAATTTAGCGAGGAATTCAAAATTGTGTCGAAATATATTCCATTAAAAAAAAGATAAGTTTGGGTGGGTACTGCCTTATGGAACACCCTGGATACACGCTAATAATTTTAAAATGTGCGCCTCGGCGTTCTGTATATATGAGTGAAATCAGTTTTAAAATATGTTCCTTAACAGAGGAGAAATCTTCCGAGATCGCACTGTTGAGACACCTGTATAATGTATAACAACCGATCTAATATTTATAATTTCGTAATAATTACAAGATGGTTATAAATCAAGAGACTTCTTTTTCATTATGTTTGCTTGTATTATATTTTTACTGGTTACTATTTTCGTGGCGTTGACATATTTAGCCTATATGTACAATATCCATTTCTTTTATGTCTTTCTATTTCTAGTTATTCTAAAAGGTACACACTATAACGTCTTACACATGTGGATAAATTCTGGCTTCCGGTAATTAATGGAGTGCCCGGTGTTTATTCTACGTTGAAATAATAATAACAATAAAGATGCAAACTTCTGTTTTTGTATTCCGCTATTCGTTTTGCTGACTTTCTTCCGATTTGAACAACAGAAAGGGCATTACAATCTGAGCACTTGCCAGAGTAGACTCTCTCCATAATTTGTTTGGTTTGTTGTTATTTATTCTAATTGTAGAGTTAGTGTTAAGTCAGTGCGCCGAAACTAGTACCCATTAAAATTAGAATAGAACAAAGAAAGGATGGTACCACCATGGACAGCCTCAAGAAATATTTGATGTACATCTTTTCCAGTCTTCAAAATTAATTGCATCTGTGAAAAATTATGACTGTACAGACGTTGCAGCGCTCCAATAAAATACATAAATGTGTTCACCATAACTCCGAACAATAAAGTTAATTCATCAACTATATTGTTTGATCATTCTGAAGGCACACATACGAAACAATTTACACTGATCCAAGTCAAGATAATTCCATAACTTCTGAATTATTCATGGAAACGTCGACACGTGTTCACAACTAGAGACCAATACGTACAAATCTACGTTTTTGGAAAGTTACTTCCGGTTGTAGAATTTATCATGGCACAATCATCAATCTTCTTCATTTGTTTCGGGTAAAGTTGTGGCCGCGTTGTGAGGGGGTTGGCTGAGGGTTGGTGTCCCGCTTGCCGACGAGGGTTGTCACCCAGCGCCAGTAACTCCATTCCACATCAACTCCTACACAATTCGAGCAATCGTAGTCCGTCCTTCGACAGTGTAAGCTAATGCAGACGTGTGCATGGGACCATTATCCAATTTTCTTTGGGTTTGAATCGTTACCTCACACGAAAACGGGTCGTAAATCAAATAGTTAATAGTGGTTCTTCATAGTTGGTGAATAGTTCGTAATGAAGAATTACCCACGCGAATAAAGGTCAATAGCAAAATTCTTGAAATGTATTTGGTCGAACTGGTAAGAACAGATATAATTCATACTCCTACAGCTGTTTGTTTAGTTATATTTTTTCAACAAAATCATTTACTGCTGAATATTTCTGTAAACTGTTTAAATTTAAAACTAAGTCTGCATTAAATCACAATTTATTTCAAATAAATTAAGTACAGTATAAACCATTTATGTTCGAGTAGCGCAGCAGAAGGAGAATACAGAAAACGTCATAGGAAACTACGGGGAAGCCCATAGAAAAACATATAGCATTTTGTTTTCAAGCGAAAAATTACTTTAAAGATGGTCGGTTTAAGTGGAAACACATGAATACCTCGAGAAATATGTTACTGACGATAAAGTTGTCTAATATAAGTGTTGTAGATGGAAAGGGGAACATAGAATGGCAATGGGAAATATTTGAAATGTTGGTCTACCGATGAGTTGATGAAATTTTTAAACAAAAGCTCCATATATTTCATGCTTTTTTAAATAATGTGTTTGGATTCGGGATGGCCAAAAATATTTGGATCATAGTTGCGACTGTTAACGTTATTTTAAAATAGCAGCTTAAAACAACAGGTTGCACTTATTTCTATTATTTTTACGATAGTGCTTGCTATATCGGCGATATCTCATTGTACAAATAACAGGTATGATTATGAACTATACACTATGGTGTACCATCATAATCATAGAAAATGACCACACTCAAAATCTTCCCTAAATACTTTCGATATACAGGGTGGTCATTTTATTATAGAAATTTGGTACCCTTCCCTTTGTTAAATAGAACAGCCTATATCTTATTACATTGTTTTGTTCTAAGATTAATTCTAAGAACTTTTTTATAAGAATAATTTTTTTATAAAGTGCATTATTTTTTAATTATAAGGCTTGAACCAAAAATAGTCAAAATTTCCCGAACACCTAAATAACCCACCAACAGAAAAACACAAAAAAAGTCAAATAACAGTTTTTTGGGTTTAAGCAACCTCTCGTTTAAATAATGTTTTAATATACAGTGTGTTCGTAGTGTACAGTATTGTGGAAGTTTGCAAACCTTTCCATTTTCTAATAGAATACCTGTATATTTTTGGTTTGTTTAATTTAAAATTAATTCTAAGAACTTTTTGTAGAAATATTTTTTTAAATGCGTTATTTTTTAGTTATGAGCGATTAATCAAAACTTCTGACCTGCAAATTAAGAATATTTTCCCACATACATACACATTTACTTTAATGTGGCAGTTTAAAACTTTAATTTAATTCTATTTAATTGTTATTTTCTCTTGTTTTTTTTTATTTTTTACCTTTGTGGTTAAAGCAATAGTTCATAAGTTTGACTAATTACTTATAACGAAAAATACTAGATAATACTACACAATCGCAGAATTAAAAAATAAAATATACATGGTGTTTTGTTAGAAAAAGAAAGCTTTGCAATTTTCCATAATATAATAAACACTCTGTATATTAAGAATATATTTGAACGACAGACTGTTTAAACCCAAAAACTTTTATTTGTAACATTTTTGATTTTAAAATATTCCTATACCAAATTAATAGGAATAAACCTTACAATTACAAAAATTATGAATGTATTTTGAAAATATATTTAAACGATAGCTTGTTTAAAGCAAAAACATCTGTTTGAACAATTTTTTTAAATTTCTTACTATTGGAAAATTATTTAGGTGTTCCGGTAATTTTCGCTCACCCTGTATATTCCTCATATACGGTGTCTACGGTCTTGTAATTTCATTTTCAAGGAGTGATTAAACATCTTAAAAAAGTCATTAACGTAAAAATTTCTTAACAGTAATTGCTTATCATATAGTAAGTAAAGTCAAATCTGGCAACCCATAAGTCATTACGTTTGTCATGTTTACATTATTGGCATTTCTAATGTTACACCCTAACAAATAAGAATACCCCAGTTAAATGCAATTGGGCAACTGCTACTTTTCTTTCTCTGTTTCACACGTCAGCAATGAATAGCACAGTCGCAACAGAAGCAACGCAACAGGTGAACAGATTGGTAAATAATGACCAACCTCTAGTTTTGATTCCAGCAGCACGGTTAAAGTCATGTTAAGGTATTGTGTCGTAAGCAACTAGGCATTTGATATATATATACCAGAAAAATTACAGCCACGGACTTTTGGCCCATGCACTGTTCACGTTGTCATACATTGCTCAGTATGTGGTAGAACTCGATGTTATTCTCCAGAAGTACAACACCCGCGCCCATATCGCAAGACGCAAGGTCTTTTTTAAACTTCTTCCCCAATCGTATGGAAAATTGTGGGAATGAGACTAAAGAGCCCAGATTACCATCCACAGTCGCTGAAAGCTCCCCGGCAGAAATTTAAATGTTATTTGGACATAATACCTCAAGATGAGACATCTGTTAAAATCCCTTCCACAAAAACATAATTTAAAAACAATCATTAAATCGCATTTTTTTTTCAGATAGCGATAAAATTATTCAGTTTTATAGAAACCGAATTAAAGTCAAACTTTATATAAACCGTATTGGATCAAGACGTCAGATGTACTTCAAGTCGGTCGGATATTTGACGGAAGTGTAGGCACGCGGAGTGGTGCGGATTACAATTTATAGAATACATGGGCTTGTCACGATAAATTCTACGAGACGAGGCACCTGTGTATTGCAGAACGCGTTCCTGGTCGACCGGTGAAGATGTCATAAATTTTCAGAGGTAAATTCGATAGATAGAAGCAATAACCAGCCGTGGGGCACACCTGCCAACTGTTGACAGCAGGGGAGAGCGGGACATGCCGAAATGGAAAACGCTCCAACTGTCCTGCACAAGCGACAGCAATAATATAAATTGACGTGACATGCTATGTATGGTTTCTGCTGATTTTATCAGATATAGAGTAGGTTTAAAAAAATATCGACGTGACTTTTTTACTGAGAATGACGAAATATTTGTTGTCGTATTGTCCTAACATGTATGTATTTATATATTTTCGCAATGTATAGTAATTTTGATGATTTTTGGGAATATGAATAGAAAATCATCAAGATTGTCATGAAAAAGGCTCCACCTGCCATACATAAGCAACAGCAATGATATCAATTAACGTGACATGTACGGTTTCTTTTGATTTTATCAGAAATAGAGCAGGGGAACCAAAATGCTAGAGATATCTGATTTTTTGTTAAAGCTTCACATTACACAATATTTCTCCACGTTTATACCATATATTTATGAAATTTATTTATAATAATTCTTTCTTGTACATGGATAATTATTTATTATACAGGATTACTAAAAAAAGGCTTGTTAACATTTGTTATCTTTTAATAAAGGTACTGACCATTAAGCTCACTGCAACATCCACAACTAACGAATAGAAAATTTGTTTTCGTCAAAGCGTTCTCATTTAAAAATATAATCTTTTTCAGAATACAGCATGTATATGTTTCTTTGCTCATCTTACAGGAATACTGCTCACATATACCTACTGATTTTAAATTTCAATTAAACGTAGTAGTATTCATAAGTATTCTCTAAATAAACAAATTGATTAATATCGCAAGAATGAATTTTAATTAGGTGCATCTGGTACTTACGGACACCAATTTTATTAGTGTCCCAGGTGGATCTACCTTTATAAGTACTAACATTTTAATTTCTCGACCATAATTATTCTTTACACCGTTTTGTGATTTAGGTAGATACGTTAAGAAGACGTAATTTTGATTTAACATACACGATGGTCAAAAAACGATTTCCTCAAGAGACTATCAAATTTTTTAATTTAAATTAAAAAAGTCTTATTAAATAGGTAATTGCAATATTAAGCTCAAATCTCAAATTGGATATTGGATATATATTCGAATATTAGATATCGGTCCAGTTCAAGGCATATCTGAAGCGGCATGCGGAAATAATTCAATATAATAGAAAACTAAATTGAGTGAGACGGCGTCAGCAACCTGATTTTTAAAAACTCATTTAAAAAATTTAGAAAATACCGAAAACTTTCTAATCATCTGGAAATGTTATTTTGTTGTGATTAATAGTTAATAGTTTTTCTTGCCAGAAAAGTATTCTTAGTACACAATCAGCACACTTAACAATCTTAAGTTATTCGGCAGTATTTATTGATAGAATTCTACACGCAACATACCAAATTAAAGGAAAAAGATATAGAATTTTGTAAACTAGATATTTAATTTTTGGGCGATTTTACAAAAAAAGTAATGAAGGATACTAACAAAAATTTGGCTGATTTAACAATTTATTATAACTCAGATAACAATAGCAATAGTGCGTTCTCGAACGCAGTTGTCCTAATTTGATGTTGAGTTAATATCAAACGATTAAATAAAAACAAAGGACCCACCAAGTCAAAACACTATAGGTATATAAGTTAATACCTGAGCAGCAAATTAATTGTAAAACACCTTTTTCCTATAACATTTTACATTCAATTCTGAAAAACTAACACATATTTCCTGGCAAATTTAAGTTCTTGTATTGAAGCCACCATTGCTTAATTTTAAATTAATCTTGGGTGTTTTTAGGTCATTAAAAACTCTTCACAAAGACTAACTTTTCCTCGAGAAATGAAAATGTTGGTGCACTATAGGTATTAAACTTTTTATTCCACACATCACTTTCCTATTGTGTCTATGTGAAACGGTATTGATACTTTCTTTAAAATGTTGTCTTTGGTTCTGGACGTTTCCGTATCTTTCAAAGTTTGCTTTTGATTTGACAGCGATTGAGGTATATTTCGAATGCAATATCAGCATCGTTTTGACTTTAAATAAAGCATTGAATAACCAAATATTTTTCATATGATTCAGACGGCATTTTTAAATTAAATGGAGATAAAAATGCAAATTATTAGCACTGTGGAACTACTACTGACTACTGACTATCTATGATAATTTCGTGTTATTAAAAGAAATATTAGTTTTGGCAAACTTTGTACAGACATATTATACAGGGTCTCCCACGACGAGCTGCCATTAGAAGCATATTGAGGAGATTGAAAATTTGTGGACTTATATTGTCGGACACAATCGTCAACTAAAATATTTTGAGTTTTCGGTTACTTCCGGTTACACAGGAAATGATGTCAACTTTTATATTTCAAATGGAACAGCCTGTATTTGAACGCATTTTTGAAATATTTATTGAATTTTAGATCAATTTTATGTTACGTTGCCTATACCTACCATGTGTCTTTTTTCCATTAAAAAGTGGTAGCTGCATGGTTACGTTCAATTACTTATAAATTATCCCCTGTTACCGTTGGAAAAAAGTTGTCCGGCAAAACTCTCTAAAAGTCATACAGAGTGTTCAAATTATAAGGTCAAAGTTGAATTCGAGAAAAGTACTAAAACTCGAAGTTCTTATTGGGTATAATTGGGTGGTTTTAAATGGACGGTGCTCTAGTGCACATAACTGTTGCAGTACGAGGCTTGCTTAACGAGATGTTCGACGATCGATGGATTGCACCTAATGGATGATACAAATATCCACCGCGTTCACCCGTATTGACGCCGATTTTTTCATTTCTAGAGCTATTTAAGACGTAGATTATAAGGACCCAATAATTGATAAGAGAACATGAAAGATAGAGTTCGAGCTGCTTTCAATGGGTTATGTGCTAACTCAATCTGGGACGCCACCAACAATAATATTTTAAAACAAATAAATTAGACCCAATAATTTATAAGGAGAACATGAAAGGTAGAGTTCGAGCTGCTTTCAATGGGTTAACTTAATCAGGGACGCCACTAACAATAATATGTTAAAAAGAATTGAAGCATGTTTAGCCGAAATCAGCAACGTGTTTGAACCGTTACTGAAATTGAATTAAGCACGTTTTTTAAACTAACTTTACAATTTTGTTTTATTTCTAATACTAAAAATAACTACCTAAAAATCTTGTAATATAAAGTTCAGTATATTCCAAATTGATCAGTTGTTTTCAAAAGCAATCTTGATTTGGCAATGTTTGCTATTTCTACTGTGATGTTTAAAACTCGATTTCAGTAGGTACAAGTACATTTTAGGTATAGGACATTGTACACAGAGTTGATTTAAAATTTTCCATAGAATTGAGAAATGTATTTATATGTTAGGGTTGCCATTTGAAACAATCGACTTTTAGTACTTTTCTGGAATTCACCTTTGATCTTATAATTTGAACACCCTGTATAACATTTAGAAGAGTTCTACCGATGTGTCGATAATACATTACCTTCGCTACAATTTTGCTGGGCAACTTTTTTCATCGGTCACTGGGTAACTTATAAGTAATTGAAGGTAACAGTGCAGCTTTCATTTTTTAATGAAAAATATGAATATTTCAAAACTGACACGTTAGGTATAGGGAATGTAACATAAAATTGATCTAAAATTTAATGAAGATTTAAAAAATGTGATAAAATATAGGGTGTTCCATTTAAAATATAAAAGTTGACATCATTTCCGGTGTAACCGGAAGTAACCGAAAACTCATAATATTTTAGTTGAGAAGACCGTGTCCAACAATATGTCCACAAATTTTCAATCTCACATTTCATTTGGTTCTCCATATACTTCTAATGGCAGCTCGTCGTTGGAGACCCTGTATATCGTTGAAAATCTTCCTTGATATATCTTACGCATATTTAAATTTTCTTGCGATTGGTGAATCCAGTTATGCGGAAAATAACCGATCTCGATTCTAAAGGAATGCAATATAAAAATCGGCATAAAAGCGAATTTTAACAGAGTATGCTAAACTAACCATCGTAAAAGCATTCCGATCGCACATTCAATCAAAATTTAGTGGAGCAGTATACGTGGGCGATGAGAAAATTCGATAAAAATCTCGGTTCCATCAAAACATCCCATTTCCTAGCGTTCAATCGATTTACTTCGCCACTCAAGTCGGTGTTAACACATTCCTTCTTCTTTTTGCCGCGGAACCTCTCCTTTGATCCCGCATTAACTTAATAATGCAGATCGACGACCGAGATTGCTTCTACCTACTGTTTTCTCTCAGATTATTTTCCTTGAAATGGGATAGAAGGGTATCTATTCAAGCACCACTTATTGAATTCTACCGGTCCAGCGGTAGATAAGGACCTGAGAAAGTTTTCGGAGGGAAAGTTTTTCTTGTCGCAGTCGCTCAAGACGGAAGCAATTCTTTCAGAATATATAACTTCCTGTCCTCTGTTTCTTTTCCGTCTGTCGATTGCGGTATTTTTTTCTTACCGATCGTAAAAAGATCCCGCTTGGGTTCTGTTTATGACTGCAAAGTTTTACTGGATTTCGTTTTATTGTTGTTATTTTCACAATATTGTTGTTTTAGAAGACTTTAGAAGACATAGAAATGACCGATATTGCCATCGTACGAAGAAGAAACTTTTGTGCAATTAATAATTTCGTTTTCTGTTGATTTTTACACCGCGTTGTATCGTGAAAATGCTTTTAAATCTTTGAGACAACCAAAGATGCTTTTCCAGACTAGAGTTGTTCAACGTTGTACCATTTTCCCGCTGTATGCACTTTATTTTACCCTTATATTTTAACACACTGTATATTTGTGCTGTGTAGCAAAACAATTTCTGAACTGTTTGCATTTTACGCATTGTTTTACACCATATTTTACATTTTACATCATGCCTCCTGGGTCTTACGATCAATAGAAAGCAAGATAATATTTAAAAAACCCGAATTCGGTCATCTTTGACCGTGAATACGTCGCAACGCAGACACGATATCGATGGGGAGTTTTTGCACTATATTTGTAATGCCCAACCTAAGGTACCTTATTTTACTGGGCTATAACCACATACTTTTGGAACTATCCATTGTAATAATTGATAAGACAGGCGTTTGAATGCAGGATCTAATGTCTGATTTTTCATTTGCAAGCAAGTTTCAAATATCATGGAAAGTAATGTAAATAAGATTTTTTTTAATTATTTGTAGCCATATTCATACGCTATTTTCAGTTTGTACAATCTAACAGCAGATTCTATGTTCGCAATCAGATAGCTTCAAATATCACAGGAAAATTACGATTCAATAAAATCGGACAGTATCCGTCAATTTGGTGGTTGACATATTACAATCATCATTTTTACGTTTAGACCATGTTTAGACCACATTTGGAAAAATCTGATGTGGACAGGCACATGACTTTATCATACAAAATATAAAATTAATAGTTTACCTGCATGAGAATCTTTTTGGTTGAGATAAATCCTGTCTGCATTAAAAGTAAACTAGTTAGCCAGAATTTGACAGATATTTTGATAATCAATAGTATCAATAGTAGGTATTGTCAAAGCATCAGCATTTGACACTACCGACTGTCATCAGAATAATAGTTATTTATCTCACAAATGCCGGAAGTACGGAATAGCGCGACGAGCGGTGATGCGGCGCGTCACCGATGGCGGAACGTCGCCGTCGCATGTGAGCGAGTCGCGCTATGTAGTTTTCGGCAGGAGTGACATCAACGTCTTTTGTGTTGCTTTTTGAGAAATTCGTATTTGAAAAGAAATTCAAAAATGGTTATATTTCTGTATACGAAATGTTAGGTTGATACCACTTCTACGAAGCGTCAAGTTTAAAAAGCTTTTTAATCGCAATTGCAAAAAGCAATTTATCGTTTTTACAATTAGCTATAACAACGGGTTGATATTTCTTATCAACAAACAATCAAATTGGTGATCTTATATTATTTGAATTTTGTGTTTTGTACTTTGCCGCACTAGAGCGGCAACGTCCCATAGTTGTTCTCCAACCTCTGATGAAATCAGCTGTTTTCGAGTGTGACAGCCATATACATTTCTGTGGTGAGAGCACAAAAAAATATTTGTCAAATCCAGGCTACTATGCAGTTTCATATCAATGCAGATGCGACCGATCTCGATCAAATAGAATTTGCTCTTGAAGCTAAACTATTAATTTTACCAAAAAATATCATAGGCATAAATTATTCAAAATTTCCTTTACTTTAATTTATTATTTGACTATTTTGACGAAATTACAGAAATGGCAGCTCATTTGCAAAATCCTTGAAAAATGCTTAGAGGAAACAGCCAGTTCCTTTGGACCCTTTTGAACCAAAAGCTTTTCAGCTCTAAGTTTGGTCATAAAACTTCTAAATACGCACTTTCGTCCCGATACCTTTAGTAGTTTCTCCGGAATCGTCGTCACAAAAATCGGGTACACACATACATACACACACACGCACACACACACACACATACACACACACACACAGACATTTTTTTGTACCTTGGTCAAAAATGTTCAGGGGACCCATTAAGACCTATTTCCGCTAAAATCTCAATTTTTTTTCCGGCACGATTACAATACTTCATCATACTGCGTATGATAAAGTAAAAAGTATCTCTTACTTAATATCATAAGTGTCAGCTGCCACGATAAACCCGCCATTTTCAATTTTGACATAAAATTCGCAATCACAAACACATAAAGCCGTTTGTATGATTACAGTTTATTAATCTTGAATTAGTTTAAAGAACACTAATTACAGTTATTGTTTGAAAGAGTTCAATACTTTTTTCACATTTTCTGATCTCCTGGCCCACTGTGCGTAGGTGTCATTTAGAGTTAGAATGAGAATTATTTTGTCCTACTGGCTGTGAATGATACATAAAGTTGTTTTAAATTATAACTCTTAAATGACAAGAACTCACACGGAGGGTCGGTCGCGTAAATGATAGAGCGGATGCTATCTACGCTAGAAATCACGGGTTTGATCCCCGGCCTGGGTCAAAATTGACTCTCCCGGTATTTTAGGCACGTAACAAATACCTTTGCATGTCGTCTTCCATCGGGTGACGAAGTAAAGCCGATGGTCCCGAGTCCTGTATTTTTTTTTTAACAGCACCCCACAGGGACTTGTGTTTAACACCTAGTCTGATGACTATCTAGCTATATTAATCCAACCTAAATTGCTACGTATAAAAAGTGTTCGATATTAAGTGTTCCCCATCGGTGTAACTTAAATTTAATTTGGATGCTGACGCTTTAAACTTCACACATTGCACGTTGCTCTGCTTTGTTCACTTATCAGCTATCACTCACATAACACTGTGCTCTGCGTTTTTAACTTCACTTCACTAACTCAAAAGGTTTGGTTCTTTTGAGTCTTCGCACACTGTCACAATTGGCAAGAAGCCGGATTGCCTCGACATTCGTGTGCTGGAGAAGTCTGTTCTGATGATTCTCTGCAAACTTTCCAATTTCGTTAGTTACTAATTCCATTTCAAGATCCCTGTGGAGACCTCTGTTTCTTATATACTACGGTGCACCCACGATGTTTCTTAGCACCTTATTTTGGAAGCATAGAATGATGGTGATATTGCTTGGCTGTGCAGCCCCACAGTTGGATACCATAGGTCCACACAGGTTTAAGTATCTGCTTGTAAAGTAGGAGTTTATTATGTGTCGACAAAGACGACTTTCTACCAATAAGCTAGTACATTTTTTTGTATCTTATGCCCAATTCTTCTCGTTTCTTTTTAACATGTGCTTTCCAGCGGAGCTTGGTGTCTAGCTTCATACCGAGGTATTTTGCCGTGTTCGAGTAGGGTACGGTGGTGATATTTATTGTAACTAGAACGTATCGTATTCGCTTGTTGGTAAAGTTTATGTGAACGGATTTGGTTTCGTTCAATGTAATTAGCCATCGTTTGCTGTCATAATGCAGAAAGTATACTGTGTAGGTGCGGAATTAGATCGACGTAAAAGAAACAAGTTAAAAAAACTCACCCAACCACAGCGACCGGCAAAAACATCGAATAACTTCATTAAAATGGAAAGTGTTTGCTTTTTTAGTCCTCGAGTAAGTTGAGTTTTTATTATACAAATACACAGTTTTTAGGACATTCAATTTATATTTTATTTATGACCTACATGATTATAAAGCTACATTTGACATCTTAGATATAGGGGCGAAAACAGCTTCTACTGCCCGCGAGTGCAATAAGAATTCTTAATTTCCGCGCGAGCATTAAGCGTTGCAATGGTTTATATGTCAAATATATGATAGTTCTTTATGTACTATGCGCGCCAAAAAAAGTCGTACAGCTTTTAGTCAACTCGACAGTTGATGAATGTTCCGCCAAAGATAAAAGAATTATAAGATACGTCACTAGACAAGAAAACGCGGTTCGAGAGTGAGATAGATTTGGTCAACGAAAAGATGGCTACCAACAGCTTTGGTGTTTAACTTTATTGAATTGTGCAAGATTGTGTATGCAGTGTTTTAAGAAGCATTTTAATGAGTGGTCAGTTTGTTAATATTCCATTTATGCGACTATCGGAGACGTTTTATATTATTTATATATGTGAATATTGATTTGTTTTCATTTGCATTACATAACCTCTAATGTCGGTAATGGTCGGTAACGTTGCCGCCCATCGTGCATTGTATTCGTTAGTTTAAAAGTCCCGCCAATTCCCGCATTGTTTGGTCAACGAAAAGGTCAACGAATGTGGCCCCACTAAATCAACGGAGCCGACCCGAAGCGTCGTATCTTTCTATTCTCTTATCTTTGGTTCCGTACTTAAGATTAATGTCAGAATGACAGTGACGTGAGTGTATAGGTTATAAAAGAATCATTTACAAAGCTAACAAAAATATGTTCAGTATGTTTGGTTGCATATATGGTGTACGACTTTTTTGGCGCGCATAGTACCAAGGACATTACACGGATGTTTATGCCCCTAGGGTGACCGTTTCAGACCGTTTAAAGTAATGCCCGAGGTGCATACATAATATTATGTCCTACAATGGGTTTGTTCCTCTGTTTGAATAATATTAATAAATATTTTGATGCTATCAAGTGACATCCGTATCTACGTAGTTGAATAACAATACAAACAATTTGGAGGTGAGTGACAATACAGACAATTAATTGTCAAACTTATGACCTTAATCGCCAATAATTGACATTGCCGAGTGACAGTACAGACACTTAATTGTCAAACTTGTAACCGTAGGACATAAAATATTTGTCGTTCACATTGTAAATTTTAAATCGTCAATGTCAATTATGGGCGATTAATGTTATGCTGTATGACAGTTAATTGTCTGCATAATCACTCAACTCCAAATTTGTATTAAATAATTTTTTTTACATTTTTATTAATGTATGTATTTGCTCCTAACGTGTATTGAACGATATATTGTTTGACGATTACTTTTGTGTTAAGTGTTAGATGTTTGTTTACTTATTGTGTCTGTTCTCCTAGGTAAGTTGACATAATTAGAGAGAAATTCATTTGCTTACTATTGCAAAACCTTGGCGCTATTTTTAATAAAGCTAACCAATAGTTTGTTTCGTTTAATTTGCCGGCCTAAAACCATAGCGACATTAAAGCTTGATGATGGATTGGCTTTCAGAAAAACTAAATAAACCGTGCGCGGGCTTGTGCGGTGTCACATTTTTAACCCCCCCCCCAGACCCTACCTAGTATATCTGTATACACTGCTGGAATTAAGTATGTTCTGATCCGTATTTCAGCAGTGTGTCGATGTTACATCCATGTACGAGTTTTTTGTGACTCTGGTCGGCCGCTCGGCCGCTAAGTGCAAAAAATTGTCCGTTTACGCTGCATAGGTACTCGTATATCGGAAATTTATTATTTGCGAAACCTTGTTCGAATGCTTTGGATTGGTTTATAAAAATTTATATATTTCTATTTATTAGCGTAGAGTGTAATTAATTAATGTAATTCCTACACTGCAATATAATTGTATTTTTATTAAATATAATTTATTATATAACATGAAATGAAAATCTCATTTCAAGATGTTGCATAACACAACAAACTACTTATTGCATCTAATAGCTTTTTTCGTTAATAAATACAAAAATCAGTTTTTTCTTGTGAATATTTGTACTGACAGTCATTTTAGAACTAACTAATATGTGTTTACATTTATTCACTAATAGAAATAAATTAATAACATAAAATTGCTTTAAATTTGTATTTATGGTAATTTGTTATTTGTGAGTTACTGGTGTTTTCGAGATATTTAGCTTCAACGATGTGTTGCAGTGCTTAACTTAATAAACAGAAATGTATGTATTTTGTATACCATTCATGTATTATTATAATTTTTTATATTATTATTTGGAGTTACTTTACAGCATTTTTTTTTTTTAAATATCTGACTAGTGAAAATAATGACAATTATGTATATCAGTAATTTACAAAAAATGATAATAGCTTGCAGAAGCAAGCTCTAAATTTTCGACGAATTTTGATGGAATGTAAATATGTAATAATTATTATAAAAAAAATAAACCAATATATACGACCATCTAAAAGAACATTCAGACAACATAAAAATTATTATTGTTACAAACTTACAGATTTAAGATAAAAAAATAGTATAGCGAGGTTTCGATAAATTAGCTATTTTAATTAATTACAATTAATTACAATATTAAATAAACAACAAAATGAATTAGAAATAACTGCACTTTATAATTATGTATTGTATTAGAACGTGCTCAATGTATTTTAATAATTCGTATTATAAATGAACAAAAGAAGATGTTTTTTTTTCTAGTAAATAGAAAGTAATAAGTTTCATATGGTCTTATTGGTTTTCTCTGTTCCTTCAGAAGTTGGAGTCGTTAAAAATAAGATATTGTTAATAATTCAAACGACTGCAACATTTTAATGAACTGAAAAAGAAATTTGCTTTCTGAAAAAAAGGTTTTGCAGAAGAAACGTGAGAAGGCCTGTATATATTATTGCTATAATTTTAATTATTTTGGTTGTCAAGAATGTATTAGATCTCATGAAAGATAATTGAAACATTAACTGCTGTAAAGTAAATACACATATATTTCCATTGTCCTTCATACAAAATACATGCTCCGTCCTAAATATAACTTTAAATTAAATTTCGAGAATTTATTTACATTTACTGAATATATTTTAATATTACAATTCTGAAATAGTCTATATTCAGTGATATACCTTCGCAACAAGGTGATTTGTGCATTTACTTACTTACTTACTTAAGCCCGTCATCCCACTGCTGGGCAAAGGCATTTACTTACGTAATTAATGTGTGTGATATTACGCAATATCTTAAAATGAGATTTTCGTATCATATTATCAAATTTCATGTTTATTAATATCATTATAAAGTAATTCCTTTGTTTTAATTAAATGCACTACTCTTAAACTTAACTGTAGTGGTCATATTACATTTATTACATTGCAATGAAGGTATCACATTAAGGAAAAGATCGGACACGCCCAAAATAAACTAAATCCCGTTACATTACATCCATCGAAAAACCACCTCGTGACGGACAACTTTTTGCGAAGCGGCGGGGTCGAGGGAGGCCACGAATATATAACCGACACACTATTTTCAAATCCTGCGATAGCGATACGAACATACTTATTCCCTGACTGTACATGATAACTGCCGTAACTTTGAAACAATTAATCTTGAATTTGGTATACAAGCTTATCTATTAAAAAGTAAGGACAGGTTCGTGAATGAGCATAACCGGTGAACTTATTTTTTTACTTTATCATACGTACTTTTCATTTAATCTACTGATTTATCAATTTATTTCAATATTTTACCTATAATGTTAAAAATCCCGTTATGCTGGATTGCCAAATTCTCACACTCGAAGCTATATTCCGTTGTCCTGGTGAAAAAAAAAACGGTCCTTATGTTTTGTGTTTAGTATATCATCCTGATAAATATATCGCAAAAAATTCTGCCATTTACAATTTTAAAGATGTTTCCGGAAAATCAGGAAGTCATAATGACGTTGAGAATACCAAAATAAATGTATTTTTGTGTCTAATACAACTCCTCAAAATTTTGAGGAGTTGAGGGATTTGTGTAGCTTTAGTTTAAGCGTTAGCAATTTCATCCTGCTAGATTAGCCAATTCTCACACTGTGCGGAGGAACAAAACCATTGTAGGGCATACAATTTTGTATGTACCAAAGGCATTACTTGATGTTTATACCCTCGGGCAACTTAAAAAGCTCGAGGGCCGATAAGCCCTCGTGCTTTTTAAACGGTCACCCTCAGGGCATAAACATCTATTTAATGCCCTTGGTACATAAATAACTATTATTACTATTTTTCCCTTAGATTTCGATTGACATCATAATTCTGATAATGGCTCCAAAGAATAATTTCTATTTAAATAAATTTAAGTTAGAAAACAATTAGCATGCTTTTAATATCATAACCACAATTTATTATTGTTTGTATACAGTTAACCATACAAGACTTATCCGCTGATATTCGAAGTATTTTGGGCTTTATCAATTATAACTCGTTTAATTGTATCCCAGAAAACAACTTTACAGCGAGACGAACAACAATCAAACCGCTACTGGGATTCCAGAGGTTAACGCGGCGGGATTTGTAAAACAAGAGTCGACTGACTCAAGCGCAAAAACAATTCCAAAGCGTTCGCAATTCCAAGACTTCATTAATCATCCATTCCCAGGTCTTCCTCGGTTAATTTTTTTCTTTTTCGCTCCCTCGGTCCGAGTTTTTCATCGTCTCTATGGATTTGCTTCTGTTTTCGTCGCATGATAATAGTTCAGAAACACATTCGGATTTAGAGGATATTCGTCCGTTATTGATGACGTGTAAGTCACGCTATGAACAGAAATAACTTTATTGTGCTTTGATAGACAAATGTATCGCCGGGAAAATTTACGTGTACTGGTAGAAAAATCCGGTGGCAAAATGAAAGAGTTAAAGAGTTAAATTTTCATTTTAAGTAATGGAGATGTAATGGAAAATCATTACGGTGGGAACACTCTGGTCCCTTAAGTATCCCGTAATGTGAATAACATGCGCTTTGCGTATACAGTAATGAGGCAGTAAATGGGATCAACTCGCTCTTTGGTTTCGTTTTGTTTGTATAAACTTTTCCTGCGCTTTTTTCTCTTAATTTTTTAACATAATGGGAACTCCATTGTGTTTATTATTAATTAATTTAATATTACAGATATTGGAATAATTATACTTTACCACAGAAAATGTTTCCATTGCAGAAACTCACCTGAAACAAAAACATCGTATTAAATTTAGAAAAAAGTACTAATTAGTTAAAATTTAATAATAAATATGCCTACATTAGGAACAGTTCGCTATGTGGAGGAAAGAGGTTATTTATGTGTTAAATAAAATTATTGTTACCCTAATAATATTAATAATAAAAAAAAAATTAAATTCAGCGACGATATGGACAATTGCCAGCAAAAGTACAGTAAGATTCCAAAATAAATATATTTTAAGTTTTAGATCTAGTAGCCCAGTAACTTTAGGAATGCGCTTTCCACATGCTCGAAAAATGTCATGAATTCCCCATTGATATCGTGTCTGTGCAACAAGTTATTCACGGTCAAATATGGCCACAAATGATTTTTAGTCGGACGACAATAACGGTCATGATGAAATGTGTTATATTTCTTTATTATAAAATAATTCTAATGAAAAAATGATCATCTTTTCAAGCACTCGACACGCGGAAAGCAACACTCTGTATATTGTTACTCTAACGTGCAGAGTAACGTTTTTCAGGCAGCAAAACGTGAAAACTCGTACCCCAACGTTACGTAGGACTGATGGGGACCTTTTTGCACATTATTTTGTATATACAAGAAAGGTGTAGACAAGTTCAGCCGGGTTTAAATGTTTCCAAAGTAAAAATGACTTCGGAATGATTTATGTTAATGGACTTGATATCTCTGCATATGTAAATATCATAACTTGATTTTGAAAGTTGCTCAACAAAAATTTGCAAAGGATTAACATAAGTATGCAATTAAACAATTATGATACATTAAAAAAAGGCAATTTTAGCTACCACTCATAGTTCCAATAATCAAAGAGTATAATTTATCAACAAATAGTTTCCGGATTATACCTAGGGTTGCCAGCTTTCAAAAATGATAAAATTGTTATTATCGATTGAATGGTCACAATATAGGAATACGAAATTTGTATTGACAAGCTTGCCATACCTGTGTGAATAAAACCAACATCATCTAAAGTCTTGAGAAAGTTGAGAAACACTACAGCAAACATTGTAAATGATTTAATAAAACAAACAAATAATGATGTTTTTATTAAAAAGGTTAAACATTCAAAGATCCTTGAGAACTTTAAGAAGCAATATTAGTTGGGTTCTGTTAAGGTTGTCATCCATGTAAAGTCCCGATGTCAAGTTTTATCCAATAACCTTTTTTTAATGTGCAAGAACAGAATAAATGAAATAAGATAAATCGTAATGGGGATATATTTTACGCATATTTTTACTGGTAATGGCTTAAAAACAAAAAACAAAAACATTTAACACAAAGTTTCATGAAAATTAAAGAATATATTAAGTAAGGTTGCATAGATTAATTTAAAAATAGTGCATTACTATACCAGGTTTATAAGACCTTAATTTGCGCATTCGTCGCAAATAATCGAATGTGCCAAGATGTCTCAGAAGAAGCGAGCGTAATATGGTATTCTTTCTGCTTGGAGATATTTAATATGATGTAAATTTCGAAATGTGTGGGTGGATGAGAAAAGGGATCAGTTGTCCGTTTCTAGTTACGCAGATAATCGCATATAAAGTTAAACTAGTTCAAAATACATATTTTTGTTTTATTCGCCAATTGATCTCTTTATCTACGACTCACATATAATAAGTTCATTGCATACGGATCTATGACTATTTAATCCCCATCATTATACGCGCCAATGATTATAATGACACTAGCGTTGTATAATAATAACAGTTCGTTCAAATAATGACCTCATTATTTGAACAAACTGTCATCATTATATGACGCTAGTGTCAAAGTCTGTCAAAACCTACGTGGATGACAGTTATTTGACAGTTCGCCTCGCCATCATTGACAAATACATTTAAAATATTTTGCATAAAATGGAATTTATGAGTCGTAGATAAAATGTCGTATTTGACTCGCACATAACGGATATAAATCGCTCGCGTGATTACAACTTCTCTGCTCGTGATTTATATCCTTAATTATGTGCTCGTCAAATAATATACTATTATTGCGTTTTTTATCAGATGTGGTTGTCTGAAACCCGTCTGCGGTTGGAAACGCATGAAAATTGCGATTTTGTTTGGGACCACTTGTTGATATCACGCTACGGTCTTGCGCATTCCCATATTTTACCTACTTCCCAGAGTGCAATCGAGTTGAAATTTTGCATATGGACAGATTTCTGGTTACATGCTTGCATCAATAAAAAAACTATATACTTTTCCAAACATTTTACAAAATTTTGGTAAACTTTGAAAATTTGCCCAATCGGGTTGAAATTTTGCATGTGGGCATGAATGACAATGCATGAATCAATAAAAAATTTAAAACTTATACAAAATTTGCATAAATTTTGAAAATTTGTCGAATCGTTACCTATGTTAGACTATAGTGTGGCCCACAGGCCCATGACGCTATAGATTGAAAAAAACCTATAAAACGTAAACGGAATACTGAAATAATAAATTCTGCTAAAAATCTTAAAACTAATATCGAATTGTTACAAAAATGTTGGAGTTAAACATTGCAAAAGTTTGAAGCGTCATAGCGCAAAAGTGTACTTTCTGCATCAGCAACTTAATTATTATTTTTTTTTTCAATTTCCCTTTCTGGTAATAGGTTTAAAGTGTTGCAGCACCTTTGCCATAACTTATTCTATCCGAAGATACTTATAACTCAATTTCAACTGGTCACACACAACTGGTCCCTTTCCATATCCAGGCATACAAATTATGGAAATTACGGATAGGATAATATCTAGCCGCAATCATGGTTACCGAAAACAGTGTTCTAAAGTGATCATTATAAAACCAAAGCAAAAATACCGTTCCACTTTGGAAGATAATCATAATTATTATCATATTATGTAAAGAAAAATGTCAATCGTAATCAAGAAAAATAAACAAAGAAAAATAAAATTACTGAGAGACCCAACGCTATAGAAAGTTTCACAAGATTACAACTACACCTAGTAATAGTTTTACGAGATATCATTCATTTTATCGAATTTGTGTAGTAGAATGCTGTTGTATGCTGTATATGCTGCGTATGATGTGTATGCTGTTGTAACGAAGAAAATGAGGTCTTAAAAAATCTGCTGTCATAACAAACAGAGGCAAGTTGTTGTAAAAAAGTATCCAACTAAAATGCATAAGACAAATAGAATCTTTTGTCGAGAACCCACAGCTACACATGTTATTTAAGTATAATTCAGGACTATAACAAACATTTTATTTTTCATTCAGAAGATTCAGAGTTATGTTACAATCACAGGGCTTACCAACTTCAAACCGATAGTAGTTTCGTGGAAGACTTGCTCAGCAACACACCGGGTTTGGACCACTTCTTTTACCTATAAACTAGTTATTAATATTTTTACCTTCTAAACCATGCAAGAGCTATCTAAATGCAAGTTATTGATTACTATACATTCACATAATGCATATGGATGATCATTACAACAAACCAATGAAAAACCTTATTAACGAAAAATTCGGGTCACATTCTATACATAAAAATATATATTTATAACTGTCAATAAATATTAATCCTCCACGACGTGAGCGTCACGTAGCACTCTCGATAAAGCTAATATCCTTCTATATTTTATAGTTCGGAGGATAATCCAATTTAGCGAGCGCGAACGAGCGATTTTTATATATATCCTTAAGTTAGCTGTATATAGGAGCCACCAGCATCTCCAGCATCTCCACCGGGATCTTGTGGCCGTCTACCCTCATTATCCTCGCGTCTATCCATCACCCACCCTCGTGGCGATATAAAAATTCGTTTATTTTTATTAGAAACCGTAAACACGCGGATTTTCCGACCAATTCTTAGACAATCCAATAAATATTTTCGAATATACGGAGACACATAAATCAAACGGGTGGTGAGGGTGCCCGGGGGGTGGAGGGGGGGTTGCTGGGGACATGGGGTTCATCGTCGAACGCGCGACCTCGTCCCTTCAAGGCTGGGTTGTCCTGGTACACGTTTACTCGGTTATTTATATAAGTTTTCGACATTTTGCGGTTCACTGGGTTGCTCGGTAAGGGGTGAAGACTTGAATGCTATCTTTGCCGACCAAGTACCACCGCCGTGGAAGGCGATGAGTACACCTACCTACCCACGGTTCCATGGAGGCCAAGTTTTATTAACTCCCGTCAAAAATAAACGAGCGATTCGCTTGGAAATTTTCGATTACGACGCAAACGCGCCCAGACGTAATTTATATGAGAAAACGGGAAGCTACATATCATCACCGGTATCCGCAAGAAAATATAGGCGAGGGCCTATGAACCAGCGTGCTACAAGTAGAAAAAGTGATGCCGTTTTCCTGGCCGGTTTTGATCCGAAATCAATTTGAAGTTTATTGAATATCTATCTGAATCACAAGACGATTTCTTTTACATGAACACATGCATGCGATATAATAACATTAGAAGTGGGATATACCAGCTTAAGATCGTATTGGTACAATGAAATTGTATTCTGACGCGGTTATTATTACTTAAAACAAAAATAATCTTTCATGGGTGTGATCAGACAAATAAGGTGTGGGACTCTTTCAAAAGACCGGTGGAAAATGTTATCCATTTGAAAAGGAAGCACACAGTCCTGTTGACGAGATGTAACCTCGAAACATGTTGGCAAATAGATCAATAATAAAAAACGTTAGCAAACCTTTAAAATATAGTTAATTTTCATCGTCGATGATCACAGTAAACAAAGCAACTTTTATTTTAATTATACCTTTTACAATTAAGTTACTACTTAATCGTATGCTTCGGGAATGTTACGTTTTTTTTAGCAAATCCCAACATCAAAATTGTACATCAGGTTAGGGTGACATAATTCGAAACTGATATAGGGTAAGGTGGGGCACATTTGGAAGTGGGGCACTTTTGTATAATTGCAATTTATATCTCTATTTGCGAAAATGTTTAAACACAAATGTAAATATAGCGTAAATATCGTTCATGAGGTGCCAATATTTTTTGTTTTCGTAAATGGAGATATAAATTGCAATTGTACAAAAGTGCCAAATGTGCCCCAACCCACCCTATTCAGAAAATATTTTAGTTATACCTCAAATTTCTATTAGATCTTATCAATATCTCATCACTTCATCATCACGTCTGCTTTTCTTATCTACAATATTGCATCATTTGCGGAAATTTGATATACTATTTGTAATATAATATGAATGTGCCGGTTTCTTGCTTTCTCTGGAGTACCTGTGACATTTGTTTCAATTAATGAATTATTTTTTGTTCATTAACAGTATGTTATTCTTTCTATTACTTCGTTCGATTGTGTATCGCATTACTTCGATGATAAGTGTTTGAGTAAGGTAATAATTCTAATATTATAGTGCTTTGTTTAGTTGTATCTGGATATTATGTACTTTTGTTGTATGGGTTTTCTCAAATGTCACTTAAGTTGTTTACATTTGAGGACAATAGTGTGTTTTTCTATCTTTTTCAGTAACCGTGGCAACGGGATTGTACCACTTTAGGGTATTTTGTTAACGTATGCCGAAGAAGTTAGTTTCTGTTGTCTATTTTAATATGAAAAATATTAATATTAATATATTAATTTAACTTTAACAACCTTTACATATTTTCCTTTCAGTCGTCTGTAATCCACAACTAGAGGGGTTGGAAGGAAGTATTTGTTTAAAACTTAATACCGGGCGACCCACGCCATAGGTACTCCTTTTTATTTTTGTTGTTCATAAAACTGGACGAATGAAATTAGTGAAAGTGGTAATAGACAAAAAAAGACCATTCTTTTGGATAGTCTTGGGGATAAAATCATTGAAATTTTAAATGGCACCCTATATTCTTTGTGTGATAGTTTCAATAAGGAAGACATTCTGAACACAAAAACATGTCGATCGGCAATTTTTACCAGCAAGGCAACGCAAAATTAAATTTTTTTGTGAATTACTCTAGGTGGCTAGGAATTGGTGCAAATAGTCGAAAATTGTCAAATAAACGCTAACTAAATCGATTTTGGCCGATATCCCTCTAGCGTGATTTAATTGGTTTTTGGCTGGTAAGTCATTTTTTTTTCACGGGACCCAATGGCCTCACCCTGATTATTCGATAGAAAACATCTTTCCGATTACAATGATACCAAGTACTTGATATTTTATTAAAATTTGTATCGTACAAATGTTGTTAGAATCAAGGAAATCGAAAAAATATCGACCTAATGATCAAAATTACCGTACTATTAGAAGGAAGTACCATTAAACGTCATTTTCACGCTAGGATTATCAGCAAAATATCAAGAATTTGAAAAATGTTTTTCCTCGCTTAATCAGGGTACTACCTTTGTGTAGTCCATTGAGTGACTGACTTGTACGCTGACTTTGATCTTTAGGTCAATATTTTTTTCGATTTCCTTGCTTCTAACAACATTTGTATGCTTTGTATCATTGTAATGGGATAGCTGTTTTCTATCGAAAAATCAGGGTGTGGCCATTGGGTACCCGTGAAAAAAATGACTCACTGTCCACCAATTAACCACCAACCAATTAAATCACGCTGGAGGGCGCCAGTAATGCAATGGCGGCCAAAATCGATTTACTTAGTGTTCGTTAGTGTTCGTTAGTTACCATTTCGAGTATTTTCTCCAATTCCTAGCCACCTAGATTGTATACAAAAAAGTTATTTTTGCGTTGCCTTAGTACTAAAATTGACGATCGTTATGTTTTTGTGGTCAGAATGTTACCCTGATTGAAAATATAACACAAAGAGAATAAGGTGCCATTCAAAACTTCAATTGTGACATATTAACCTCAAGAGTATCGCAAAGAATAGCATTTTTTGTCTATTAACATTCCCAAATTTTGTTCGTCCAGCTTTATAAGCAAAAAAATAAACGGGAGTACCTATGCCGTGGGTCACCTGGTATAGATAGATATACTTCAGCTCTAAAATCAGCGAAAAATAAATATTTGAAATAAAAAAACTCTATTTTTTCGAATGTGGTGACGTTCTCTGGAACTCATTTGTCCTGGAAGAAAATTTGGCATTTTTATAATTTTAATGTTAAATTTTAAGGTTAGTTTCTGCTTTACTCATACAATGAGTTGCATATGCATCCTAACTTGCTTCAGTGCTACTTAATACTAGAGTTTGTCGGTTTCTTGAAAACCGTATTGTGGGACGTTCGAAAACCTATTTTTAAATTAGTTAAATTGTTCAGTTTGCGGGTTGATTTTTCAGTAACGATTATTATTTAGTAATTTTTATTCAAATTTAAGTTTTGACCATATACAGGCTGCAAGAACCAGGATAATATTTTTAGTCGAAAATTGCAACTTTTTCTGATTTGTATCAGCTACAACCACATGATACAAGTGGAGCCAAAGAATTTTGTAAACATTTGGTTGGTTGATTCACTTCATTACTTCTTCAAATAATCGAGTTATAGGAAGAACAGCAATGACACGAACAATAACCCTATTTATGTACCGTGTATCTGGTCAGAACTGAAATTTGAATATAAATTACTACCACAATATCGGAACTGCAGAAATTATAGAGATCTTTTTCTATATGCTCTTAGAACAATAAAATGGAGTTGAGTAGACAAGTGGAGATCGTCAGTTGTTCCTATGTATCAATTTAATTTTGAATCTAAAATACCAAGGGTATTAAGTAATAATTAACAGGATGTTTCCATTTTTTTAAAATTACTATGCATTTCGCATTTTTGGCATTTACCCACACATAACTCGTTTGTTTTCAATTATATGTAACAAAAGGCTAGAACGTTTTACTCATTTTAACCCGACGATGTATTTTTACTGCTTAATAACATACCTATAATATTAATAAAAGAACGCCGAATAGCAGTCAAACAAGAAGATACAAATTTATTATTATTAAAACGTCTAAATTGCAAACAGAATAATAATAAACTAAGAAATATCATAATGTAGTTTAGCTCATTTCGTGGAAATCCTGAATGAGTTTACGGTGGTTAAAGCAAAAGAGTACTTAAAATCGGCATTCTAGTACTGTAGTGACTCAATTCCAGACGTTATTCCAACATATAGCCACCACAACTACAATCCACATAATGTTTAATAATGTAACTAATTGTTATACAGTGCCTGTTCCATTATTGTTCTTTGTAACTTCACCAGTCGAATATGCAGATGCTTCCCAAAGTTAGTGCCGTTTATGTAAACGACCCAAGGCAAAACTACATAAAAACTCTTATTCAGCTCGCTCTAATATACCACATAAACTTAGATATGGTTGTGGAGCTGTAAAACTTTTCATATTTGCAGTCCGAGACAAAGCTGCTCTCTGCATAGCAGAGAATACGTCTGTAAAGCTCACCAAGCCAGACAGTTTAAAACCCATTTTTGCCACATCCCGCTCAATATTCCTGCAAAAAGCCTTGGATATTGCGCTATGAAATATTTGAGTAAGGTCACAGTGAGAATGGTTAAAGTTGAAAATGTTCGTTATATTATACAGTGTGTTCATTTCAAAAGTATCCACCCTTAATAGCTCTTGGTGTGATTATTCCTTTGAGTGGAAACACGTCGATTTAGATATTGAGGGGGAAGTTCAAAAATGGTACCAAGAGAATCTTAAGTTTCTTCCATTCACTCCCCAGCCACGCACTTTGAAATTTCTAATGGCACCGCCTACCTTGTGATACATCATTTGAAAGGGAACAAAATTCTCCACTCAACCACGGTAAAAAAATAAATCGATCGATTGGCTCTTAAGATAGACTACACAGAAGATGGAACGTATGAAATAACTCAACCCTTAACCTTTATCATGGTTGAGTAGCGAATTTTATTCCCTTTCGAATGATGTATCACAAGGTAGGGGGTGCCGTTTGAAATTTCGAAGTGGGGTGAAGCAGGGGGGCGAAGTGATGAAACCTAAAATTCTCTAGGTACCATTTTTGAACTTCCCCCTCGATATCTAAATCGACGTGTTTCCACTCAAAGCAGTAATCGCATCAGGTCAAGAGTTATTAAGGGTGGATACTTTTGAAATGAACAGCCTGTATATCGAAAAAAAAATGTCTGTACTAAAATTGTACAAGAGATAATTACGACTTCATACAGACAATTAAGATTTATAAACTTTAGTAATCTTTGGCGTTTGCTATCTTTTGTCCGTGGAGAAGTTCATGCTTTCTAATTTAGTTAGTCTTACCTCGAGTATAGATATGAGAAACGCTGACTCGTTAGATCAATACAATCTAGGTTGATTACTGTGCTATTTCTGCCAGTCTATGAAAGTTTAGATTGAGTTATTTTTTGACAGGGTAAAGTTTTACCAAGATACCACCGTTTTACGTTCACCTGCAGTATTTTGTGAACGCTGAGTCATAATTGCATTTGTTGGCTTGTGCTAGTTTTCATATAACTTCAGATATCATTAGAATTGCACAGAAATCTCGGGAGTGTTATTCTGGTTAAGTTATACTGTGCTCAGGGTATTTTGTATGTAAGGACACTGCTTTGTTTTGGAATAACCTTCAAATAAAATATGTTTAAATTGATTTTTCCTAAGAATGTATCGTTTATTCAAATAATATCAGTTCGTATGGAATATTAACACGGTACTTGACAAACAGTACAGAGTGATCTAAAACAACGAAGCAGAGTTTGAATTTCACGCTACAATTATAAGCGGTTATTTTTATTTGATTACATATGGGAGGATTGTGTTGTTTGATATGTTATATTTATGAAATGCAGTACAACGTCAAAAATCGGAGCGCGTTTTAAATTCGTTTAAATAGATAATTATTTAATAGTTTTTTATATATGTACATTTATTCGATTAAAGTGTACTTTTACGTCTAAGTGTCATTTTCGAGATATTTTAGAAAATGCGAACAATAGTTACATAATATGAACCACATTCGGTCCCAATTAGTTCGGGTTATCGACGCTTTACTGTATACATTAGTTTTAAAATATGCTGTCTTATTAATGTTTTATTCATTGTCCAATGTCTTTGTCAAATCTAACCAAGACTCACAAAACCTTAATTGGTACAATTTAATATCCCTACATAAAAAATACACAATTAAAAATTACATCAGACCATTTTAGAGTATGTTTCTATACTGCACAAATAATAATTGCTTCACTTTTTGCAAATGTAGTCTGTTGCGTCTGTCGTACTGACATTGCAATGGGTTTAAATTCTCTTAAGACTAAACCGGTAAGCAGCGGAAAATTGTATCTGTTATGTTTCCACAAGCTCATGGGATCTTCATTTCTCGGTATTGGTGGTTCATCAAGATAGCGCTGCACCTCTATTATAGCTCGTGAGTGTGGAGTACCTTACTGATAGTGATTGCACAATAGAGGACCAGGGAGTCTACTCTCGTAATCTTTTTGAAGCGAATGAGAGACTTTGCGAAGGGTTTGGTGGACGGAGTGGGGATATCGGCGATTGACCTGTGTTTGGAACGTATGGGCGTGGCGCGTGCGTATTGTTGTTAGCGACAAACAAATGGGCGTGGCGCGTACGTGATTGTTCTTGCTCAGAGATAAGTACCAGAGGGCAACCGCCGATATCTCCACTCCGTCGACCAAACCTTTCGCAAAGTCTCGCATTCGCTTCAAAAAGTTGACGAGAGTTGACTCCCTGCGTTTTTTTTTAATTATTCGTTTGACATGAATGATTTATTTTTATTTATAGAAAAAGTAGTTTGAAGTTTGAACTTCTATTATCCCGGGACGATGCAGTAAGTACACAGACAGGCACGGGAAAATAGATTAGATACCAATAAATCAATTGATGTGCAGTTGGTAACAATAACATCGAGTACACCTATGTTTTCCTATTGTAAACTATTCCTGTCATACGTATATTTAATTTCAATGTGACAGACAAGAAAATGCCACAATTGACTGAAGCCTAACCTAAGTACATATTCTAATGTTGTATAAAAACAAAAATATATTTTCTACATTAGATACAAAAATACACGGAGCGACTAACAATACCTATACTGCAGTTTTATTAATCAAATCAACAATAATCAATCAAACGGACTAGACTATTTTATTTTTTATTTATTAGGGTGGACGAATTAAATTTTAAGACTTGCTAATAGACAAAATCTGTCATTCTTTGGGATACTCTTTAGGTGAGTATGACTTGTGTGGCGGAAATTACATTACGTCATCATTCAAATTTTGGCATTCAACATTATTTGTGTTATATTTTCAAGAAGGATGACATTCTAAACACAAAAGCTATATCGATCGTCAATTTTTATCACTAAGGGACGAAAAATAACTTAATTTTGTGGCTTTTAGACAATGAGTCATTTTTTCCCGTGTAGTTCATGGGTACACCTTGATTACTCGATAGAAAACATGTTTCCGATTGCAATGATTATTGCCAACAATTACGAAAGTTATTTCACACAAATTTTATCAAAACGTTTGAGTCAAAATAAACTTACAACGTGATGAACCAACTAAAATCAATACACTTGTTCGGAATAAATGTAAGTACATACAAAAATTACGAAACAAAATTTTACTGAAATACAACTTCCTCCAAAAGCTTTCAAGTATAAGTACAAAGTTCAGTCTGCTAGTTCACACGCAACACAGGCTGTACGCAACAATTAGATTAAGGTCGTCTTACATTTCAGTGGTAGATCCACATGCGGAGGCGTAAAACCACCCCGCTCCCGGCACCTCCGCCACTTCTGACAATTAAGACTAAATGTTATCAGCGTAAAGTGGGAAATATCACCGGAGCAATTTCGGTTCGTGCGTCGTTCAGCTAACTCAGCGGTTATGCCGTTAGAGGTCTCTCACTCTAATCGTTTTAATAGTTTAATCGAGGCTTACAGAGACGGATTCAGGGTTGGTCGATTGCGCACCCCTACGAATCGGTCCTTGTCTACCAAGAGATATCTGATTATCGTTCTCCGTCGTGTTGGGTTTGCCGACAGCGAAATCCTAAAGGGCGTGGGATTACCCCATCCCCTGTTGATAATCGTGTAACCCCCAGTGAACTACCCCGATATTAATTATTCACAGTAAACCCCAAAATATAAACACCTGATGGATTACCGCTTGGCAAGGGTGGGATTTATGGCGTTGCTTAATAATTTTTTTGCAATTTTGCGGAATAATCCTGTGGATATAACGTTTTGGGATTTCAAGGTTAAAGGTTGTTTATGTGGCGAATATGAGAAGTAACGTGATTTATATCTTTATAAACTTCTCACCGCATCTCCTCAAAGTTAAGGGGGCGTCTGGATATGTTTGAACTACACAAAATGATTTTTACGCTTCGGAAAAAAACAGTTTTCGAAACTATGCGACTGTCAAATAGAAGTGAAAATTGTTTCTCTTTTTCCGCTCGTCAGTATACAGACTCAAATTTCACGCAGAACAATTTGAAATAAAATTTGCTAATGGTGATCTCTATTTTTTTAATTTCTAGGTGTTATTTTAATTGTTATCTAACAGTAGAAGAACTTGTCACACTGTGAAACGCCTTACTGTTTACATACAACATTTCAACGAAATAGTTTTTAAAAGAAATTCACCTACTAATTGGGAAATAATGGAAAATTTAAAACAACGACACAGTTTACTAACATATTTTATTCATTTGTGTTAAGTAGAAACACAAAGTTATTGAGATATTTATTTGTTTTAATGCCTTTTTTTCAACACATACTGTAATCGAAAACAATAGGAGTACATATTAGAATTAACAAAACTTATCAAAATCTTAATTTCATTTTGTGCACATTGCTTTTGCACCTATTGTAGCGCATGCTCTTGAAAACCTATACAACATATACAATTCGTCCATAACACTCATATGTATTGAGACGGTTGAGGATGCTCACAATATGCTATTTCAAATGACAGCGCCATTAATAAAATACAAAACTGGAGTTTTTACATTTCTTAAAATATCTCCAAATTCAAATAATATCATATTAGTCAAATTTACTTCATTATATTGATGACTATGATATATAGGAAGTTTGCCAAGGGTAAACATGCCCGCTGTCTCTGAGAGGATCCCCTAGTGCCAATTTGAATCGATCTGAACGTCTACGCGCAACTGATTGGCGAGGCAAGCCTCGATTTCAGTTATTTAAATCGTATTAAGGCGCAGTTGTACCAAACCTTCCTAACCGTATGATCAACCGATCGAATGTTCAAGGATAACCAATGATCAACATTCGATACGTTGTACCATGCGCTCTCGACGTCTGATCAAGTGATCACAGCACTCGGTGCAGTTGGCACTACGGACCCCGCGCCGGTCTAGCAAATAACGTACATTTAGTGCAGATTTAATAGAAACAGCGAGGAAACATAACCTCTACGCATAACCTGCACAACTCAAACGCAAACTCGCAGAAATCATGGCTTCAACAACGTAAGATAATAAAGTTAATGTGCTAACGCCTATATTTATTTCATAAAATTCATCATTAGATTGGCTTGTCTTAATTACACGTATATCATACGTACGTTTAAAGTAACCCAAATTTGCCTTGTTGTACACCTATGTGCAGTAATTTATTCGTATTTTATTGAATATTTGTTTACACTACCATGGTTTTTTTTAAACATACCCGTTATGTATTGTAGCAGTAAAGACGAGAGCACCAAACTTCACCGCCGCTGACGAAAACTTGTTGGTGTCGTTGGTGGTGAAGTATAAAGGGCCGCGACTGACGGTACTGCGCCGCAGTACGATTTTGTTGGATTCAACGGAATTGGAATGAATCGGTCGAAATTTAACCGTGTGTGGGCCCGACCGATCAAGTTGAGTCTGCTTGGTAGATAGTGGTCAATCTGATAGATTTTTTAGTAGTTTTCTGTTCTGTACTTATATTTGTTTAAATTATACTTAACTTATACTAATAGTAATATAAGTACAGAAATACTTACTCCTTAACAAATGTGGCCAGTATTGCCAAATTAGTAGATTTTTCATTAGATTTAGTGTATCGTTTAGAGATGTTTAGTGAAAATCTAGTGTCATAAGTCATAACTCAGTAATGTTCTGTTCTGTAAAATCCTTTTTCTACTTTGTGTTCGTTATAAACTCATAACGAACCCGCTTTCAGTGTCGTTATGAAAACACTAGATCACAAACTTTTACTAACTTCTAGTTTTCCAAGATTGATAATATTGACGTTAAGTGTTAAATTAGGCTGACATCTCAATCATTATTGGCTCGCCTCAATTGCATTTGTTAATTTGACCACAACTATCAACTGTTAAAGATTTATGTAATATTAATGTCGCAAAGTAGAAAATTAGTATATAACACTCGTTTTATAAGACGTATTGGCGTACTCATTCCATTTGTACTCTCCTCGCTCCGCTCGTCGTGCCCTAAACAACTCGTGCGCCAATTCGTGTCTTATAAAACTTCTATTATAATATACTATAATATTTCTATAACAAATATTTATTTCATACTACGTTTGTACATTATACCGCATTGTAGGATATGCACAGGTATCATACGCAGTATTTTAGATTTTAGCGGAAATAGGTCTTTATGGGTCCCCTGAACATTTTTGACCAAGGTACAAACAAATGTCTGTGTGTGTGTGTACCCGCTTTATGTGGAGACGATTCCGGAGAAACTACTAAAGGTATCGGAACGTAAGTTGATATTTAGAAGTTTCATGATTAAACTTAGAGCTGAAAAGGTTTTGGTTCAAAAGGGTCCAAAGGAACTGGCTGTTTCCTCTAAACATTTTTCAAGAATTTTGCAAATAAGCTGCCATTTCTGTAATTTCGTCAAAATAGTTAAATAATAAAGTAAAGTAGAGGAAATTTTGAATAATTTATGCCTATGATATTTTTTGGTAGAATTAATAGTTTAGCTTCAAGAGCAAATTCTATTTGATCGAGATCGATCGCATCTGCATTGATATGAAACTACATAGTAGCACCTGACCTTTCGTAGAAGCGGTATGAACGTAACGTTTCCTATACAGAAAAAACATTTTTGATTTTTTTTAAAACGTATTTCACAAAAAGCAACACAAAACGTTGATGTCACTCGTGCCGAAAACTACATAGCGCGACTCGCTCACATGCGACGGCGACGCTCCGCCATCGGTGACGCGCGGTCACGCGCCGCATCACCGCTCGTCGCGCTATTCCGTACTTTCGGCACTTGTGAGTTAAATAACTATTATTCTGATGACAGTAGGTAGTGTCAAATGCTGGTGCTTTGACAATACCTGCTATTGATACTATTGACTATTAAAATATCTATCAAATCCTGGCTAACTAGTTTAATTTTAATGCAGACACGATTTATCTCAATCAAATAGATTCTCATGCGGCTAAACTACTAATTTTATATTTTGTAAGATAAAGTCATGTGCCTGGCTACATCAGATTTTTTGTTCTAAGATTAATCCTAAGACTTTTTGGAGGAAAGTATTCTTAATTTGAACCTCAGGAGTTTTGATTAATTGACTACAACTCAAAAATGACGCGCTTAAAAAATATTCCGCCTAAAAAATATTCTTAGAATTAATCTTAAAATAGGAAAAAGAAAATATACACGGTGTTCTATTAGAAAAACAAAAGGTTACAAAGTTTCTATAATAAAATGAACACCCATGTATCTTAAAACATTATTTGGACGACTACATTATCTGGACGATTACTTGTTTAACACAAAAAAACTTTGGTTTAAAATTTAACTAGTATGAAAAAATAAACAACTAATGATTATTTTATGGTTTATAACCTAAATAAATTAAGATCTGATCAATAATCATTTTTTCCGTTTGTACGAACGGAAATTTGTTGATAATTGCACGAACGGAATTAAATTATTGATCAGACTTTAATTTATTTGGTTAAACTATAAACAAGCATAAAAAACTAAAGCGTGTCTATTGAACAAGTTTTAACTAGCTTAAAAATTTACAAAAGATTCTATTTTTCATTACTTTAAGTACGATGCGGAAGTGAAAGATTTTTTATGGGGGTTTTCTTCTTATTGCAATAGACAACTTTTCAGCATTAAAGCGAACCGAAAACAAATTTTTGACTGTTATCAACCCTTCTTATTATGTAATGGGGTTTATCCCTATATTAGCTTAAAACTAATATTATTGTTTAATATTGAAGTAAAAGATTCGAGTAAGTACTAGGTGCAGATTTTCGTTCAAAAGCTTCTCGCGCCGTGCTTTTTATATTGAATTTGGCAACACGTCATGACCTGCTTATAGCACGCGTTTTTACTTTATCATACGCAGTATGTAAAGCATTGTAATCATGCCGAAAAAAAAATGAGATTTTAGCGGAAATAGGTCTTTATGGGTCCCCTGAACATTTTTGACCAAGGTACAAAAAAATGTCTCTGTGTGTGTGTGTGTGTGTGTGTGTGTGTGTGCGTGTGTAAACGATTTTTGTGACGACGATTCCGGAGAAACTACTAAAGGTATCGGGACGAAAGTGCGTATTTAGTAGTTTTATGACCAAACTTAGAGCTGAAAAGCTTTTGGTTCAAAATGGTCCAAAGGAACTGGCTATTTACTCTTAGCATTTTTCAACGATTTTCGTCATTTCTGTAATTTCGTCAAAATAGATAAATAATAAATTAAAGTAGACGAAATTTTGAATAATTTATGCCTATGACATTTTTTGGTAAAATTAATAGTTTAGCTGCAAGAGCAAATTCTATTTGATCGAGATCGGTCGCATCTGCATTGTTGTGAAACTTCATAGTAGCCAGGATTTTGACAAATTCGAAAACACTCGAAAACAGCTGATTTCATCAGAGGTTGTGGAACCGCTATGGATCGTTACCGCTCTAGTGCGGCAAATTACAAAATACAAATTTCAAATGAAATAAGATCACCAATTTGAAACCAGTTTGTTGATAAGAAATATCAACCCGTCTTGATATCTAATTCTAAAAACGATAAATTGAGTAGAAAAGTATAGCGATGACTGTAGTTTTATTTTAGTATGTTGGTACAGATGTGACATCTACAGTGTCATGAACAAATATAAATCTGCCAGAATTTGAATAGGCTTTTTAAACTTGACGTTTCGTCAAAGTGGTACCAACCTAACATTTCCTATACAGAAATATAACCATTTTTTATTTATTTTATTTTAAATAGATGTTTCTCAAAAAGCAACACAATAAACGTTGATGTCTCTCCTGCCAAAAACTAGATAGCGCGACGCGCTCACGTGATACGGCGACGCTCCGCCTTCGGTGACGCGCCGCATCACCGCTCGTCGCGCTATTCCGTGCTTTCGGTACTTGTGACATAAATAACTATTATTCTAATGACGTAGTGTAGGTAGTGTCAAATGCTGATGCTTTGACAATACCTACGATTTATCTTAATAAAATCGATTCTCAAGCAGCTAAACTATTAATTTTATATATTGTATGATAAAGTCATGTGCCTGGCCACATCAGATTTTTTTACTAACGTAGGATTTACAAGTATTCAAACTACTCCACAATAAAATATCTTTTTTGTTTGCCTTACATCACCTATGACGTCTGCACTTTTCACCAAGTAATTGCTAGCTTAGACAGGTTGGATGGCCCGGCATAATTTAAACAATCCATTGGCTATTAAAACATACTTCGTAATAAAATAACACTGAAAACTCGTTACAGGCATTATAAACAGGCATTATAAACCCAGCATAAAGTCAATATTATTTTTTTTGCTGACACTCCCGTCGCGGTATATCTTCGGTAGAAACGACATTAAAGCCAATCATTTCGAATTGGCACTCAAAGTTAGCTGTAAAAATCTGGACCGCCAATAAAAATTGCCCATATTAAAACGCCCCAGAATCAATATTGAAACGGCACAGCCTAGTAAAAAGTAAAGGACACTGACATAAAGGCACGTCAACAGTATAACTATAAAAGTAAAGACGAAACGCAAATAATGCGGTTATAATCTGTATTTGGATCTGAAACGACGGCAGCCGCGGACATTTAAACGTTGAAATAATAAAATGATTTACGATTCGCGGCCGGCCCTGTACGCTTCGACGTTATTTATATTTAGATATTATCAGAGCGATAAAAGCAACCATTTGAATTTCAACTGGGATGGTTTATAGGCTTTAACAAAATGTTTTGAGTGTTATTAATGTTTTTGTTTGTATAATAGAGTGCTGAAAAATTACGTACCTTCCAGGAAAACCTTATTCAAGTTATAATGTATATAGTTGAGGAGCACTACTGTAAACCATCAAGCAATAATAATTTGGATTAGTGTTTTAATTTAAATATAGAAATTACGTAGTGGCCAACTTATTAGTTGGTCTTCGATAGAGATTGTTGAAGTTATTGGTTACTTTCCTATTCTCGCCTTATTCCTGATGATCTTCCGGGTGTTCCGTCTATCTGGCACTACCTTTTGGTAACGGAGATCACTACTTTTCAATAAGACAGCACTTTGTATAAAAGAGTTTTATTTTAGTCAAAAGCGTCTTTACTTCTAAGTAGTCTATAACAGTCTGTTGTTTACAATAATTCTTGGCACAACGGTGCCCAAAGAGCGAACAAAGCGTTTCTTAGAATCTACGAGTGGGAACCTTATCTATGGAATGTGCAAACAGGCAGCATTCGCCTCTCATGGTTCTTATACCACAGTGAACCATGGGAATTATATTGCCTACAATATAACTTAGATTTGATCTTTTAACACTTTAGAATTATTTCAATTCGGTTCCTACATGTATACAAAAATGGTCTTTAAAAATGCAGTATTAATATTGAATGGAGCTATCACAGTACTTAACAGTTTTCCAAGCTCTTAATTTGTCAAAAATACAACAATCCTGGCAAATAATGAACAAAATTTAAACCAGTGAAACTTGTTTCTGATGTGTTCCTTTCCGTAGTATTTGACTCTGAAGGTCGAAATTCTTTATTGCGGGTATTTACTGCAAAAATCAGTGATAAAAAAACTCCTAAAGATTTTTTTAACTAGACACAACACAGATTCTACAAAAAAGCACATACCAAAAACGTAAATTAGTTTACATTATTGTAGTTTTGATGAACTAAGTACTTGACAATATGTGAAATGCTCTGGTATCTACATTCTACACTCCAAAGTTAATTAATTACTCGTCAAATTGCAATTCATCAACTTACTTTTGCGAACAATGACAAAACCGCCGTGCGTAAATTAAATAATGACAGGGGCGAATATCGCTTCCGCTAGAACTGAACCCACCTTGAAAAGAGAATTCAATCACAGGGTCCCTTATGGCCATAAATTTAATTAAGTTTGGAACTCAATGTGTGCCTGTGATTGATTCTTCCAATTTCAGTTAATTGTTTTTGTTTCATTTAGTATACCTACCGTATTGGAATGCTTAATGAAACGCTTTCGACCGTTTTTCAACCGTCCGGTGTTGATTATCCAAATTCAAGAGAGATACGAACGAGATTCTATTATGGAAGATTTGCAGGTTTTAAAGTTAAAAAACAAAAATGTTTGTCGCATGCCATGAAATGAAAATCTTTTCGAGAAGGGTCCAATTGGAGATTAGCAATATATTGACAACTCTAGACCAGGGTTTATCAACCTTTTAGCCTTGCTGACCCCTTAAAGTTGGGTTGGAACCCGAGAAACCCCTAACATGAAAAACATCCAAGTGTACTTTAATTCAGAGTTTTTTCTTTTAAGTAAATGTCACCCTGAGTAAAATGCTTTATACATAGAGAGCATTTTTTACGCGTCGTGAAACCAGCAGCATAATTCGCAAACACAGTTCAATAATTAAAAATCAGGTCTACTGCGAAATTACTACGAAATTATTAATACATTTTTCATGTGAAAATGTAAAAATGTCCTGTAAAATATCTGTGCCAATGTTGTAATTTCACAGGAATATCTCAACATCACATGGACGTGTTTTGATAACAGCGAACTTTTTGTTTACCGAATTTTACTGAATTTGATTACATATAATTTACTTTACAGCATTATTTTTAATATTTTAATACTATTACCGGTTCTTTTACAGAATTTCGCTGTAGTTTATTACATATGTTTTCTGTAACGTTACAGAAATGTTTCTCTGTCTATGTTGTATATCAACATATTTGCTCCTTCAATTCCTTCGACAGTTACACCAACTTAAAATAATAACAAGAGGAAGGAAAAGCCCCATACTTATCCGTAAATGCAAAAGCGAAGAACACAAACAGTTTACGATAATAACCTGCAATTAAATTAATTAATAATTAAACAAATTATCAATAACAAAACTAAAATAAATACAAAATTGTTTTTGAAGTTTCAATGGGACTTATTGGCTCTTTAGTTTCTTCTCTTATTATTATTCTCTATTTAACTTATTCGGGTTTTTCAAGCTTTTATAAGAACACCGTTGTACTTGTTTCTTTGAGGATATTTAAAAGAAAATGTGTACGTCAATATGCCAAGAACAATTTAAGAGCTAAAGGATGAGATAATTCGGCACATTAACAACATTGAACGTCAATTATGTCTCAGAGTCATTGAAAATATCGACCGTCGGATAGAGATATGCCACCGAAGTCGTGGCAAGCATTTGGCCGATATTTTGTTTCACACTTAATTGTCATAGATCCTTCTATCATAATAAAAAATATGAAGATTATTCTCCGAAAACTTTTTGCTTTATTTACAATTAACATCGTGCATTATGATTGGACCAGCCTTTATTTAGTACTCTTTTCAATTTTTACCTGTTCTCAGTAAAAAATGCAAAATAAGTCAATTGTACATCATCTTATGTACCGTAAAACGGGGTGAGATTGACTTCACCGGGTGAGATTATTGTATTCCTGAAGAAATAAAATTTTTTGCTCCATCATAACACCTTCAACCGCGATTTTCAGGCATTTGAATGTACTAATGTATGTTGTTATGAATGACTACACCAGTGAATCGTACACAGATAGCCGGAACAATTTTTAGTGACCATGAAAAAGAGGCAGTTTGTATAGGTGGCAAATTTTTAGTTACTGAACCATTAACGAACTATATTTAGAACTATATATAAAACGAAATTGTACATTCCATTCCTTGGGAATGTTATTGTCAAAACTCCAAGTTCGTATATATTTTTGTTTGGTCGTACTGACCTTCTAAATACAACGGGGTGAGATTGATCACACCAAAAAACGATTTGATCGATCTTACCCCGGCTTGTAGTAGATGATGTTATAAACACAAAATGAGAAGGGACTATAAAAGAAATCTTGGTAATTAGAACAGACCTGTATTTTCAGAGGCTTAACTTGAGACATTGCAAATAATATACAATCTCTTCGCAAAGTAACCAAAATTTACAAATGGAACTTTTTTGAAAAATTAGAGCGGTATTTTGCTGTGTCCCGAAACAGATTTCCAGTGACAATGCATAAATCAATTAAAACAATCGAAAAAAGGTCAAAATTAGGAATATGTATTTGTCAAATCGAGTGAAAAGAGAAAAGAGAATTAGAATTTTTGTGTAAGGCGTAGGTGTAAAAAAATAATTACGCATGATAAATTCAACACTATTACTAACTTTTACTAATTCCAAGAAATTGGATTCGTCGATTTTGTTGCTATTGCAATTGGATGTTGACTAAATCAATAGACAGCCATTTTACATTTTTAAATTGAGGTAATCAATCACACCCCATAATCAGGGGTGAGACTGATCATCCACTGACCTGTAAAATATGGTTTATTTAACTCTAAAGGTAAAAAAGTTTGTTTAGTGTTTCCATGTAAATATTTCATATAGGTTTTATATTATATCAAGTGTCCATTTTTAGTACATACCATAGAAACTTGATAATGTTATTATATATAATACTTCATTAAAATAAAATATTTACTCAGAGACGTCGCATATAATTTATAGTACGTCGAGTATATATCAAGGAGAATAATTCTTGATTCAAACGCATATTTGGTCAATCGTTGAGCCGGATAAGCAACCAGCGCATTTGGATAGCAATCTACATTTCGGAGGACACATTGTCCAAAGCAGTCCAAAGCAGCCCAGGACACGTAGAACGGGAACAGGTGAAACAATCCGAGGCAGTCCAGGATACGGAGAACGGGAACAGTATAAAGCAAGCATCATAAACCACAACAAGGCCCCATACTACGTAGTCTCCAAGTTGTGCACATTACACTACATTATATTACACTCATATACACTACATTACATTATATTACACTCATTGACCTTACATTACATTTATTACTAATTTCTTTACTCTTTACCTCTCACTCGTGACATTTATCACTCGACGCAGTATTTTGAAACGTCAATTTACAAATTTCCTTACTTTTATAGCTAATTTGGAAAACGACCCAAACAAATTACATGAGTTGGTTGTGCTTTTAGAACAAATTAAAATAATTTATAACACCTTTGATTTTGTGCAAAATAGCATTGAAATGTTAGATGACTCAGAAGCATAATATGAGGAACGCGACTTGTTTAAGAACAAATATTTCTATATAATCTGACGCGCCAATTCACAAATTTTCACAAATTCAAATCATAACGTCCATGTAAATTTACCTATTTGCCAAAATTGTCAGGTAACTACAGCGATTTCGATTGCGATTTTTTTGCAATAGTTTTAACACTTTAATTCATAGTAACAAGTTTATATCTAACACGCAAAAATGTCACTACTTATCATCGTCATTGGAAGGCGATGATAAAAATATCATAGAATCACTTGAAATCTGTGATGATAACTATGAAATAGCATGGCAACTCTTAAATGACAGATATTAAAACAAAAAAAAAAGAATAAAAAAAGAATAATATCGCGATTTAAGACTAATTTCAGACAATGCAAAACGATTTGTAGAAGCAAATAATCAACCACGTGAAACTATATCGAAATGTTCTATACATTCATTTTTACAAAAGAACAAAATAATTTAGAAATTTACACCATCAAGATTACCTCAGTTTGCATGAATTTGGGAAGTCTCTGTTAAACGCACGAAATACTTTCTTAAAAGACTTACACACTTACACCATACACACTTAACATTTGAAGAATTTTAAACAGTCATTACACAAATAGAATCCATTTTAAATTCTCGACCAATTACACCACTTTCAAATGATCCCAACGACTTGGCGCGTCTAACGCCTGGACACTTCATAATTGGTTGTCCTATAAATGCCCTACCACAAGAAAGCCTAGAAGAAGTTCAACGTAATTGCCGTCAAAGATTCCAGATCTTGCAAGAAATGGTAAATCAGTTTTGGCGACGTTGGTCAAAGGAATACTTGAACACACTTCAACAACGGAACAAATGGCGATGCGTTCAGGGTAACGAAATACTTGAGGGTGCGCTCGTCGTGGTAAAACACGACAACCTACCTTCCATGTAGATTGCAATTACCGCGTGTAATAGCTGTGCATCCTGGAGCTGATAATTTAGTGCGTGTTGCTAGCATTCAAACTCAAGGAGGCGTTATAAAACGAGCGATAACAAAATTATGTTTGTTACCATTGGAATAATTTTCTTTAAAAAATATCTGTAAATATCTTTTATAACTTATTCATATTTATTGAAAGTTTATTTATGTATGCCTTTCAAAGGGGCCAGTATGTTAAGTTTTTCCATGTAAATATTTGACATAGATTTTATATTATATCTAGTATCCCTTTTTAGTACATACCATAGAAACATGATAATGTTATTATATATAAAACTTCATTAAAATAAAATATTTACTTGTGAGAGGTCGCATTTCATTTATGCTCCGTCGAGTATATATCAAGGAGACAAGGAGATTTTTGATTCAAACGCAACAAAGTTATTCAAAATATTAAGTTCAAATGATCAATGTCCGCTCCACGGTACTAGATTTGTAAAAAATCTACCATAAACGAAAAATTATATACCTTGGGCTGAAAGACTACGGTCCATGGCCATTTCCAGGCGAGAAGAACACTTAATTACATATATTCGATTTTGTAACATGTATTGTCATTGTATATATAGTTTGCTGGAAATAAATGTATTCTATCTATATACCTTTTATCATTAATTTGGTATGTTGCTTTTATGGCTCGATGAACTAATTGCTGAGAAAAACCCCTCAGAGCTTTTACGTGTTTTGCGAAAATTTAAAAACACTACGCCCCTTAAAACATTAATCATTTACTAACACAATTACCTGGATTAAAAGCCATCATCAACGCAAACGAGTTTACAAACAAACGTGAATAAAAAACGTTGTGAAACGCAACTCAGAATGTAAACGAGGTGTAAAATTGTCCACGTGAAAAATTAAAATCTCAATTAAGGAGATCACAGCGCAAATTAGCACTGGGTCACAAGGATTCCTGAGCCTTTTTGCCCCTAGCGACCCTGTTTTTAATGCGGTGCCGTGCCGAATGACACCGCTTAGTTCAGGTGGCGGTAAACGTTCCTGTTTTGTTTTTGTCTGATACGCACGTCCCCGGTGAAAGCCCGGATACTGCGGGCGGTACGCTTAGAAGGTAGATAGGGAGGGAGAGATACGCGTAATAATTTATTATTAAGTGGGATACGCATTCAACCCGGAAGTGGAACATTGTTCTCCACCCGTAATTGCCCACAGTAATTAATTATGGCATTTTCCTGCACTTGCGGCGCAAACCTCTAATGGTTTTCCTTGTTAAATGGTGCTGCCACATGCTCTAAATGCCCATCAGAAATTTGAATGTTGCGCCGTTTTAGTACAAGCGCTCACACCGCCCAGCCCTCACACAAGGCATCTGTCAACTTAATATTTGTATAGTGTGTTCTACAATTTATTGAGACAAGATTTAAGCAATTGATATAAATTTGAAATATACTGATTATGAATTAGTTGCATACCACTTTGTTAATTAAACACAAAAAATACCGAATCGTCAGATTATAAATTTATGTAAAAAATTAATTTTTTTAATCTACGCTTTATGAAAACAATCATTTTTACAATCATTTTTATTTTTAAGAATATCCAGTTCTTCTATTGATTTCTACACTGCCATCACAAATTTTTGACATTTTGGACTTATTTATTGATTCTTACATTGTCACTTTATATCTTTCGATATAAAAAGTTCAACAGTATTGGATACAATTTCCAAATTTTAAAAAAGTTTCCAAATTTTTGGAAAATTTTCCCAAATTTTGGAAAATTTTCCAATTTTTTTTTCCAATTTCAACTAGATTGGACATAGGGGAAGTAGGTAAAATATCGATTACATGATGTGAACGTAACAGACAAACAACAAATAACTAGTGAAGATAATATAAAATAACCTCTCTTGGTCTACATTTTACTGAAACAAAATTTTAATTAACCTGTGCAGTGATATAAATAAGGGCTTAGAGAAATTTTCGTTGACTTTTGTTGTGGAGAATATCTTTCAGAAATATTTTGCCAGTTTGTTTAGCAAAACAGATTGCTAACAGATGTTTTGTCAAGAATCGAGGGTTTTGTCTAGATGTCATCTGAACTTTTTTAAATAAAACAAAATTTTCAGTCTTATATGAATAATAATGCGAGATAAAGTATGTATGTAATGAAGATACTAGGCACTCCCTTATCGGATATTACATTCTTTACTGTAAATATGATGAGTGATGACAAATCTTTAACCTAACTAAATGGGCTTTCCCTCGGAATTTAACATGCCCTAGCATAACAATTGCAATAATTTCTACTTTTTGGCTTTAACATAAATAAACATTAAATTAGGTTACAAATTAGTAATGCAGGAAGTGGCCCTCATAAGTGGAGAGTGTGCTCAATAGGGTGGTCCAAAAAACGGACTTTTTGCTGGAGGGCAACGATAATCTGTTCGTTTTCCGAAAAAAAAAAATTCTCCCCAAATTTGAGAAAAATCGGTTAACGTTAACACGTGCCACCGAGCACCTCAAATTTCCCATTTAAAATACATTGCAAAAATGCATATTTTTTTCCTTTTTTTTCTTATTTCGGATTTAGAAAAATAGGTGCGGGAGATTACCAGAAATTCTTCAGAAGTCCCCAAGGAACAAATCCACAACCAGTATTTTTTTTTCACCACCCCCACCATCCCCTGCAGTACCCTAAATATGAGGCAACATTTTCTCCAAATTTACAGTTTTACAATGTTACGTGTTTTTAATTTTTTTTTATAAAATTTTATTAATGGATTAGTGACATGTTCTTTTGTCATTAATGAGCTAACTTCAATTTGTTTAAACAATTACAAATTGTTTAAACAAAAATATACAATGTCACGAACACATTTTTATATTTTTTTGCAGAAGTTATTAGATCATTGACATTTTTTGTCATTTATTAACTAATTTGCATTGTTTAAACAAATACTATTTGTTTAAACAAAAATATACAATGTTTCTGACATATTTTTCTATTTTCTAGCAGAAATTACTATTACATTATTTGTATATTTTTATTATTTATTAACTAATTTGCACTTGTTTAAACATACTATTTGGTTAAACAATGATATACAAAGATACGTACATATTTTTTTATTCATTTTACGAACATTCCATATAGAAAAAGCTCTCGACTTTGATATCGACACTCGAATAAATACGAGACAACTTAAATAACTGCTAGCTGTACTCGACTTGAAATTCGAGACGAATTTTTTGATAACTCGAACAGCCCTAGTCTTATATTGCTTAGCTTGTACTGCTTACGGTATTTTGGTTTTGTTGTTAGCTATTTCGACTTGTGTGTTTGCACATTGCATCATTGAGAATGTTAGGTTCTAAAGAATTGCGAAAAACCATATATTTGATTAATCATTATGATCACCAAATTATCGGGAATAAGCTTCCAAGCAATATGCAAGTAATGAGGGTGTTGTTTTACAATATGAGATGTGTAAAACTAAGTTTAAGAGCAGGTGCTCATCTTGCGGTCGACGAAGTGAACGCTTTTTGGGCAAAAGCAAGCCTTCCTACGCGAGATCAGCAAGATTGCGTGGAAGAGCTAGAAGACTTATATTCCCAATACAGAACAATACAAAAGAGAGCGGGTCAGAAAACATCGGCACAAACTAAGAAAGAAGATGATTTTCTGGTAAAGCTGGATGGGCTTTTTGATATTGCACCACATGAAGTACTACAGGATGCTAATGTATCAGAAGAACAGAAAACATTTCTGATTAACCAAAGGAAGAAAAGCCGAGCCGGACGGGCCGAGCAAATGCATACATTATTATATAAAAAAAAACCTGTGAAATCCAGTGTTTCACATAATAATAATTTCTGCAACAAATACAAAAGTGTGTCCGTCACATTGTATATTTTTGTTTAACCAAATGGTATTTCTTTAAACAATTGCAAATAAGTTAATAAATGACAAAAAAGATCCATTAATTAAATAATAATTTCAGCAAAAAATAGTAGAAATTTCTGCGTAACATTGTATATTTTTTGTTTGCAGTTGCAAATTAGTTAATAAATGACAAAAAAGCCAATATTCCAATAATTTCTGCAAAAAATATAAAAATGAGTCAGTTACATTAAATATATTTTTAAACAATTTGTAATTGTTTAAACAATTTGAAATTAGTTCATAAATGACAAAGGGACATGTCAGTAATCCATTAATAATAATTTATGCAAACAAAAATAAAAAAATACGTAATATTTTAAATTGTAAATTTGGAGAGAATTTTGCCTCATATTTATGGTACTGCAGGGGAGGGTGGGGGATGGTGAAAAAAAATAGTGGTTGTGGATTTGTTTCTTGGGGAGTTTCTTGGGGAGACAATTTCTGATTATCTCCCACAACTTTTTTTCTAAATACGAAACGTTAAAGAAAAAAGGAAAGGAGATGCATTTTTGTAATGTATTTTAAATGGGAAATTTGAGGTGCTCGGTGGCACGTGTTAACGTTAACCGATTTTTCTCAAATTTGGGGGGAAATTTTATTTCTGGAAAAGGAACAGATTGGGGCGGGGGGGGATCGTTGCCCTCCAGCAAAAAAAAGATTTTGCTAGGTATAAATTTGGACCACCCTAGACTGCTCAAGGTATATTAGGTGAACTGAACAATCAACAATCGTAGTAATTTACTGTTATGTATGTGGTTGCTAGGACACAAAAGGGAGAACGGCGACGAAAGAGCTGACATACTGGTAAAAAAAGGATCAAGTAGACCATGCATTGAACCAGAACCAATGGTAGGCATATCAAAGCGTGTAATCAAGTCAGACGTGCGAGAGTGGCTAGAGTGTCGGTGACAGGTCACCGACATAGTAAAATACTATTGAATAAACCGTCAAGACATATATCCGCTGAGATAATGAAACTCAGTAGGAACAACCTAAGGATAGTGACCGGACTTTTATAGTTGACTTTATAGTCTTACTTTATAGTTGACGCGTACACATAACCTGAAATTATATATAAAACGCATTTCTAGACTAGTAGTTGCACAAAATTGTTAAGTTTGATTAAGAACGCATAATTTGACCTGTGAATGAGAAATATTACTACGGAGTTGCATATAACCCCAAAAATTGACCACCTGACGCCCCTTTAACTTTTCTACACAGCAACAGACGAGCCTGAAGACGCGATTATTGTATCTCGAAACATGTAGCCACAAGAACAACTAAACAAAGTATGGAAATATTCTCGCCTTTTATTTATTATGATTGAATTACGTTTGCTATTTGAACGGACATTATCGCCATTTCGGGCTAGTTGTCCATGGGACAGAATTCCGATCGTCGAAGAACAAGGAGGTCTTTTAAGTAGCTACAATTTGGAGTATGATAGAATCTTATGCAATAATTTTTAGAAATTTTTAGAAACGTTTTTCTGCAGCGATGATTGAAATTCGTTTGCTATTCGAACGGAGATTATCGCCATTTAGGGCTAGTTGTCCATAGGGAAAAACTCCGCTCTACGTCTTTTAGTCACCTACAATTTGGGGTATGAAAGAAATTTATGCAAGAATGTTTGCAAAAGTTATAAACGGTTGGCTTTTGACACCAAAAGAGGAACGATAGCTCCGGTTTCCGTTAATCCTATTTTTTGAGTTGGCAACTCTTAACCCAACCAATGGCCGGTTTTTGTTTTGCACCCCCCTGGAACGATGTCTGCGGGCGCCCAAGATAATATAATAAGCGGCCATGTTAGCTGTCAAGACAGGTTTAGGGGTATTGATGCTTTATCAATTTATTGCTTGTCCTGAAATTTAACAAATGCTCATAACAAGCATATTTTTTTAATTTCTAATAATTTGATCGGAAACAATAGAGTGCGTCCCATTAGACGTTGGATTGTTATTTGTTGAGATATAAAGTAGTTGAGTAGTTTCAGAGATATACACAATGTTATAACGTCTGTATTTGGAGTCTGATCAAAGTACCGTTTTGACATTTTACGGGCACTTCTTTATTTACAATTAGATTATGTCAGCTTGAAGTTTTGTCTCCCAATGAAATCGCTGGAAACAAATCGTGCTTTGTTATTTTTCTCTGGGCCGCCATATTAGCTCAGCAACATGATGCTGAGCGGGACACCACCGATGAGGACGAGTTTCAGCCGGATCATCGGAGGAGACGGCGAAGGCGGTGGCGGTAACTGCGTGTGTGTGTGTTGTGCGTGTTCGTGTTTTTATTAATAATTTTTAGACCAAAACGTTTTACGACCTTTTAAATATTTTTGTAAAACAACTTTTATCGTTTTATCGTCGTTTATTTTTAAAAATTTACCCGTCAAGCTGGTTACTCACTGGCGGGTAAATCGTAAAGTCTCTCAATATTAAAGATAATTTCGGATAAGCGCCCACGGCGCAAGGCACCGTATGTATATATTTGAAATTATGTTCGTTCATAATGTATGTTTTCTTTTAATTAATATATTTGTGTTAATGGTTAATGGTTAATGGGCCGCCATATTGGTGTGAAACATATTAAGATTTAGCATTTTTTTAAGTAATATGAGTAACATGATATATGGGTAAATAGCGTAGTAAAGCAAACAGCAAACGTCACAACCTAAAGTGGCCAACCCCATTTAAACTATGTTTTAGTATACACTGTATAATGCGTAGGAAGTGTGCTATTTAAAATGCACAATGAAAATTTATGACGAAATCGTCGTATGAAACTCGACTCTCGTGATTAACTAACTAATGGAAAAAGCAGAGCAAAGTCCGGAGCTTAGTGGCTTGAAAGTCTTCCGCAAAAAGTCGGCAATGATTAATGGCCAACGGTTTCCGTGGTTATATGAACTGGCTAAAATGCTACCAGGATCATGTATCATTATCCTGGCAGAAAAGAAAGCACTGGTAGATTACCTTTAATATCGTCCAAAAAAATTTAATAATGAAAAATAATGGACAAAATACACGAGATTAATATGCAACGCTCGCTTTGGTGCTGTGGTCCCTTTGATATAAGGGTATCTACAAAACAAGAAGGATTTTTGCATTGTAAGTATTGTTGGGAGGCAAGTGAATTTTATATTTTATTAATTTTTAAAATGAAAAACTTTGGTGGAAATACTTTGGTTAGGAGGATACATAAATTTTATTAATTATCTACCTAATTTTTAAATTACGATTCTTCGATATCTACGAATATCTACGAGATTGTGGAAGCTGTAGCTTCGACTCTACGTAGCAATGAGAAGTAATATTATTTTAAGACGAAAATTTCATATAGATAATAACGACATAGACAAAGGTCTTTAACGCCATATACACATTAATAGCAGTTCAAATGCGAATTAAAAGAAAAAATTACGGGGTTTGAAGGTCATCGCTGGATGGGATTGAGAGGAAAATGTGAAATAAGACAGAAACTTGATGAACCTCATGTAGATGACAGTGTAAGGTATCCAGATAATGTGGCAAACTAATCCCATAGCATGACGTGGAATAAATAAGATATCATGGAACTAGCAAGTCCTGTAAGTCCGCAAGGAATTGCCAAAGACGGTATGTAGAGAACGGATTGTATATGTATGTGGGCTCAATTAAAATCTTTTAAGTTTTCTGTCTAATGCATTATCAAATTATCACCAGGGCAGGCCATAGGCGATTTCTTAAATACAATTTTTCAGTGCTTAAAATCTATGTAAGGAAACTCCCCAAATTCAGACACTGTCGTAAATTTCGACAATTTTTCTGTTTAATTGGATAAAATAAGAAATCAACAACATTGAACTTTATTTTAGGATATCCGGTTGGTTGATTTGACAGTACACTTATCAACCCGCAATCATTTCTTATTCTACCAACGATCTAACGGTCAGAATAAAACCTAAAAGTTAGACTGATCTTGATAATTGAGTGTTATGCTAAAAGTTTTTCTTGTAAGGTAACTGGAATTCGACTCCTTTTTCCATCGCTCCAGGATAATAGTAATTAAGAAAATTCTAATAATATCTATTTAGGCTGACTAAAAATGCTTTATATTTACATAATAATACGGTGTACTACTGTTCTAACAACGATTATTAACAAATTTAGGTGTGTCGGAATTCGGTACATGTAAATATAGCACGTCCTTAAATCAGACATGTGTGTCGGAATTGTGTAGATGGTTAGAAGTAGAAGTATACATATGGCTCTATTGCTGTCTTTACACAAGATAATAACATATTTTACATCGTTTGCTATATTACAATCAATTGTACGCATTTTGTCCAAATTACAACACGAGTGTCGGAACTACGGACCTCAATAATCACTAATTATTGTACTAACCGCAGAAACTAGCGATTTTGGCATTTATACACCACCTTTGGAGATAACAGTTGAAGTCATGCCATCTGCATTTAAAAAAATCATTATTCTGGCCTGAAACACCCAAATAAAGTAAAAAGAAACAGTTCTTCGGTAACATTATTATCTAATGCTTGGAGAGAATAATTGTTAATAAAAGAGACGAAAGCACAAAAGAAAATTATTCTACAGAAATAAGAAAGGAAGCAAAAAATGAACAGAATAGAAAGCTGCGCCAAGAAAGACACTAAAAATTCGAGATGCGAGAAACATTAATATACAGATGACGGAGAGAGGGCAGATTGAAGAACACTAAGGACTTATTTTATACTGTGTTTTATTAAATTTCATTCAAACGTTCCTTAATAATAAATATTATTTAACAATATTAAAAACACTTTATATTTACTTAAGTTTTTATATTTGTCGGAATAGTGTACCACAAGTGATTTAGGCGCATTGTCTGAATTAGGTTCACAGAGGTGTCGAATTTTGGCTTAAAATATACGTTTAGTGTCGGAATTAAGGGCAATTGGTAAATTTAGAAAATATAATACAAATTACATTACTATTATCTACGACACATATAATAAGTTCTTTGCCTACGGATCTATGACTAGATATTCCCCATCATTGTACGCGCGAATCATTATGATAACACTAGCGTTGTATAATAATGACAGTTCACTCAAATAATGACCTCATTATTTGAACGAACTCTCATCATTATACGACGCTAGTGTCAAACTCTGTCCAAACCTACGTGGATGACAGTTCGCCTCGCCATCGTTGACAAATACATTTAAAATATTTTGCATAAATAGTTATTTATGTACCAAGGACATTACACGGATGTTTATGCCCCGAGGGTGGCCGTTTAAAAAGCGCAAGGGCCGATGGGCCCGAGAGCTTTTTAAGTCGCCCGAGGGTATAAACATCAAGTAATGCCTAAGGTGCATACCTACTAAATTTTATGTCCTACAATAGTTTTGTTCCTCCGTTTGAATAATATTAATAAATATTTTGACGTTATCAAGTGACATGCATATCTACGGAGTTGAATAACAATACAGACAATTCGGACTTGAGTGACAATACAGACAATTAATTGTCAAACTTATAATCTTAATCGCCAATAATTCACATTGCCGAGTGACAGTACAGACAACTAATTGTCAATCTTATAACCTTAATCGCCAATAATTGACATTAATGACTTAAAATTTACAATTTGAATGACAAATATATGATATATTCGACATATAACCATGGCAACCCTTAATGCCCGCGCAGGCGTTAAGAATCCTTAATGCCCTCGCGGGCGTTAAGAAGCTGTTTTTGCCCCGGTATCAATATTCTCTAAAAATGAATAGATACAGACAGATATCTTTAGAAGCAAATATTTGTTTTAAAAAAATCAGTATCATTATCACACCATAAATATAAATTCTACAGTTATAAATGTAACAAAAAATCTTAACTTATCTGAATTTGAGCGTTTACCTTATATAGTTAACTTTTACCATATCCATGGAGTTTTGCAATATTCCCATAAATTACCAGCTATATTAATATAATTTCTTTCATCTTTAACACATTTTAACTTATTGTCCATTCTTAGGATGGAACAACGTAATCAGTTCTTGCAAAGTATGGTAGAAACATGTGAACAAAATTGTCTCTCGTTAATTGCAGTCGTTTTCCCGGAAATTCGCACACAGCCCAACAAATGGACAGACGTCCTTTGACAGTTAACCGATTACATATACCTCCCTATACATTGGTATTGTATTACGATGGTAAATAATAGGAAAAAACATTAATTTAATACTGATTTTTTTTTTCGTTTCATATATACAGTAATAAAACTACTATTAAATACTCATACACGATACGCGGAATATACGAATAATACAATGACATAATGGCCTGCACGGTCCCTATTAGAATTAATTACAAATCCCTGACGCAAATTAATAAAATTTGCATTCGAAATGATCCCGTTTGCAATAACACAAAATGTATACATTATAACGGCTTAATGCCATGGGTCGGTTATAATCATGCAACGCGTTGGAGTTGTTCACTTTGAGTACGCTAGGTATCGCTGACCGTCGCTTTACTGACACCCCGATGAACCGTTATTGGCATCGCAAATTTAACCACAAGCACGAACACGCTGTGAGCAATCGAGTTTCCAGATACCAGGGATTGTGAGCCTAGTGGTTAACAGATCATTACCCGCGCTCTGATCACGCTGACGTAATTATAACCTCAATTTGCAGTTAATGTTGATATTCAAATTAGATTTTTGCCATATATCCAGAGTTTTAGTAGAAAGGAAAAGCTGATTAAGGTTACCTTATTCAGTAAACACTTTTTGTTTCTTTATCATACGCAATATGAAAAAGTATTGTAATCGTGCCGAAAAAGAAAATTGAGATTTTAGCGGAAATAGGTCTTTTTGGGTCCCCTGGTCATTTTTGACCAAGGTACAAAAAAATTTCTGTGTGTATGTGTGTACCCGATTCTTATGGCGACGATTCCGGGGAAACTACCAAAGGTATCGGGACGAAAGTTGATATTTAGAAATTTTATGAGCAAACTTAGAGCAGAAAAGCTTTTGGTTCAGAAGGGTCCAAAGGAACTGGATGTCTCCTCTAAGCATTTTTCAAGGATTTTGCAAATGAGCTGCCATTTCTGTAATTTCGTCAAGTTTCGTCAAATTTTGTATAATTTATGTCTATGACATTTTTTGGTAAAATTAATAGTTTAGCTGTATGAGCAAATTCTTTTTTTATCGAGATTGTGTCCTGCATTAAAACTTAGTTAGCAAGGATTTCACAATTATTTTCATTCTGACAGTAGATGCCAGTAGTGTCAATCGATGGCTTTTGACAATACCTACTGTCAATATTATCCATATACGTACTAGGAATTATACGGAGCTTGGCCTATAGTCTCGGTTCCAATCCCTATCGATGTGGTGCCCGAGATCAAGCTGCGCAAGCGTGGCCAGTAGTTATTAGGACCTTTGACAGATGGCGCTATTGTAGCTTAAAGTGCGCGGTCGGTATTACCGTGACAGCCCATAGATAACCTTATACATGTGGCAACTCACTAACGTCAAATCACTGACAGCCTATAGATAACCCTACACATGTGGCAGCCAATCGAATCCACGAACTTTACGCACGCGTAGTGTGTCCAGTGGCACTACGTCGGATGTGATAGAGATATATGTCGCAACGCTAGTGTTGGAACATCCTGCTGTTACCAACATCCTTTATATCAATTTGTATTTATATGATATTATCAAAATAACTGTCAAATCTTGTTTTATTCTAATGCAGACATGATCGATCTCGATCAAATTGAATGTCATGCAGCTAACTATCAATTATATATATTGTATGATAAAGTCATGTGCCTGGCCACATCAGATCTTTTATTTTACAGATGTCATTTTTAATTTGTATGCTTCATGCAAATACTGATATTGTTAACAAAGAAATGATTTTCATGTTAATACAGAAATTATTGAAATTAAAACAAACGAATGGCCTAATTTTCTTAGCGTAACAAAACGCTAACTCATAATGTTAAATAATATCAAAACCGAGCAGAACAGCGACAGAAAGCGATTCATTAACGATCAGCGACATGGCATTTAATACGTAATTGAACGGTAATAACATAATTTATTATATCTTCGTATAGAGCAATGATGATGCTAAAGAAATGTTCCAAATATATCGAACGATAACAAAATCTTTGTAATAATAATAATAGTAATAGTAATAATTTTGTATAAAAATGCCATAGTATGTATGTTCGCAAAGTTATTAAGGCGACAGCCTGTGAGGTAATCATACGGTCCTTATAAGATCACTACGATATTTTTATATGTGCTGTAAAATAATGTGGAGTAACAAAAATAGCTGGTGTATCGAAGCAAAGCTGGTCGGAAGGTATTTAAATAGCATTGTGTGGGTATCAGTACTAGGGTTGCCACCTTTTGAAAATTCGTCACGAGAACATCGTGAATAGAGCTAGGAATTTAGTAAGATATTTATGATGACAAGAAGTCCGGTACTTTAAATTGTTTTATTTTTTTTGTTTTACTCCAAAATCGATGTCTCGAACTCGCTATATTTATTATTGATAAACCCTGAAAATAATCCTGAATAGGTTAATAATATGGTGACATGCGGGCGTGAAGTAATTTCTAAATTAACTAAAAATTACAGCCACAACCTGTATTTGATTGGAGAGCATTGTGCTAGAGACGCAAAGATCCCTGGTTCAAATCCAGGTTGTGCTGTATTTTTTTATTCACATATTTAAAGTTTACATCCCGCCTGTATGTCACCTATAATATTACTTTGACAAAGTATATCGTTAAACTTTTTCATTTATAATCTTATAGAAACTGAGAAATTATTTTCCTCAAAAACTGGAGTCAATTGATAATTTCTGTCTACTGATTCAGACAGAGGAAAACGCATATGAGTAAATATTTGTGAAATTATAAATATTCAAAATGTTTTTGTTGTATATTCTTTTAACAAATAAAAATTTTATTTATTTGTAAATTTTATTACTGATTCATACATTAATAAACTAGCTATCATACATTTGCTTCCAATAATAATGTCACATCCAAATCGATAATGTGAAGGAAAAAAAACGCGTTCGAAGTACAGTCAAAGTTCGAGACAAATGTTGACTATAATGGGTTTTCTGATCTTTGGGATTACGCCGTGGAAGCGATAATAGTATGCATGATCACAAGGACAATCCACAAGCGAAACGAGATAATCAACTTAATATCGTCAAGTTCTTGTTTGCTCTTCATACATAGTAGATATGACAAAGTATGTAATCGTGTCGAAAAAACTTTTGAGATTTTATCGTAAATATATTCATTTGATTCCCCTGAACATTTTAATCCATGGTAAAAAAATTTGCTTGTATTTGTGTGCCCGTTCTCTTGTGGCAATGATTACGGAGAAACTACAAATGGTATCGGGACAAAGCTTCTTATTTAGTAGTTTTATGACTAAACTTAGAGCTGAAAGAAGTTTTGTTCAAAAGGGTCCAAAGGAATTGGAGGTTTACTCAAAAGAGCCGCGATTTCCGTAGTTTTGTCTAAATCGTTAAATAATTATATGGATAGATACCATTTTTTGGACACTTACCCAATTCATATTGGTCAAACCTAGGAATAACGTTTTAATCCTATTAGTATTTCGAGGATACGCAAGTATGCTCGCCGCAGCTAACAAATTACGTTTGCCATAGCGAAGGGACAAGAATAGACAAGAAGGTGCAAGATAACACGCCAACAAAGTCATTCGGATTAAACGCAGTTGCAGCTAATCTCACTTGTGTTATTTGACGCTCACCATAACCTAGATTGTAATAAAACATGAAATATTTGAATTTGAATTAAGTGAGATGGTATCAGGGGAGAGGCGACATAATTGTTCAGAAACGACAACTCCTTGCCCGCGCTCATACTAGCAGTTAACCCTAAAATGTCGTGGCAGTATATTTCATCCATTTAAGTCTTTTGCGATGTAGTATAGACAGTATGTCTTAAATAACTAGCAAGGGAGCGTGTGCTGTATGAAGGTGCTGCAGCACTACACGAAGGGTGCAGCCAGCAAGAACTAGACGGCAATTATATTTTATGGGTAAGTTGTAAGTATTAAACAAATTCTGTCTAAAATGATTTATTCAACCATAAATGTTGGGTTTTTAAAAGTTCTGCACACCAGTCTTTGTGGATACCTATAAATCTATAGACAGGACGATTCTAAAATTTACATTATAATTTGGTCACAGTCCGGTCACGTAAGCATGACTGGAACAAAATGCATAGGTAATCTCATCATTTGTTGATTGTGCCTATTGTTGGTCACCTTAACCTATACCCTAATAGCAGCAAAATCAAATTTGCAATTCTGGTTGTGGTCGCCGCCCTGAGCTTCCGTACGCGAGTTAATCAAGGCGGCTTGTAAGACGAGGCGACGACCGCCCCCGGATATTGAATAGCTGTTTTACCGACCGCTACGGGAACGAACAATCGACAAGGAAATAATCCCAGGCGGCTGTGAGACCGCGCGACATCAACATCTGAGACATGTCACGGCCCGCGGCTATGAATCGTTTGATTGGGGGTGGTTGTTAGGGGATGTGGTGTGGGTGGTTGTGTTCGTATGCGTATGCGGAACCGCAGCGACATCCGTGAATCTCAAATTAGGAGCGCCGCGATCCCTAGGGCGACTTAATTTCGCGTTCGGCTCAGCCAGAACGCTTATTGGAATGATGATGGGCTTGAAAATTGAGGACGAGGGTTCTATATAATTCCTAATTCGAGTAATTACGAAAAAGTGGTGTCCGGAGGGGCTGATTTATTATTAGGGTTTCGGTTTCAGCAAAAAAGTTCAGGGAAAAAGTTCCTTTTATGATATAAATTTCATGATGAAAAATGTTGGGTTCCTAACTCAATTAATATTCGCTTCCCTCTAAAATAAAAGTGCTCCGAAAATTATTCCAACGTGTAATACACTGCTAAAAAAATTAGGGGAACACGTTTTTCGAAACCCGTAACTTTTTAAATAATAGTTCTAGGCAAATCAAATTTGGTATGCTTCAAGGGCTTATATTTAACTAAAGAAAATTACATGAACATGTTACAACTCGTTACTTCGAAGTTACACATAGAAAACGAAACTGACAACGCAAAACAAAATCGAAAAAATGTCAAGTATGCTTTGAATTTACGCGTGAAAGCCAACTAAGCATGACAAATGAATTCAGTTGTGTTATCGTTGATTAGAAGCGTCATTAGAAGTAAAAGGTGACATCTTCCTGCATGAATTTGAAACCAATATATGTCCGCGCACCACGCCTTACTGAGCATCACAAAGGTACGCGAGTGAGGTTTGCTCTGGATCACAGAGATTGGCAACTTCGTCACTGGACGCCTGTTCGGTTTACAGACAAGTCCAGGGAGTCTACTCTTGTCATCTTTTTGAAGCGAATACGAGACTTCTCGAATGGTTAGGTGAGACGGAGTGGGGATATCACCGGTAGCCCACTGTTTGGAACGTATCTATGAGCAAGTTTGCTTGTTAATAATAATAATAAATAATAATAATCTTTATTTAGCAATCAGCTAACAAAATCAAAAGGTAAGTTTACATAAAATACAAAGAAATTACAAAGAAATACCCAATACCAAACACCCTCGTACATTCCCAATTCTAAAAAAATCTGATGTGGCCAGGCACATGACTTTATCATACAATATATAAAATTAATAGTTTAGCTGTATGAGAATCTATTTGACTGAGATAAATTGTGTCTGCATTTTGATAGTCAATAGTATCAATCGAAGGTATTGTCAAAGCACGCTACCTACTGCCATCAGAATAATAGTTGCTTAACTCACAAGTGCCGAAGGTACGGAATAGCACAACGAGAGGTGATATGGAGGTGATGCGGCGCGTCACCGATGACGAAGCGTCGTCGTCGCATGTGAGCGAGTCGCGCTAGGTAGTTTTCGACAGCAGTAACATCAACGTTATTTGTGTTGCTTTTTGAGAAATACGTATTTTAAAAAAAATTTTAAAATGGTTATATTTCGGTATAGAAAATGTTAGGTTGATACCACTTCTACGAAATGTCAAGTTTAAAAAGCTAATTCAAATTCTGACAGATTTATATTCGTTCATGACACTGTAGATGACGTTCCATAGCGGGTCTAGAGTGTGACAGCGTGGTGACAGCCATAGACATTTCTGTGGTGACAGCATAAAAAAATATTTGGCAAAATCCTGGCTACTATGTAGTTTAATATCCATGCAGATGCGACCGATCTCGATCAAATAGAATTTGCTCTTGCAGCTAAACTATTAATTTTACCAAAAAATGTCATAGGCATAAATTATTCAAAATTTCCTCTGCTTTAATTTATTATTTAACTATTTTGACGAAATTACAGAAATGGCGGCTCATCTGCAAAATCCTTGAAAAAGGCTTAGAATAAACTACCAGTTCCTTTGGACCCTTTTGAACCAAAAGCTTTTCAGCTCTAAGTTTGGTCATAAAACTTCTAAATATAAACTTTCGTCCCGATACCTTTAGTAGTTTTTCCGGAATCGTCGTCACAAAAATCGTTTACACACGCACACACACACACACACACACACACACACACACACACACACACACAGACATTTTTTTGTACCTTGGTCAAAAATGTTCAGGGGACCCAAAAAGACCTATTTCCGCTAAAATCTCAATTTTTTTTTTCGGCATGATTACAATACTTTATCTTACTGCGTATGATAAAGTAAAAATAAACTTAATATGTACATAAAAAGACACAAACAAACTAATCGCACCAATATACAAAGAAATCCCAATAAATAACGTGTCCATACGGCTACCCTGTCATATATGAATAATACCCTTAATATGTTCCTTACATCTAAAAGCAAACGATTTCAGTGTCTCACATTTTCTTATTTCGTTCGGGAGAATATTATACTGTATGAGTCCATCGAGAAATAAATTTCTCTGGCTGTACCTATTAGAGACTGTAGTTACGTAAAAGTCTTCTCGGTTTCTGGTTTGATAACTATGTATATCCTGTACAAAATTCACATTGTCTAAGAGATGTTTACAGATAAGTCCATTTAAAAATTTATATATGAATACCATTGTGTTAAACACAATTGTCTGTCTTACACTTAATAAATTTAATGTATTCAACATAAAAGCTCAGTTTGTATATTTCTTACAATGCAGAATGGTTCTTAACGCTGCTCTTTGTTTCGTTTGTAACTTATCGATAGCACTCTTAATACAAAGGTACAATATACTCGCACAATAGTTGAAGTGTGAATTAATAATCAACATATAGATCAATCGCCTTGTATACGGGCTTATATCCTTGCCTATCCTAGCAAGAAAATTGACTTTTTTTGCTACTCGGTTGGTGATATAGGCTGCATGATTAGAAAAATTTAAATGCTCATCAATAATCATGCCAAGATACTTAATCTCAGACACCTTTTCCAGATTTACACCGTCCACTTTAACTACATTAATGTCATGGACATTATACAATCGATATCTGCTTCCAATAACTATAAACTTAGATTTAGCAATATTTGGCTTTAAGTTATTGTCATTTAACCACTGATTAACAAACTCAAGTTCCCGGTTTAAGGTATCAATCAGATCGTTAACATTACTACCAACAACATAAACAAGAGTATCATCGGCAAACAACTGAATTTCACACTTATGAACATACTTAATCATGTCGTTGATGAATAACAAAAAAACTGTCGGTCCAAGCACGGTTCCTTGTGGAACACCGAAAACAGTAGATAGCTCTGATGAAACCGCACCACCGAACCTAGTCTGCTGTATCCTCCCCTGCAAGTAACTAGAAAACCACCCCAGCACTGCACCACCGATACCCATTCTCTTAAGTTTACACAGTAACAAATTTCTGTCTATAGTTTTGAATGCGCGTTTAAGATCAAGAAATACCGCACACACAATTTTTTGCTCATTTAAGGCTTGCTTCCACCGCACTAAGACCGACTGAATGGCTGTCTCGCAGGAATTATGTTTTCTGAAGCCCGCTTGATGTTTTGTTAAGATAGCATTTTTTTCCATATAGAATTTCAATTGTTGGTCTACTACCAATTCCAACAGCTTCTCGTAGGGTGGTACCATGTTGATAGGTCTAAATTCCTCACATTTATTAGTATCTTTTACTTTCGCTAGCGGTATGATGGTTGATTTTTTCCATGATCTTGGGAAGTATCCTTTAGATAAGCTGTTGTTAATTAGTTGCAGATACAGATTCCCAATGGCTTCACATGACAATTTTAGAATACCTGTATTTATCCCATTTGTACTGATTTTCTTGTTATTCATGGTTTTGTTAATAGATTTTAAATCTGGTAATGTTATTTCTTGAAATGAATAAAATTTTGAGAACTGCTGATCCATATTCCTCGATATATACTCAGTATTATGACTTTTTGCTGTTGTTAACGCTATTTCACTAATGCTGTCAATAAAATAACTACTGAACATATTTGCTATATCTGTATCTTTTGAGTATTTTCCTTGCTGAAAAATTATTTCTTTTTCACAGTGTATTTCAGCTGTTCCTGTCAAGTCTTCCAATGTCATCATGCCTAACGCTGTCAATGTGATCACTATAGTATTTTTGTTTTCTGTTTTTTATCATTTGTGTTACGTAATTTCTTTTTTGCCTGTATACTTCCCAAAGATTGTCGTCTTGTGTTATGATCGCCCTTTTAAAAGCCGCATCACTATCTTAACGTCATCATTCGACCATTTCTTCTTGGGTCCCCTACAAGTAAGTTCCTTTTCGGGGGCGTATATGTTTAGTGCCGTCTCTATTGTGCTAATTTAGATTATCTGCCATTTTATCGGTATCAGTACAATTACTTTGCCAGTCGTCACCTATCAAGTCCAACTGAAACGCTAGAGTATTCATTTTGTTGCGAACAATAACGCGTGGCCCATACGTTCTAAACACAGGGCAACCGCCGATATCCCCACTCCGTCTCACCTAACCATTCGAGAAGTCTCGTATTCGCTTCAGAAAGATAACAAGAGTAGACTCCCAGATTTCGTTTAACACCTTGCGACGGTCGAGTGCGTATATATAGACGTCGTAGTGACCGCTACGCAGCCGCTACTATGCAGGAAGTGGATACATTTGGTCGTGAATCTGTGATGGTGTGGGCTGGAATCAGTATAGATAACAGAACTGATCGTCTTGTGGTTCCTGGTCGACTAAATGCCATGAATTTCAACGAAAACATCTTGGAGACCTGCTGCATATAACGTCGGTCAAAATTTCATCCTAATGCAGGACAATGCAAAGCCACATACCGCCGGCATCACCAGAAACCTTTTACAAGAACGTGAAATGTGGAAACGTGGAACGACAGAAAAAAAGAAAAACATTGTTTTTACTATAATTTTCTTTAGTTAAATATACGCTGTTGAAGTATACCAAATTGAATTTGCCGAACTATTATTTGAAGAGTTACATGTTTTTAAAGAGTGTACCTCTAATATTTTTGGACAGTGTATTATTTGGTAATGTTCCTGTTATTAATAGCAATATGGAGATACTGACGTCACGATTTTTAATTGCACAATCATTCAACCCATCTGTCAACCTAAAAAATTACGATTTTTCCAGCTTAAAATTATTCTAAGAGATTGGATATCAACTCAATTGTAAAACAACCTTAGAAGATAACTGACCGGACTTAATTATCTGTCAATCCAAATTAGCCGCTAAAGCATGCTCCATCAAGCAAGTGGCCCAGACAAGCTAGTTTGGGGTTAAAACCGCTTTAGTCATATTTCGCTTGCGAAGCGTATGATCCGATTAAGGAATTGATTTCAGTTTTCCAGTGTTCCAACTTAATGATGTTCTAGCGCAGTAAAATTAGTAACATAAAGCTATTCAAATCGGAGAAGCTCAAACCCAGTGGGACATACACATTTGGTCAGAATTATGAATACCGTGCAAATAGTTCTCTCACGGTGTTCACGGTGAAAGATGACCGAATTAGGGTTATGTAACCATATCTTGCTTTCCATGGATCGGACAACAATCAGCGTTTTTACGATAATACAAGATTTGAACAACATGATTAAGCATCATATTTTATAATCAGAGAAATAATAGCATCCAGTTAAAACTTGATAATTTCCCAGAAATGTCATTTTGAAGGTTAAGAAGCGTCTTATGACATACCTAGCATGTGCTTTTGAGAAAATGCACCAAAACTAGTGTAATTATGTTCTTAAATCTAGTATAGGATTAATATTTTTTAAAATACCCATAATAAAACACGGCATGTGTTTGTATAAAACACTTTTTCTAGTGAATAAATATCGAGGCTGTGTCTGGCGATAAAGGAGCTAGCTACATTAAGCTCAAACGCCATCTATCCCTCTTTACTTGGAAGAAGAAGAAGAAGAAGTACCTATATCGGAGACCGCCAGCTTGCGACTGCTTACTTTTTTATCACAACAGATTATGCCACTTTAAATGACCCTGTACAGTGTACATTCTAGAGACACGGATTGTGATCCTCTGTATAATATTATGTAAAATGTGTTAGTTGCTACTTGTTGTTGTTCGTTTGTCAGTCGTATAACGTAAAAGTGGTTATCGTACGAAGACGATAAGTAGTTAGTACCTTTATTGTAGAAAATTAAAAGAGCTATCAATTTCAATGAAAAGCAAGATAATGTCATATACACATTTGGTCCATATGGCGAGAATATGTGTTAGGATAAAATTGCTAGTAGATCATTTAATCATCCACAATAATTGTCATATGCTTTTTTTGTATATGTTACCGTTCTTTCCTAATAGGGATGAAAAGCGTCACCAACACGCATATCTAATACTATACATATATATCTAATAAATGTTAATATACACAACATAGAGACAATTTGCTCGTAATTTTGGCCGAAACACAACCGTGCCTAGTATAGTATTAAGAAAGTTTGCAACTTAGAATCACAATGCAAACAATTGCAGGCTTGATATCAAACAGCAAAGTTTACTCTTAACCGTTATTCATTAAAAGAAATTAAATAAAATAAAGCTCGCAAATGTAATGAGTCCGACCAACAACTACTGAAGGTCGTAGAGTGATGAGGTAAATTTTAATTAAAATCTCTTTAAGGCTTTAATTTGAGTTTTAAGTTACAACATAAGTGGAAATTAGATTAAAGGAACCCAAATGAGAAAATGCCAATTAAATCCTTTAACCTATTTTCAAATAATTGCATTAACCGAGTAATATCAAGCTCGGAAGCACACTCTTAATAACAATAAAAGATCAAGGTTAGGTTGTGGCAGAAAGCAAGATTCGCTAACTACTTTTTGGACAAACTCTAAAATAGTTTTAAGTAAATATGAAACATTCTCAATTTACCTGAAATCCTGTTTAGGGCATAAATGTCATCAGATCTTTTGTGATCTTGACAAACGTACGTATTTACTGTTGCGTTATTTCTATTGAATACGTTCAAATTAGAAACGGGATACAGGAAACAGGAAATAGGAAACAGGAAACAGGAAACAGGAAACAGGAAACAGGAAACAGGAAACAGGAAATAGGAAATAGGAAATAGGAAACAGGAAACAGGAAACAGAAAACTAGAAAAAGGAAACAGGAAACGAAACAGGACACAGGATCAGGAAACAGAAAACAAAAGACAGTCAACTGGAAACAGAAAATGTTGCGTTACTTTTCCGTACAATTTGGTATACAGGTACATCGGTACTTGTAACACACCTGGCAATATCGACAATCTTGCTCACGCGTCTATACTTTACAGCATACGATACGGAACTCGATTCAAAGTAACAAATAGCGACAAGTAATGTGTCTCCATTTCGCAAAACGGGCTTGAATACAACTTACAGCGTAGATCGATGGCGCCTGGAACTACTTTATAAATTGCTTTCCGCGTAACTATATATCCTGCGGGGTGGTAGGGGCGATGTGACGCCTATTGTATACAATATTTTCTTCTGATATTTCCCGAGAAGCGTTTTCCCGAAATACTACCTACTTCCACCCGATCGACTAACCCAATATTGGCCGAGGACCGTGTTACGAACAGATAAACGTAATTCAATTTATGAGGGGGCAAACCGCCTGTAGGTTGTTTGCTAAAATGCATTGCTTACGGGTGGGTTTTTTTTTTCTAAACATAAGGGGATTGTCCTTGTCTACTGTAGATGCGAGAGTTCGTTAGTATTTCTGACCAGCTCCGGACCAAAGAAACTTATCTTAACCTTCCCCTTTAAAAACAAGTCGTCTCAGGTCTCAAAATTGTTATTTGTCATTTGATGTTCAAATGAATTAACAAAAAAACACTGTTTTCTTTTCAGAAATAAAAATTTAACAAATACAGTCTATCTAACACATTCCTGCCTTTTTTGCTGTTTTTATTTTATCATACGCAGTATGATGAAGTATTGTAATCGTGCCGAAAAAAAAATTTGAGATTTTAGCGGAAATAGGTCTTTATGGGTCCCCTGAACATTTTTGACCAAGGTACAAAAAAATGTCTCTGTGTGTGTGTGTCTGTGTGTATGTGTGTAAACGATTTTTGTGGCGACGATTCCGGAGAAACTACTAAAGGTATCGGGACGAAAGTTCATATTTAGAAGTTTCATGACCTAACTTAGAGCTGAAAAGCTTTTGGTTCAAAAGGGTCCAAAGGAACTGGTAGTTTATTCTAAGCATTTTTCAAGGATTTTACAAATGAGCCGCCATTTCTATAATTTCGTCAAAATAGTTAAATAATAAATTAAAACAGAGGAAATTTTGAATAATTTATGCCTATGACATTTTTTGGTAAAATTAATAGTTTAGCCGCAAGAGCAAATTCTATTTGATCGAGATCGGTCGCATCTGCATTGATATGAAACTACAGAGTAGCCAGGATTTTGACAAATATTTTTTTGTGCAATCACACTCGAAAGCAGCTGATTTCATCAGAGGTTGGAGAACCGCTATGGAACGTTGCCTCTCTAGTGCGGCAAATTACAAAATATAAATTTCAATAAAATAAGATCACCAATTTGATTGTTTGTTGATAAGAAATATCAACCCGTCTTAATATCTAATTCTAAAAACGATAAATTGAGAAAATTGTAAATAAAGTTTAGCGATGAGTGTAGTTTTATTTTAGTATGTTGGTACGGATGTCACATCTACAGTATCATGAACAAATATAAGTCTGTCAGAATTTGAATTAGCTTTTTAAACTTGACGTTTCGTCAAAGTGGTACCAACCTAACATTTCCTATACAGAAATATAACCATTTTTTATTTATTTTTTTTTTAAATACATATTTCTCAAAAAGCAACACAGTAAACGTTGATGTCACTCCTGCCAAAACTAGATAGAGCGACTCGCTCACGTGCGACGGCGACGCTCCGCCTTCGGTGACGCGCCGCATCACCGCTCGTCGCGCTATTCCGTACTTTCGGCACTTGTGACATAAATAACTATTATTCTAATGACGTAGTGTAGGTAGTGTCACATGCTGATGCTTTGACAATACCTACTATTTATCTCAATAAAATAGATTCTCATGCAGCTAAACTATTAATTTTATATATTGTATGATAAAGTCATGTGCCTGGCCAAATCAGATTTTTTTTTCATATGGCATTAATATAAGATGAAATTTAAAAAAATGTCTAACGCCATAAAAAACGCAGCACCACTCCACAAAATTTAATATCTCTTCGCTCCATTGCTGTAACATCAAAGATTCAAATCACAGTTAGACGTATTTACATAATTGTATCGCATAAAATTAGTCTCTTGAATGGATCTATATGATGAATAGAATTCTAGGCGGAAATAAACGCTTAAACATTGAACTTTGTATATATATGGAGTGGAAGCCAATGTGATAAATCTGTGACAACAAGCAAATTATAAAAGTTTTAAGCATAAACCATATCATTATAGAAAATTGATTTATGAAAATGTTGTTTAGACGAATAATTTACAATTAAATATGGATTCAATCACAACAGCCATACTTAATTCCCTTGGAATTTGAGATCGATCAACTCAAATTAGCTCATGCACGAAGAGGCGCAAAATCCAACATCACAATACGCACATTTAATTTGAAAAAAATGCATTTCTGTCTTTTTTTGTAGTTTTCGTTCAAAGATTTTCTAAAAACTAGACTCACTTAAGAAGTTCTGACTTTCAGATTCTAAGGAAAAGGCATTCCACAAACAGTTTTCACTTCATTGACTTTTTCGTTGTTGGCCAGGATGCCGCTTCATTCTGTTTTTGACAAATTAAGTACTAAAAGAAATCTAAAATGCTTTGATATCTAAACTCAAAAATTAATTGATTGATTTGTTTTGATTACCGTGGTATGTAAATTTATTGTGGTAATATGATTAAATTAAAAATCCTTGATCTTGAGCCCTTTGGGGTTAGCATACCTAGTTTCGTTTTTGATTAGAATCATTATAAGTTACAAAAACGATAGGTGAATTTGGACGTTTCCGTTTGTGTCAAATATACTAAGAGTAACACCAATCACAATCATAGTGGCCTGTACTTCGCAATCACAATATAACGAGTGCTTTTGTATTTATTGGCGGTGAATTTTGTCTCGATTTGTGGGAATTGGTGTGCAATATTATACTGGCATTAAGTAATAAATAACTTGACCAATAAATTGAATTTATTACCGCACTACCAGCATTTGATAGTTTTAATATTAACTAATATTTTAATTGTATGGCAAATATTTTAATGGGTTGCATTACCAAATTTATAATTATTTCAGATGTAATTGCATATTTATAATACCAGAAATAAATTCATAAATTCAGCACTGCAGTTTCATTATCAATTTCATTCGACCAACCGCTGGATTATTTCACCATCATTTATTTATTAAAATTATGTTAGTTTTGTAGTAAATTTTACGATAGTGGTCATTCTATGAGTGTCGTTTCTGAGTTAATAACCGATAGTTTGATCCAGGTTTTTTTTGTTATAGTCCAGTTATCAGTTATCGCTCAGCAATCCCGTGCTAATCGGCAATCCAGAGTTCCTTCATTTAGTTAATATAAATTAAGTGTCAAAAGTCCTCATCGATAACATGTGAGCTATATGAGTTATAGGAGTTCGAACTGTAGACAAGATTATTCTCTACACAAAAAGTCGTATACATCATTTTCTTGTTTACTGTATGTTAGCACTTAAGGGGTAATGCCACCCTAGATTTTTTTGAAAAAGACAAAAGAATTTTTTTTTGCTCAAATGATGTCTTGGTAACTTTGAAATACGGTACAATACGTTTCATATTTGAAAATAATGTTTAAATGGTTATTTGATGAACATACGGCCAAGTGTCTAGCTAAGCGATACATGCAAAAAGTTTAGCGAGAGCGTTTACAGCCTATACGCACTTATCCTATTTTGAGGAATGACATCCATGGTGTGAAATATAACATAAAATAATATAAAACACAAAGATTTTGTGGAAATATCTTCGGTACGTTCGCTGAACTGACGCTAACCGCACAATGTTATAGCTCTCTGATGTAACGTGTGTTGTTCTTGATTTGTTGGTAAAAAAATTCAGAACTAAATAGGTAGTGACATTCCCGGAGTATATCGTGATCGAAAGGAGTCGAAAGGAAGCAGCAGATTTTCAAATAGAACTAATATTACAAGCATTGAATCGTTTGGAACTAGAACCCCTGCCTGATCGTATCCACAGTCCACACGTGCAAAAAAGTAATATCGGTTGAAGATTATTGCAACGTTGAAGTAAATGACGTTTAATTATCATCTTTTGAACTTTGTTGCTGTGTTTTCTGCTATTTCACAAGTTGTAGTGTGTAAAGAAAATAGATCTGAGCGACACTGCTCAATATATTCTAATCGATTAAATGCCGCGGCACGAGAATTGTACACCTGGTGATTTCATATTCATTTTCACTTTCAAGTGGCAAAGTAATTGTGGATATTGAAGCAAGTATAGCCATATGTGTAGTCAATGATGCATTATCCAGCCTTCTGAAGATTATGGAGGTATTATGTGTGAGCATCGGGCAAAACTAAAATAATTTCTGCGCGAAGGCTGACGCACGGCGCATCATGTTTTCAGAGCCATCTGACTGATGCTGCAAAACAGGCCCGTCTGTGGTCAAAATCAAACAGAAAGAAATAAGAGGAGGAAAATGATAATTTCAAAAGATAATTATGTGGTCCTGACATTGCCGACTATAGTAAAATATAAATAAGCATTCGATACATCAAAGTTACACAATACTTCAAACCGTGGTTTCTCATATCCGCATTATTCAAACTGGCCGGAAACATAACTTCGACTAATCACAGTCAATTCACTTGAATCTTTATATGCAGGTTCAGAACAACATTATCTAAGAAGTACATACGGATGTTACGATAAGTAACATAAACTTTTCTTGTTATAAACAATTTTTAATCTTATTTTGTGTTAGTGTTAATTTGTGTTCAAACGTGCTCCATTTTGTTTTAAAGCGGATTTTTTTAATTTCCGTATGTACTTCCCGAGATAATCTTATATAGAATCTATTTCTTTTTTGTTTTTATGGCTAAGTGAAAAGCTGCGTGCAAAATCTTTCCGGCCGTGCAATCCTGTCCGCCGGAACAGGTTTCCTTTGATGTCCTCTAACGCATCAATTTTTTATTTATTTTTGTTTTTTTATTGTGAATATAACGATAAAGAGATTTAGTAATTTATTTTTTATATTGTAAAAAATATACCTACAAAAGCGGCTATATTTTCTCGCGGTAGAGTGGCATTACCCCTAAAATTTAACATTAAAAAAATATAGAAGCCCGATATTTTGTATTGATTTACTTTGATGCAAATCTTATTCCATCTTCTTATGTTTAATATTTGTCGAGCGTTCTTATTAAGCTCTCTGAGGCAAAGATTTCCTTAAACAAATTCATTATTCGAGCTCACCTAATTACCTTCGGTCTATCTCTGGGTCTTAAGCAATTCGCTAAATCTCCGAGCATGGAGCGACGGCGTAATTTCTCAGCGCAACCTCCTTGCATTCTTAATAAACATCCCGAATGATACACTCCGAGCTGGTGGAAAACAAGTTTTTGCTTTTATACGGAGCTTATATACCAACCAAAACATAATTACCAACATAGCGGGCGACGCGATTCGCCTCCTTGTTGCCATCGCATAAATTTTCCAGTTGGCGTTTCTGCACCGGATGCAATTTGCATTCGAAGGTCACGGATGGTTCACAAACTAAACAAAGGGCAAAGATCGCGGTCTCTTCGTCGAATTAATGGTATTTATTTTGGGTGAGAATGAGAAGAAAAATAAATCTCGGATTAAGACAATACGTTGACGACGACCTCCGGTGGGGATGCTAGACAGTCGGGGATTCAACCTCCCAACGGGGTTGAAATCAGATGTGGCTGAGTGGCAATTATTGGAACTACCCGAATCCTGCTAACCTGGCAGTTGTAAATGTATTCTACCCGCGTGCATTCATTTACGAAAGGATTTAATATCAGTCGAATTGAGACTTTACTGATTTGATTAAACGATGCTGTAATCTTTCCTGGCGAATGAACTGCTTTGCCCGTTCTGGTTTTGTACGACAAAATGAGAAGAACAAAAGCACCCAGTAAGTACCGTTACTGAAATAATATATCTATTACAGTAAAACCGAAAACAGTAGTAAATAGATGCATACTGCAATTCAGTAAAAAACTTCATACTTCAACATATTTTTATACCTAATGGAGGTCCTTAATATGCCGAAAAAAAATTAGTTCCTCCTTCTTTCAAAAATTCAGCCTGCACTGGTGGGTTTTTAAGTTTCACAGATGACATCATTTCCAAGAAAAAATACGTATAAAACTGACAATCAAGGTATTAAAATATCATCCGGATTGACCATATCGAAAGCAAATTGACAATCGATGTGTTTCGGTTTCAGAATATCTTCCCTTGAAATTGAAATTAGTGCATGCAGTATAGTGTGCAGATTGCAATTTCAAAGATAACGTCCATTCCGGAAATACTAACATCAATTATATCCCGAATATTTTAATTAGGTTAAACTACTTCGCTAACGAAATGTGCCTTTCTAAATGAATGGAAAAACGCTACCCTCACAGTTATAGAGAAACCAAAAAAGACGACCGACCAGAACGAGGTTACCAAATATCGCCGCATCTGCCTACTCGACTTCTGGGCGAAGGCTTGCGAGGCGGTGATCAGAGGCAGAATAGAAAAGGATGTGGAACCTAAAAAACTTGCTCAGCACCAATACGGCTTCAGAAACCGAAGATCCACGACGAACGCCATAGAAGTAGTAAGTATTATAAATAAAGAATGCGAGTTCAACAGGGGAAGACGTCGGTTCTGCCTTCTGAGCACCATAGACGTGAAAAAAGCATTTAACAGCGTGAGATGGGAGGAAATAATAAGGGGTATGAGAGACAGGAACCTTCCAGAGGGTTTGGTCACCTGCGTCATGAATTACCTCCAAGACGGAACTGTAACTTTTGAAGAGACAACACACGAAGCAAAGCGAGGAGTGCCCCAAGGTTCCATGTTAGGCGCGACACTCTGGAACATTGCTTATGACAGTATTATGCAAATACCAAAAAGAGACAATATACATTTGATAGCATACGCAGACGACCTAGCTGTATGCGTCAAAGGGTGGTCCAAAGAACAGATAGTGAAAGACACCGAAGAAGTATTACGAGGTATAGAAGAGTGGTTTCACGAAAAAGACCTTGTAGTGGCACACGATAAAACAGAAGCGATAATACCAAGAAGAAGGAACACCATACGTGAGTTGAGTTTCAAATTCGGAGGACACGAAATCTCCACCCAACAATCCCTGAAATAGCTAGGAATTTTAAAAGATAGAAACCGGAAGTATACCCGAACATGTCAAGATGATCGCGCAGAAAACGGAAAAAACGACCAACGCACTTAAAAGAATTATGCCGAGAATCCAAGGTCCTTCACAGAAAAAAAGGAAAGTTATAGCTGTAACATCAGAGAGCGTTCTGACATATGCGTGCACGACATAGGCCCGAGCACTGAATTATGGGAAATATAGAGGCATCCTCCTCAGAATACAAAGATGATAAAATATCCTAATACCCAGCGCCTATAAGACCGTCTCCACCGCAGCTCTCCGTGATAGCGGAGGTGATTCCTATAGACGTCAAAATCGAAGAGAGGATGAATATGAGGAAGAACGGCACAACAACTAAGGAAGAAAGAGAAGGAATTATGAAGGCATGGCAAGCATGATGGGATGCAGAAACGCGGACTGCACAATGGACGAAGACCCTTATAAAGGATATCTCGAGGTGGTGCAATAGAAGCTTCGGCGAAATAGACTACTATACAATACAGTTCCTGACGGGTCACGGGTCAATAGGCACTTATCGTTTCAGCATAAAGAAGAGAGAAAGTGATAAATGTCTAGATTGCGGAATGGCAGATACAACCACACACGCCCTTTTTGAATGCGCAAAGGATGGTGACGTTAAACAGCAGATGGACACAGAGGTTGGAAGAGAGGTAACACCGGAGAACGTGATAGACATTATGATGGAAGACAGTGACAGATGGAATAGAATAAACTCGACACTGAGTGCCATATACGAGAAGAGAGAGAGAGAGTCGAGGATAGACGCTAATTTTCTGAAGACCTTTCTATTATTCCCGTGACAAGTGAAGTATGAAGCCTGTGAGGGCGTTTCCGCTTGTATCCATCAAGGAAAAAGAGGGAGGGGGTTTTGGTTAGTAAGAGTCTGACAGTACCAACCGCACGAACTAAAGCTCGACGAAGAAGATCTTAGGTGCCATCAAGCGGTTGGTCTGCACGGGCTTTCTCCTCCTCCGCACCAAAAACAAGGATAAACTAGTTCGGCCTGACGCGCTTCGGAAGAACTAGTTTAACCTAGGTGAAACTGGTTCTCCCTGAAAACGGGTTTTGCCGGTAACATATATACTTTCTAGACACTGCATACAGTTAGCTACCACAAGGGAGTTAAAGTATCAACTAAAATTAAAATTAGACTTAAATAAGCATTTATTAGCTAACATAAATGGTAAATATTATTGAAGAATGGTACTACTTAATTATCGACATTACATAATTTTTTATGCAAATTGTGTGTTCTTGATTCCTTTAATGGATACAATCAATATAATTGTGTGAAATGATTAGTTTTCCATACCATTATAATTAATTGAAATGTGAGATCAGTATGTATAGTTAGAGTTAGGCGTAGGTGTTCCTTTTAAGACCAGAACAAAACTGTTCAAAGCCAAATGCCAAAATGATTTAAATTCAGAACGGTTTGACATGGCTTTTTATTTTGTTTGGTAGTATTGCTGGCTTTGGATATGTTGCAGTCTAAATGAATTAGCAAGTATTAATAAGGTCAAAAAACAAAGTAAAAGAAATGTTTGGTCGCTATATATTTTCAGTGTTATTTTGTAAAATATTATATTACTGGTTGCTTCGGGGGACAACTCTTGCTGGAATGTTTGTATTGAAATCTAATTCAATTCTCAGGAGATAGCTGCACTGCATAAACTCGTGTATACTTTTAAGAATGAAGAAGATTTATGTTAGGTTATGTTGAGCACAGCGGGAACCAATAGAATTCATAATTTCGTTCTGCGCGCTTATTGCTAATAAAAGTATACATTAAGTGTAATGTATCCGCTTGTCTGTTTCCAGTAAAACAACTTAACAATTCAACTTAACTCTTTATTTTTTCAATGACCCAGCAACTCTATTACAATTTATTTTATACGTTTAACTTCGGTCGTGTTCAACACATGTCTAATGCGAACATTCCATAGTCATTTTTGCTCATTTATCGTCAATCTATTATTATTGTATTTAATTTGTTACCTTATGTATTTTTCTATTACTTCTGGGGCACTGCAACAATATCACTGAGCATCAAATCCCAACAACGCAGTATTTAAATTAAAAATTTACATTTCTGATTCACGCAATGAAATATAGAACACATTTCTTTCTAGATAATGTTCAATAGATTATATCCTGCCAGCAAATAAAAGAATTACTATACGTAATGAAGCTCATAATTAAATCATCTAAAAAAATTCAAACAGTATTCCATTATTTTTTTTTTATTTCGTAAAAACAACAACCTGCAGATCGTTCGAGATTAACGCAACCGTGCACTTAATAAACCAGCTCGAATATTAATTTTAGCTTTATCCTGAAATCTGTTCAACAAACCATTTTCCATTTTACTGCCTACGCAGTAATTCTACGTACCTAATTGCTGAATAATATTTCAGGAACACGCATGTATAATGAAGTAAAGCACCAGATTAACTTGTTCGTTAACCGATAAAGTTACACACTGCTAAGCTTTACAGTTTATACACCCATTTTTTTGTATTTAGTTTACAATATTAAGCACATAAAACAACCAAACAACATTTTTCACGTACGATTTAATCATAAAATAAATTTTAATAATAATATTGTGTGTGTAAAACGCAGTTCAAATAACAATATTTCCGAGTGGAGCGGAAATAAATCCATATCCTCGTGTGGCTATTTATTTTCGTATATATATTCTTTCATAAGCGACGCAAAAAAACCGACGCTCTCAGGTCCATATTTCAAAACGATGAAGACAGTTTTATTAAATTTTCAGCGCGGCCCATCAACACTTAAGAACTGTTTAAGAACACCCGAAAAGGGATGCGAGATGTATGTAGATGAACATATTTTCGCCGGGTGAAGAAAAACAGAATTTGCATCGCGATCTCGTATATCAAATAAAAACCACAATGATACAATCTGTGAGATATATCTTAATGGTTATTTTTAACATACATATCGCTAAACCGTCTCTCTTTTTTTGTAGTCAGTGTCAGTAAAAGAGCAACGTCCATAGACGACAAAGTTTATATGCGTATAGGCCGCAAACGACACATATGGCGTTACTACTGCATCTGTGGTTGCCTATTCCAACGTTTAATGTATACAGTACACTCTCACTAACCCGAACCCGATGTTGGAACCCCCATATGGGGCGTAGCTACGGGGAGTAGTGGGAGCAAACTGCTCCAGGCGCAAGAGTAGAGGGGGCGCAAAATTCGAAGAGAAATAAAAAAACTTTTGTGTAAAAAATGGCCAGAATTTCTAAAGAAAATACTAAGGACCTCAGTTTTTGTGATATTGATTTAATTATCATAATTTCGATTTATAGATTGGTGCGTTATGTTTATACATTTAACTCGTATACACTTCGTATTTATTTATTGAGTGTACTGTAATATATTATTCAGTTTAAATGACTATTATTTACTATTATTTTACTAAATAAGTGTGTTTTTGATTCATAAACTAAGTATGTAAGTGGTATTCAGTATTTTCTTGTTAAGAAAAAAACACATAATGTTACTTATTTTAAAGGAAGGGAATTGCCAATCCCTAAATTTTAGTGCTAGGTAAAAGTTTCAATTGCCTAAAATGCTTCATGAAAAAATGTTTTATGAAAATTAAAAAAAGCGTATTTTTGAGAAAGTTGAAGAACGTCATTGAAATGTGGTTAGAAAACCGTACGGTGGCATCTCAACCAACCTTCATTAGAATGTGAAAATATTTTCAAAGTTGTAAGTTATGTTATTATTTTAATGGTAATTTTATTTTAATGCGTTTGTATCTTGCGGTTGTAAACTGTAGATATTAGAATTTTTTTAATTTTCAGATTAATAATTGTAAGAACTGAAAAAAGAAGAAATTATAGACAATAAATTTGATTATTTACATCGCAGCACGCTCAAAAAATCGGGAAAGTAGTAGACTATCGCGTCTTAGCTCAGTGCAATCACACAAATAATTCACTTTGGAGAAATTCAAACTCAGGTGGAGTTTTAAATATGCCTTTGATTTGGCATTAGAAATAACGTGTCCCATCGATATCGGGTCTAAGCTGCTAGTTATTCACGGTCATTGATGACCGAATTGGACTTTTTTATTGATCGGGCAACAATGCATTTTTTGGAAACTTCTATATCTTTTAATTATGTACATAAAATGTGTATACAAGTACGAATTGGCGTTTTCAAGATATGCGTCTGAAAGTACGCATAACGTTATCCATATGCTGGGTGATCCTTTCCACGTCACAAGTATTTGACAACATGATTGACCATATTTAATAATAAGAAGGATAATAGCGTGCAGTTAAAACTTGACCATCCGAGATAGTGCTTCAGAAGGTTAAGAAATGGCTTATGTAATACCCACCTTGGTTTTTACGGAAACTAAAATTAGTTTAAATGTTCTTAAATCTACGCTAGTATAAGTTACTAGTTTTAGAAAAATTCCGTAAAATACGACGCCGGTATTTATATAAAACAATTTTGACATTTGAAGAATATTTGGGTTATGTTAATTTGTTAGAAATCGAAAACAGTTTGCTGTTGACTAATTGTTTTTTATTGTCATAAAACCCTAAACTCAGTTTCTCAAGGATTTTGTATATATAAACTCCATTTTTGGTTCAATCTGGAATCGCAAAATTGCAATTGGAAGTGGTATATACATTAAATTAAATGATCAAAAAATGAAAGACCTCTTACGAAAACACGGGGGCGCACTGATTTCTTCCTCCAGGGCGCTGAATATGTAGCTACGCCACTGTAATCGGCGTTTAAGTTTGCCCATTTATAGCAAGGGAATGACTATGATTTTTCTGTTCGGGCCATGGTTAAAAAGCTGGTGGAGCATTCGGATTACGAGGTAGCGCAGAGTTGTAGGCTATTTGGACAACGGGGTAGTAAGTATTAGACCATAGTCGGATTAGCGGGAGTCTACTGTAGTAATAACATTAAAAACAATCACGAAACTGAGATTTATTCATCAATTTATCGTAGCGAGCTATTGTCCCAATTTATTGTTAGATATATTGCAAGAATAAATACCAATATGAGTGAAAGGGGTAGTATTTAGTTTTGCTATTTTCGCGGAAACCATCAGCTTTTCAGAAATGATTTTCAATTGACTAATTTACCGTGTATGTAATAGGGTTTTGGCATAATATGTAACAAGTGAATGGACGATCTAAAAGCATTGTCTTTATTTTGATCATATAAGCTGTTTTCCACGCACAACACGCATAAAGTAACGGTCAGGTTATCTTTACTTTTGATCGTTTTCCTTAAACTCTCGGAAGGCATCCTATCTTAAGAAAAGAGATGTCAAAAGTGCGAAGGTGTAAGAACAAGGTGAGTATTAGATTTTTCCCTAACAATTACCCCAAATGTTGAAATACGCAAAGAAAGTAGTAGACAATAATCATCTAGTTCAATGAGTTTGCGTGATACAACAAAATATGCAGACTTCAAGCAAACAAAACATAAAATATTGACATTATTTGTACTGTTTTTTACACGTGTAGAGGAAGGAGCATAAGCATACTACTTCTATTATTTAATTTCGGCGCCGTTTTCATGAAATATTCGTTATTATCTGTCAGATAAAATTTTATGATAAATTAGCAATATTTAAGATTCTCAGTTACCACAAAATTACATAGTTCATTTTGGTGTATCCCTTTTAATATTTAATGAATAGTGTCTCTTAAAAACGCACTGGGACAGTTTACGCGGTTCAGCAAGTTACACACAAGCTATTCATTGCAAATTTGAAACCAAATTTTGTCCGATTGGTCTCGGATATATTGCATAGTAAAGTCTAGGATTCCACCATTCCGAATCTGCCAAAACTCCAAATCGATAATTTAGCGGTACATATGTATATTACAGTTACAGATTGTAACATACATATTGTATCCCACATTCAGCGCGAGCAAATCCACAAATTCACATAGAACCTCTGAGTGCAGAAACTATTTAGCGGCGGATGTAATTAATGTATTCCGAACTTGAATTACACCACTAATTTAGTTCCAAACTAGAGAGTAACGTGTGAAACAATGTGATGATGCACCACACAGGTGTGGTGTAATAACGTGACCAGAAATGCAGCGACGCACATTAATACAACAACAAAAGCATAACAACGCGCCACCTTGTTATATTAACATTCCGACAATGTAACTTCCCATTGTGCAAATATTATTTTAACCGCGTTCACGTGTAAACAACTGACGCTAGTTCGGTAATGTTAGATTTTATAGTTTCAGGCAGAATTTATTTTATTAAACGCTGAAATGTTGTCTTTACAAATTATTTGTTGAAAGGTGAGGTTTTCCCACTTTTTCCTACTAACTAGATCCATATGAATATTTTTAAAAAGAGCACGGTAAAGAATTTTTGCAATGTCGCGTAAATTAAGATGCACTACAAAGTGAAAGCAAATGATAAAAAAGACGGAAAGAACAAAGTTAATAAAAATATTATTACCGACAGACTGAAAATATCACGGAAAGGGCAAAATTGATAACAATGACGAAACTAATATAATAGCAATGAATAAAGGGACGTAAAGAAGAAATTGGTTACAAAGACAAATATGAAAAAAGATATGCAAGGAGGAAGTGACAAAGCGGAGGACGAAACGGACGTGAAAAGTGCCGTTAATGACATAAATATGTAACTCCGCACGAGATAATTGCCCTAACTGCCATCTCTCGTTTCGATAATATTCACTTCTGTGTTTGAAGGCTCATAACTCTGAAGCTACTGAACAGAAAACAATTAAATAAAGTATGTCGTACTCCTGAATCATTTCCACATAAGCTGTATGACTGTTAAAATTGTTTTCCTCTCGGTGTAAACATGAGCTCGAGAGAAGTGAGAAAACGTACCCGATTTTTGCAGTTATAAATTAAGGCCGGCGATGAGCTATAGTATAAGTATAGGGCAAAACACGCTATACTTGAATTGAGCTAATCAGCAGTACAAATAGCTTGATGTTAAAAATAATTTTAGTCCTGCAATCTACATACTTGTAATTCGGACATCAGGTATTTTGAGAGCAATCTGCCGTCTCATAATCAAGTAATTAATTGATAAAGAGCCCCATATTTTCTCCATATTTTTCGTTATCTTTAGGGATCAAATTATCACACCAATTTACCAGCAATGTTAATGAAACTCCTTAGTTACTGTGTCTTAGGGACACATCTCCACAACAAAATAAGCCCATATTCATAACAAATAAACCTTTAGTTTGCTCTCGTTGGTCATTTAATCGTGTACATGTAAACTCAATATTATTGAGCATATATTACAGGAAGCGACATCACCTGCCTTGACTCCCCTTACTCCCAGTTATCACCCTGCTAAAGTGAAGAAGTGTGGATCTTGTTTAGTAGAGGGCGCGCCGTTTTATTAGCCTATGCTATTACAGTCAGTCAGTTCTGTGGAACTACTATGTTGGCAAGAAGTCGAAGAATGAGGGACCACCTCATTCTTCGACTTGTGATATTTTCATCTGTTTGGTGATGTACTTATATTATTGCACGGGCGCTCGGGCACAAGCGGTGTATTAGGCAAACGACTTTACGAGTTCTCCCTACGCCGGGCACCAGCGGAAACCATAAACACATCCACCAATAGAGTAATTTGTTGATCTTTTAAATTGTGGTTATGATTTATTCAACAGACAAAACTTAAATTATTACTTTTACTTGAAATTGAAGTTTATTTGCTGTATAACAATACTGGTTGAATTATTGCGACATAATATTCATACTCTAAAAAGATTTAAGAAAACGCAACCATTTATTGATCACTGATTAAAAAGCAGTAGATTGAATATTTGTTAACTTATGAGCAAATGATAAATCAAACACCTTATTCCTAAATAAAATAACTTTAACTTCTTTTTAAATCTAAATAAAATATGAATTATAAAATAAAACATAAATATGTCTTTATTGAAAAACAAAAACACGTAAAGTCATAATATTATTGTGATCTGTTGCCTTGGGAACCATATTCTACGGCGCGTTTCAAGACTCAACTAAAGAAAATTACAAGCAAAAATTTTAATTTAGGATTCTATCTCTATTATCTGTTTTATAAAATAAAACATACGATAAAACGTCTTCGGGATTTTTTATGTACATAACTTCAAAACATATTCAAAAAATAATTTTTAAATTAAAACATATTCAAAAAATAATTTATCTAATAATTTTTTAAACATTGCTTTCTTCGACATAACAGACATCCAGAAAATAAAAATGTATATCTTATAAAATATTCACTTTTATCCAAGTTATAATTTGTAAAACCAATAATCACAGTGTCCCCGGCTACAAAAAGGCGGTTATCAAGCCAATTTTGGTCAATTTATTTTTTGTTTTTGCGTTTTTTTGTGTTTAGTTTTGGTTGCAAAACAAAACAAAGCGACATACTTTTGGTTGCAAAATGAAACAAAGTGACATAGTTTTGGTTGCAAAACAAAACAAAGCGACATAGTTTTGCAACCAAAACTAAACAAACCAAACAAAAACTTTCTTGGACCCGATAACCGCCTTGTATCCGGGGTCACATATGTAGAGTCGGATATTTAAATGTTGCATGTTGATAATTTCCCTATGTTGCGTTTTGAACTGGGATATAGCTATAGATTATGCTTCGCAAGGCAAATGCAACCGATCATAATAATATTATGACTTTACGTTTACTTTTTGTTTGTGCCTGCATAACATAATCAGGATCTCGGCACTTTAAATTTTTTTGTCGTCTTTTTAAAATTATTTCAGGTGCCAAACAATTTTTGTAAATTTAACGACAATAACAAAGCCAGGAACAAAGTTCGAGCGTACAGAGTAACGACAAGCTTCGTCGGATTAGGGCAATTATGACTCCATCTCACTCTTCCGTGTTATAAGTAAGTAGAGATGCTGTCAACACACCGCCTACCAATAGATCTGCGATACCAATGCACGTGCGCCGCATAGTGGGAAACCCCAAGATGAACTTGAGAAATCACACGCAATATAATAAGTATAAACAATGTTGAAACCGAGGATGAACTTGCATTCAATACATACATGGGGGCTGTTTATTTTTAGTGAGCAAAATGGTTAATAAGTACTTTTAGGTAAAACAGAAAAAAGGCTTAAAAATACTTATACAAATACACCAATAAATGAGCGGAAAATGAAGCTAAATAGCGGTTGTCCTTTCAACGCGCCATCTGTAGTTTGCTAGTAGCATGCTAAGTTTCGTACTTTTGCCTCAGAGATACCGCCACGTAACGACCCAACTCTTTTACGTGCTCAAAACCGCCTGGTCAACGCCGACCTTAACGCTCCCTTTACGATTTATTTTCTCTTAAACCACATACCAAAAATAAATCAGCTTTTGTTCAGGTTGCATTTAGACTCTCTTCTATAGATCGGCGATTTTGTTTTCTTCAGTGTTTATGCAACAAAAGTTGCGAACAAGATTTTGATGGAAGCCGATATCTCACGAACGAATGTTCGCAGGTCAACGCAGTTATCATGCAAATAAACCTTATTTACTGCGCTACATATCTCTTGAATTTAATAGCATTCCAACTATTTGTTAATTTTTAAGACCGATATTAACATGAACAATCTTTTGCGAAGTTTGGCTTCCCTCGCTTGTGGGTTTTGGTGCGAGGCAGTCAAACGAGATGCGTGGTTTTGACACGATCAGTGAATCCGTTTGAACCCGTGTTTGTAAAATATTGTTGGGTATAAGTAATTGTATATAAATTCATCATTTATATTTAACTCGCACCACTATTCAAAATTACGAAATTAAATTGTTCTGATCGTATCGTACTAATAGGAAATAATCTTCCACTGTACCAGCAACGCTTCCATTTACCTTTACGATTGCCGTAGTGCGCGCTGCACGAAATTTATATCATTAATAGTAAATCGCTTTAAAAATTACTTAAAAATGACTATGCAATTCTTTTTCTACAGTCGTATTAAATAAAATATGACGCGTGCATATCCCGATATCGTCCTAATATTCGTTACTTTGATATCCGCTTCCATGAAAATCTTGTATGCAAGCTTTATTACACAAAAACCGAAGAAAACAAAAACGTCAATCTATAGAAGGGGCTCTAAACGCAACCTGAACAAAGATTGAAACGTACGTTAATTTAAAAGTGTTAAAATTGGGGACCTTTTCTTCTATTTCTCCCGCTCACGTTTATACCGAGAGGCAAAAAATGTAGACAGTCATACAACTTATGTAGAAATGATTAAGGACACTTTATTTAAATTTTTTCTGGTTAGTAGTTTTAGAGTTATGACCCGTCCAACACAGAAGTCAATATTGTCGAAACGAGAGATGCAGTTAGGGCGATTCTCTCGCGCGGGGCACATATGTAAAGAATCCAAATCATAGAAAGCACGAAAATTATTAACTAATAATAAAATGAAGTAAATTATAAATAGGACAAAAATGACAAATACGCCGAAAGCATTCAAACGGCAATAAATGATAATAATAGTTAATTGAACGAAAACCACTAATAGCGTTCGAAAATGATATAAGATAAAAATACGTGACAAAGTAGATAAAAATGACAAAGGCAAAATGATTGTTGTCCATTTTGGCCGTTTCCTATTGTTTGCGTTTTTATCTCTTTTTGGCTATTTTAATCTTTTTTCCTTTAATTGGCCATATTAATTTTAAAGTTGAAGTAAAAAAAAACCTCTTGTTTCTACACAGTTTATCAAAAAATAAATGATAAATCAAAAGCAAGAAATAACAATAAACTAAAGTTATTGTAAAGTTTCTTTTTAATTTTTTTTAGTAGTGGTGAAGCTTGACATGTTTTGTGAAACATAATGGTATTAATGTATGAATTTAGCAATAAAAACCTGACAAAGTTAAAACACTAGGTCACTAGACCTGAGTTACGAATATGCAAATGCAATTATAAGAGCCAATGAAACTATCGTGACAACACGAAAGTCCAATTAAAGTGCGGAAACAGAGTAAAAACGGAGTAACAACATAAACAACGCGATACGAAAGACAACCGCTAATATAAGAGTCAGTTACCGGTGACTTTTCATGTCCACTCGTTGGCAATTTTGTACCGGTCGGCCATTTGATTTCGCTTGTGCTCTTTTCATTTCCTCGTCGTTTTCAAGTGAGACAGCTGCACGTCTCGACAGGAGTCCTTCCGCTTTTCAGCTTAATGAATCCTTGGACTGTATTTTAGAAACTCTCGACTGTGAGTAAACGTATTTTATTTTTAGACTATAATTTTAAATTGTTGTTTTATCTTTCCTGTGTGTAGATTTGGCCTGAAGATGTGACGTGAGTCACGAAATGCATACTCAAGTATATTAATAAACTGTGTAAAAACAAGAGATTTTTTTTACTATAACTCTATACATCTCTCTGTATATTATATCATATGTATATTAATATTAATTTGAGTTCGTTATACCAGATTGTTTCCTTACGACCTTTTGGACAATTTGTTCGTTTTTGTAATATGCAACTTTTCATTCTTTCGGAATCCATGAAATTGGGTTGGATGCCGGGGGAACCCTAACCAAAAAAATATTACACTGTGTCCTTCCCAACGTCATTCCGAGTAAAAAAACTATACACTGACAAAAATTTAAACCAATTTTGCTGTATCAAGAAACACTTCTAGTGTGAAATTTCAGTGTTTTTTCCTGTTAAATTACTACTTAAATTGCTAGCGGCGTATTTTCACAGGTATAAATATGTGGAATAGGTTAATATTAAGCAAAAACATACAGCAATACAGCTGGTATAGGCAAAACTGGGAGAGCTGAAGGTGATTCATCGCTTAAAATCGTATGAACCAAGTTATGAACGTACCGCGTGAATAGATTATTAGCTGTGTATATTAAGTTGCCTACTAGGTAGTTCGTTCATGATTAATATTTAATTATTAAATCTTACTGTCATTTAATTGTGATAATTGTCCTATCTAATTTATATATCCATCATTAGCATGTTTAACAGAAGCAAAGTGAAAACATACCAACGAAAACATCTTGTTCGCATCACACGTTCGCGGTCGAATTGGAGGTTAGGTTGCTACCGCTGTCATTCGTTCTTATGGTTCTAAGAACAGACGTACTTTTTTGTCTTGCCCATTTAAATTATACAGCAGACGTATGAAAAGTATGCTATTTCGTTTTAACACGCGTCAATATTTAGAAATATTCTGTAACGTATGTCTAAAATAACAGCTGAAATCTATGAGTAATCTTCAGCTCTCCCAGTTTTGCCTATATCAATCAACCAGCGATATTACAGTAGAAGAAAACTAACCGCCAATTATTAATTAATTAATAAGTATTTTTGCTGCAGTTGAAGTCATTCAGTAACTTAGCAAATATGTTTCTCTGTATATAAACTTATTTGTTTTTTCAATATTCTCCAAAAGCTGCAGCAGTGCCATTTGTTAAAATTTTTCTCCGGAACCCCTGACAATATCACGTAACCCCAGGGGTCCATGGAAACCCGGTTGAGAAGCTATGGATTATTGAAAAGCGATATATTACGTCATTCTATCATAAAAAAATCTGATGTGGCCAGGCACATGACTTTATCATACAATATATAAAATTAATAGTTTAGCTGCATGAGAATCTATTTGACTGAGATAAATCGTGTCTGCATTAAAATTAAACTAGTTAGCCAGGATTTGACAGCTATTTTGATAGTCAATAGTATCAATCGAAGGTATTGTCAAAGCATCAGCATTTGACACTACTTACTGTCATCAGAATAATAGTTGTTTATCTCACAAATGCCGAAAGTACGGAATAGCACAACGAGTGGTGATGCGGCGCGTCACCGATGGCGGAGCGTCGTCGTCGCATGTGAGCGAGTCGCGCTATGTAGTTTTCGGCAGGAGTGACATCAACGTTTTTTGTATTGTTTTTGAGAAATACGTATTTTTAAAAAAATTCAAAAATGGTTATATTTCGGTATAGAAAATGTTAGGTTGATACCACTTCTACGAAATGTCAAGTTTAAAAAGCTAATTCAAATTCTGATAGATTTATATTCGTTCATGACACTGTAGATGACGTTCCATAGCGATTCTCCGAGTGTGACAGCGTGGTGACAGCCATAGACATTTCTGTGGTGACAGCACAAAAAAATATTTGTCAAAATTCGGGCTACTATGTATTTTCATATCAGTGCAGATGCGACCGATCTCGATCGAATAGAATTTGCTCTTGCAGCTAAACTATTAATTTTACCAAAAAATGTCATAGGCATAAATTATTCAAAATTTCCTCTACTTTAATTTATTATTTAATTGTTGTGACGAAATTACAGAAATGGCAGCTCATTTGCAAAATCCTTGAAAAAGGCTTAGAATAAACTACCAGTTCCTTTGGGCCCTTTTGAACCAAAAGCTTTTCAGCTCTAAGTTTGGTCATAAAACTTCTAAATATGGACTTTCGTCTCGATACCTTTAGTAGTTTCTCCGGAAGCGTCGTCACAAAAATCGTTTACACACACACAGACATACATACACACACACACACACACACACACACACACACACACACACACACACACAGACATTTTTTTGTACCTTGGTCAAAAATGTTCAGGGGACCCAAAAAGACCTATTTCCGCTAAAATCTCAATTTTTTTTTCGGCATGATTACAATACTTTAGCATACTGCGTATGATAAAGTAAAAATAAGAACTCCACAAGCTCTTAAATGATGAAAAAGCTACACAGTCATGTCACTTTGACATCAATCCGCTACGCGCATGGCGTCTACCCAATTTATACTATATATCTCTATGGTTGTGCTACAGAGTCAGATATTCCGTTGAAATGCATCATTAAGAATTCTCTTCTCTCTAAACCATACATTTAAGCCATTAAACTGAGAGTGGTAAACAAAGCCCTTAAATACCTCCCACCAATCACAATAAACGGTAAAATACGGCCCACTAGCCACATATTTAATTGCTATTTAGCGTTGACTATTTTGAATATTAAAACGCTTATGAATTTTATGGCTTCCACAGCTCTCTCATGGTTAACGATTTGCTTCGTTTATGCTGCGGTCATAAAGCCGAGACCCAGGCTCGGGGGTTAATGGCGTTCAATGGACTCACTTAAATTTTACGTAGATTGCTTACTTCTACGGCGGAGAGTATAATATTTACCCTGTCGTGCCTATTATACCCACATAAGCTGTAATCTCATTTTAAAACTAGCGACGTGGCTACCTATGCCGTGGACGGTTTAACATGTAAATTGTCCACATGCACGCTTAGTGTAAATAAGCTTGGTTTATGTGAGTTATTATTGCGCACTGTGCAATTTTTGCGTTAATCGGGTAGAAATCTTCAAGAAAAAATGAAAACAAATTACGCCAGTAAGTACCTACTAACTAGAAACATCAAGCATGCAAGAATTTTCTTTGTTATAAGGAGCCCCGGTATCTGTCTCTACTAAAGGAAATTAAAAGCATTCAGAGCAACAAATTAACACTTTTATTAAGTCATAAACTTTATTTAAATACGAGAGACCTAATAAATAAAACTCAAAATACAATACAATAAGTTAAGATAACCTACAACAACTCTACAATAAACATGTTTTGAGTTATTTTTTAAACAAATTTAAGCTATTCACTTCAACGTCGAACATCTAAGTTTCAAGGCGATATAATTTTGGTGGAGGCGCTGGTTATATGCAGGGAGATTGATTCTAGTGTCCTTTTATTGCATAATAAATGTATGTACTTTTTGAAGGAATCATGTTTGCATCTTCCATCACACATAATATTATGTAAATGAACAATTGTGTCAAAACAAATCTCATGTATAATGTATACCTATGGTATTATCACATAATATGTTTTTTCTTCATGTTTGTGTTAATGGTCGTAACTTCCGAGCCGCATTAGGGACATCAAGATAAGAAATAATTATCCAATAAACCTTTTTTTTTTTCAAATAATGACTACCTTTCGAGTTATGAGCATATAAATATTAAATAATATAGCGGTCGTTCCGAATCATAGAGGCAGCTATTTTATGCTTTTGTATATGAATCCTAAAAATGTTATGAATCTCCTGATTTTCCTAGAAATTTGCAATAATTATCCATTTAGACCCTGCATAAACTTACACGAAAACCTACTTCCTTAGTAGTTATTATTATTTATTGTTATTCACCGATAGACATTTTTATACAATTATTGTTGATTATTACTAGAATATTAGTATAATTGGTACATACTTTCAAATGTTTTTATACGGGACCCCCAAGAAGCTCAAAATCGTTTTACTAAAATAAATTGACATACCAGAGTTATTAACTTGATAAATAATAACCAATGAACTTTTGAGTCTGGATTATCAGAGCATTTCACATTTTTCCAAGTAATTAACTTATCAAAAATTCAATTGTCTAAGCTGAGTAACTCTCCTGTAGTCTCATAATATAAAGACGTTGTTCGTTGTTGAATTTTGCTCATTGTTTGTCAGGATAGTCACTAAGCTGATATGATTGTAAATGTTCTTGGAAAATCCTGAATTACATTGTATTTAGACTCAAAAGTTAATCGATTAAATTTTTTTATTAAAGTTATTTTATTAAGAAGGTCTTATTGTAGTAGAAAATAAAATCGCATTTTTGCTGCTTTCAGGTCTTTGTCCAGATCGGGTATTTCCTTCAAGGTCCAGCAAACAATCCTCCATCACAGTACCGAAATCTGGAACAGCATTTAATTATCTTTCCATTCTTTCCGTTTATCATCAAACCCATTCCAAAATATTTATGTTGAGAATCATCCGTTAGTTCCTTAATACCAGAATTTTTGTGAAGATAATATATCAGCGTTTTCTCAATTTTGACTTACTAATTACAATACTAATTTTGGCACACTGTTTACTATTATAGGCTTTATTAATCCACTTTAATTAACTATAAATTTATATTCGTCCCAATTTTCCAATTTTCACTGTCCGCTGTTGTCTGTCCTACGTCTGTCGTATCCATGCTGCTCCAGCATTTATTCTATGGCACTTGTTCATCTAGCTTTTGGAGTGGGCTCTGCGTCAGAATGGACACACCAAGTCTGACATACGGGGTGTCACACAGCGACAACCGCAAGTCTCAGAGGAGCGGCAAGAGTCAAAGGGGTTCGCTTGTTTACCATACGTAAGTGGAGTATCGGAGAGAACCGGTAGAATACTAAAGAAATCGGGTATCACGGTAAGGTACAGAGCGCCAGCGAAGGTAAAGGATGTTTTGCCTAACCCAAAAGATATCACACCACTCCTGAAGAACGAAGGGGTATACAAGATAATATGTGAGTGTGGAACATGCTACGTAAGACAGACAGGACGAAGTATCGAATGTAGAGTCAAGGAGCACAGTAGAGACACCCGGCTACGCAAGATTCAACAGTCCGCTGTTGCTCAACACTGCCACGAGTCGGGACACACAATAAATTTCGATGACGCGAAGATGTTGGCAAGGGTGGGTAATTATCATCGAAGGCTTATTAGAGAAGCCATCGAAATCTACAAACATCCTGACAACATCAATCGCGAGGACGGTACTGACATTAATAGGGTCTGGAAATCGATCCTAACGCGGTCAGGTGGAAAAGCACATGGGAGCGGTTCTCCAGATGTGCGCAGTGAGGTGTAAATTTAGGTATATAAGGGAGATTGTCTTGGTACGTCTTCAGTATTGAATTAGCTTTGAAGAAGCGAGCAACATGGTTCGCGAAACGTCAGCATTAACAAATCTTGACACACGGCATAACCCGGAAGCAGTTTATTTTCTAATTGATTCTGGCCGTGAAAGCCTACGTACTTATTCAATTTATATAGTTCAAAACTTCTCCGACATCACACTAAACATTAGGCATTTTTTAAGTTTTTAGGAAGCAATCAGTAATTGAGTTCAAATTGACAAAAGAGTAGGTTTTGTGTCCAATTCAGTTGACCATTTTCTATGAAATATGTTTCAATTAGCATTTTTCATACTTTCATCATAAACCAAATTCAAAGGGTACCGCGTAAACTGCGCTCTCTGCGCTGTTGTAGCATTTGACCAGAGGCGTACGAATGAGGACAATTTGTCATACCTTTCATTCGGCCGGTGTCGCTGGCAGAAAGTAAGCGGCAACGGCTCTCGTAAATTTTAGCAGAAAGTTGGTCCAACTAGGGGCAGTTATTTCCAATACAACGGGGGCAACCGCTTGACCTGGTCCGTAACAGCTGCAATTAATCGAATTCAGCGAAATGAATATTGAATTTTTAATGGGAACCGAGAGCGGTGTCACTGTGAAGTGTCGTTAACAAAAAATACTTCTAAGGGGCAAAGCCTCTAAAAGGTAGAGATCGTTTAAATTTACTCGTTGTTCAAATGACATAAGAAGGACAGTCACGCATTTTCAGGGATGTAGTACATTGTATTTAGTATAGATAAAACGGGAGCAAAGGCACCATATTTAGATCAGACTATTCAAGGGCTATTAAAAAACATATCGACCGCTGTGCAAACGTGACAAGGCACCGGCGATGCAACGGCGGGGTAACTGGATGATACCAAACACTGCATCCCCATGAAGCGCTTGTACAAAATTAAACTTCCGAAAGAGGAAACTTTAGGCAGACAATGCAACGAACAGGAGGTGGATGCCGCGCATGTATTATTGGAATACCTAGCAATAACCTCCTGGAGGAAAGCAAACCTTGAGAAAGGGAACCCCTCAACAAACTTCTCCAAAGAAAATCTAATGGAAATACTGCTCAGGTTCATAAACTGGCCGAAAACTTGCGATTAACCAACCTGAACAGCGGCAGTATCAACAAGCCACATGGCTGCAGTGCTACACACTAAAAGCAAATGCTCAATTCAAATGTATAACATGTAAAACATGTTTCTTCCTACATGAATAATATTTTATAAATTTATTTAATAGATTTAAAATTTGTGTTTCTTGTTTTAAATAGTTCATATATTCACCTGAATTAAGTATGTGAACTATATCGATTATTTTAACCAAATATAGATTTAATTTTAAGGAAGAGAATATGGAAAAATTTAGTATCTTTGTGTCTTAAGAGTCAATTCAAGAAATCTATAGGAGAAAAGTTTAAAGAAATAAGTATATTCAATGTTGAGGTTCGAATACGGTAAATTCAATGAATCTAAAGAAAATTTTAACATCTACGCCCACCGTGATAGACCCATGTGACTCAGCGCTTATCATGTTATGGTTGTTTGTGCAGTTTGTGGTTGTTTGTACAGTGTTCCGGTTGGATAGTGACGTGTTATGGAAATTACATATAATATCTACCTGAATAATTAACCTTTAAAATAAATGGATTCATTGAATTCTGTTGCGGAAATGGGGGTGCGAAAGCCTCATACCGGCATTTGCAAGTAAGTGTTAATAGTGTTAATAGTTAATAGTGTTTGTTAATAAATAAGACATAATTCCTCGTACATATATTAAGCTACCCCGGCAACATTGCAATGTAACGGGAAAAAACACGATAATCCTACTGTGGTTTGTCGAAGGCAAAGTCAACTTCGTCAGCGACGCATTCTTTCACTGAGAGAGTTGTAGATCTGGTCGATGCGGGTGGGGTCCCGGCTGGGATCTTTTGTGATCTGAGCCGGGCCTTCGACTGTGTTGATCATCGTATACTTGAGGCTAAGCTGCTCCGGTGTGGGGTACGAGGTCTTCCTTTGCATTGGGTGATGTCCTACCTCACCAACCGGAAGCAGTACGTGTCGATTTCTGATCCATCTCTTGGTTCTGTGATCTCGGGGTGTAGGTCTGTGTCGTTGGGTGTCCCACAGGGCTCCGTTCTGGGGCCTGTTTTATTTCTGGTCTTCATAAATGACGTTCCTCTTGTCGATGCAGGTGCTCATTTTACTTTATACGCCGACGATACTACCGGCGTGGTGCAGGGCTCTACTCAGGAGGAGGTAGCTTCATCGAGTTGTCGCGGTTTGGCATCCTTAAGTGAGTGGTTTACACGAAATCGCCTTTATCTTAATGTCGGTAAGACCCACCTCATGCAGTTTCATACCCCGCGAAGGCTGGTTGATCCTTTCGAACTCAGGTATCTCGACAACAGGATCGAGGCGACATCAATGATTAAGTTCTTGGGTCTTCATATTGACAGCAATCTCAACTGGAGGGAGCAGTGCTCGAGACTGTCATCGAAACTCGGCTCGATTGCTTTCCAGTTTCGAGCGCTGAAGCCATATCTTTCGAGCTCACAAATGCTTCAGTTCTACCATGCCCAGGTGGGTTCACGCTTGTCATATGGGGTTTGTTTTTGGGGTGGGTCATCCGGCATTCATGAGGTTTTTATTGCTCAGAAGAGGATTTTGAGAATAATGACCGGAGTTGATCGCACTGCATCGTGTCGAAATATTTTTAAAGATTTTAAAATTTTAACAGTGTGTTGTGTCTACATTTATGAACTGTGTCTCTTTGTTTTTAAAAATCGAAATTTCCTTCAGAAAAGGTGTGATGTCCACGGTATACACACTCGTTACCGCAATGACTTAAATGTTCCGTATGCAAGATTAGACTTTAAGGCTAAATCGCCCAACTGTTTGGTTCCTAAACTTTTTAATTTGTTACCATCGTCCATTAAACAGTGTGAGTCGGCGTTAAGTTTTAAAAAACATTTAAAATCTTTTTTGATAGAGAGGAGTTATTAATGTCCAAATTCAAAAAGTCCTCTATGGTTGAAATGGGAGCTTTTTTGATGCAATCTTACAATTGAAGATAATGGTGTAAAAGAACTTCTTTTAGAGCTTCTAGTTGGGATGCGCTACACTGATGAGAGTAAGTCCATAAAAATAATAACAAATATTATCGTTAACTACTGTTAACTACTGTGCTAAGTTTGCAACTCAGCTATATGTGCCTCACATAATTTCCTCAAATGTAGAAGCACGATTAGGAACGAACATTGGAAGAACTGCACTATGGGAACGGAAAGATTATATTTTTTACACGACGTCATAGAGGCTTGAGAGGAAATCTAACATAACCCTACCTGAATAATTTTAATAATACTACTTTTGGTTTCCGGAATAATTCGTAAGAAGTCATAAGTGCAATCAGGGCAGGTTCAAATAGCTTTTAGAGTTTATCTCGAAAATCAAATGCTTCAGAAAAAATATTGTCAGAAATTTTTTTTTTTTAAATACCTATGCAATGATGGTTTATTCCAAATATTAAGTCTGATCTTTAATAATTTCATTTAAAATCATCACTATCATTTATTTAAAATTTTTATTTTGGGTCCCTTATAAAAATCTAACACCTGGCCGATTCATCCATACTTCAATATATTTAAGTTTTTAATATTTATACAAAAAATTATCGGAATTATTTATCAGAATTTGTTTCTGTTTTTAGAAATATTGTTTTTTCAGGAAGATTTTAGAACTTATACATTCAGCTAATTAATGATAACACTTTTCTTTATTTTAGTACAAAAAAAGTGACATAACCGAAATTTAACCCTTCTTTTATCTCCAAACACAGATATCGATGTATTTTCACGAAAAATAAACATATTTATAGCATATTTGTCCAAAAACAAAGTTTCAATAAAACCCTGTTGATAAAGCATCAACTATCAATAAATCTTTCACTCTTTGGAAGATTTTACTTTCCCTAACTTATTTCAAACGCCACCCTATGAATGGCGCTTTAGTCGTCAAAATTTTTCTTGACATATTTAAGGGATCAATAATGAACTGAAATTTCGTTTGGCATTGCTGTATGTTTTTTTTTCTACGAATATCAACAAAAAAGAATAAGCTTAGATATAATACACCGAATAAATGGATTATGTATCTACTCATTTGGTAAGCTTTATGTTTTTTGTCCAATCACTTATCAGTAGAAATTCGATGCGAATTGTTCTCATCTTCTATAGACGGTCAGACGATTTATTAAGCTTAACATCACACCCACAGCACCGCCTCCGCAAGAGTAATCTAACCACGCACCCCTGAACACTGAAAGATGACGTGTCAGATTCCCGAGAATCACCTCCTCCCATCTTAGGGGATTAATGAATTACCACCGCGTAGTAATTTATTATACAGCATAATTATATTAAAACAGTAACTACCCCTACCACCTGTCACTACCATCACAACCACATCTTTACGACAAAAGTTCAGTCTCTCAAGCAAACATTAAATTACATTAAGATATTATTAGCGATACAGATTTTGGTGCGACAGTATTTGGGTAATCTGTATAAGGATGTACAGGATGCGATAATAGTTGAATTGAGAACATGCTCTAATATTTAGAAATTAAATTTCCAAAGCAGTTGATTACACTGGAGAACATGTAAAAATAGTTTGTGCAAATTTCTAAAGAACGATGTGTAATGTTTTGATTTTATTCTTTTGGGTTAATTCTTTGACACAAAAAGTTTTTCGTTTATTGAATACTCTAGATAATTTACTTGCAGAGATTAATTTATTTAAAATATTTATTTAGGATAAATAATGATTTATTTGACAGTCACAAAACATGTTTCCCTTAAAGATATATTTTTGTTTTGATTTAAAATATATTTTTGCCAAATAAATCCAGTTTTGGTTTAAATACATATTTGTGTACAAAAACAAATTTCTTTCCTTTAAACTAATATTTGTGCTTATATAATATACATATCAAATCCTGCCGCTCAGTTGGTGTTGTGCGATTGGTGAGACTGCTAAAAAGGGCCATATGTGAAGACAGTACACTCAGGATCAAGTTCTGATCCCGACAATGTGTACACTATGCGTCTCCTAACCTAGCCTATATGTCCTCGTAATATGGCCGAGATAGTCCCCACGTTGTCTGGGAAGACCAATGACGTGCAAAATTCCAAAATGCCACTCATGGACACTGGCTAGTGTACACTACAAAAAGTTGTCACTAAATTGTTTGACAGAAACAAACATACTTTCTACCAAACAAATACATTCCAAACAAATACAATTTTATGCACAAGGACATAAAACATTAAAAACAACAGGGTTATTTGAGTCAGTTCATATTTATTTAAATAAAATAAAATTTTCTAACCGTGTATGTTTATGCACCGGCAATTCCTTTTTATTGTCGTGGAGTAGACTGTGATGATTTTATAAGTAATATGGCATACACATCATGACGCTGATTCCTACGTGCCATAAATGTAGGCATTATGTATTGCGTACAGAGATTTATTTTTATAGTGTATACCGTATAGCGTACAATATGTTCTCTGAAGTGAGACGGAGTTTTTCAAGATCAATTCAAATCTGTTCCCATACCTTTACTATCACGTCAGGACTTTTATCTCTCTGTTCGCATGTGCTGTTGAAGTAATGTGTTCGGTTCTTTGTAGTGATGTGAGCGGCATAAATCTTTTTCACGTATGCAATTTCTTAGCAAACATACTGGTAAGACAAACTTATTTTTATTGGGTTTTACTATTGTTTGTTTTTGAATGGATAAATACAACTAAAGGCACTAGAACATATCAGTATTCAATAAACAAGCTAAAAACCCGTTAATAATTTACTGTATCCAGTCAATTGTGTAAGTAAGCGGCAATGATTTCTAGTGACTGGTAAAGCAAGAAAAAACAGATGGTTTGATTACTGCTACCCAGCCTTTAAAACTCTGTCAAAAGATTTTATTTTTTGTGTATATTGACAAAAAGATATATAATTATTGTTTATTTATTGTCAATAAAGTACCATTTTTGTGTAGCGACGCGACGATTCCGAAGAAACTACTACAGATATCTGGACAAAAATTCATATTTAGAAGTTTCATGACGAAATTTAGAGCTGAAAAGCGTTTTGTTCAAAAGAGGCCAGACTAGATGTTTACTCTTAGCATTTTTCAAAGATTTTGCAAATGAGCCACCATTTCGGTAAATTTGTCTCAATAGTTCGACAATAAATTAAAGTAGAGAAAATTCTGAATAATTTATGTGTATGCCATTTTTTTGTAAAATTAATTAGTTTAGTTGCATGAACAAATTCTATTTCATCGAGATTGCTAGTACTGCAGTAAAATTACTTAGCTAGGATTTGGCAGAGATTTTGATTCTTTTGTCAGTATTATAATAATATCAGAGTATGAAACAGTTTGACACTCCTGTATAGTATGACAAAGGAATTTGCCCAGCCACATGAGATTTATTTCAAAAAAACAAATTTTGTTTTATAAATCTTATTGCACTACCATAATCCTGAAAATAATAGGACTGCGTTAGGTCTCCCGGGTATGTTCTAATGTCCTGAATAACGCGCTATGCATAAGAAAATATCGTGGACAAAACTGACAAAATCATAATTGACCTATAAATTATTGATTACGGAGAGTGACAAAAGGTTGATGCAAAAGCATTAAAAAAAATAAACAATCAACACGTCAGTATACTATTTCATGTGAAATGATGCAAGTATTAATTATGTAACTTGTTTGGCAAAAGTTTGCTTAATCCCACATTTCAGTAGCCTGAACGAAAGTTTTATGTAGTATGTTACGATTGTAACATTATTATTACTATAAAACATTTACACTTTAATACTTTCACTGTAAGCTAGAAGTATATTGTCCACTTATATATGCGGTATAACTCTGCGATATAAACATCACAGCAGTTCTAGCAATACCAACAATTCTGTTGGCCTGTTAAGTCGGAACTTGTAGCAATTAAAACTGAGAGGCGAGTGGTAAACGAAATGTCACTGGCGGCAGTACACGATGTGATTAACAGCCCGGAGAGGGCGTTAGTATCGTTCGGAACGGCATTACCAGTTGGCAGAAATCTCGTGTAATATAAAACTGCGCAAGCTGCCTTTAGTCTTACGACTGTGTCGGCCGTTGTAGTAATAAACTGTAGTAATTCCGAAAATAACATTGCCGCAGTGCAAGTGGTGTGTATACACTGTATACAGGGTGTCTCAACAGTGCGATCTCGGAATATTGTACCTCTGTTAATGAAGATATTTTTAAACTGAGTTCACCCATATGTACTGAACGCCGAGGGTCACATTTTAAAATTATTAGCGTGAATACACAGTGTTCAGTGCCAGGTAGTGGCAACCAAAACTTATGCTTTTTTAAATGGAACAACCTATATCTAGTCACAATTTTGAATTCCTCGCTAAATTTTGCGCCAATGAAACATAACATTACCTACACTAAACTTTATACTTTTTGATTTATTGGCATTTTTATGGAAAAACGGTATTCTAGGAAAAACTGTATGTCTCCATAACAGTTTTTAATTTTATTTCGCACGCTTTGATGATGATTTAGTAAAGAAGCGTTTTATTATCATGATTACCTACTATATCCAAATTGTGTACAGGGTGGTCATAATCTGCAACAAAATAAAGCAAACAGTTTTTCCTAAGAAAGCATTTTTTTGTATCTAATTATATTTTTGATTTCTACGCATAGTTCTGCACAAAAAAGTACTAATACACACTAGTGCGAAAATAAACCATTGCTGAGATAACTAGCCTTCTTCATAAAAAATCGATTTTTCTATCAATGCGTGCGTGTACACCTACATTAACAACTAAACCAGTTGTTAATGTAGGTGAGTATTATGTAAGTATTTACCTAAAGTACTATTTTTTCGCATTATTTCATGTTTTTTTAAATAAAGGAAAATATTTTATCACGTCTGCAATTTAATCTTATAATTTGAAATAAAATTTTACTTATAACTTGTAGGCTTTGAAAAACTATGCTAAAGAAGTTATTAAGGTATTAAGGATTTTTTATGAACAAGGCTAGTTATCTCTGCAATTGTTTATTTTAGCACCGGTGTATGTTAGTAATCTTTTGTGCAGAACGATGCGTAGAACCCAAAAAATTAATTAGATGTAGGATGTTCCATTTAAAAAAAAATACCTTTTTTGGGAAAAACTGTTTGCTATATTTTGTTGCAGATTATGACCAGCCTGTACACAATTTGGATATGGTAGGTAATCACGCTAATAGACCGCTTCTTACTTAATCATAATCAAAGCGTGCGCAATAAAATTAAAAACAGGTATTGCGATATACTGCTTTTCTTAGACTGCTGTTGTTCCATAAAAATGTCAATAAATCAAAAAGTATACAGTTTAGGGTAGGTAATAGTATATTATTCTATGAGCAAGTAATGTAAGCAATTTCTCACGAGAACGAAGTTTGCAGCACGAGCCGTAGGCGAGTGCTGCAAAGCGTTCGAGTGAGAAATTGCCATTACTTGCGAATGGAATACTATACTTTTTCTACGACCATGCAACGAAATTTTATAAATTAATTTTTGTGCATATAGGGACAGCTGTATGTCACGATGACGGTTTACAGGATTTTGACAGATTAAAATTGTTTGGTGCGCCTTGTCACTTAGCGACGTTGTCAATGCCTTGACAATGTCGCTAAGCAGTGTATCAACAATTTGAAAATGAAAAATCCAGGGCTGTGATTGGTTCTAAAGCCGTGAGGAATGAAATATTTCTCACTACTGGCGGGGTATGAGGAGCCAGGAATGAAATATTTGTCATGTGTGTGGGGAATGGTTAGTATTACTTATCATAAATTGCCATGATAATGAATGCATTCCTCAATAGGAGTAGAAAAAGTTATTTTTCGTTGTCGTAAAATTTCGCGAGAAATTCTAAATTGTGCCGAAATATTTTTTGTTCTAATTAAAAAAAAAAACATAACTTTGGGTTGGTTCTACCTTATGGAACAGCCTGTATACACGCTCTCAATTTTAGAATGTGCGCCTCGGAGTTCTGTATATATGAGTGAAATCAGTCTTAAAGTATCTTTATTAACAGAGGTACAATCTTCCGAGATCGCACTATTGAGACACCTGTATAAACCAAAAGTTTATTTTTATTTACTTAGTGCTTATAACTATTTTTATAGTTTATTGTAAAAGGATCATTTTTCAAAATATCCATTTGTCCTAACACAACACGCCTATGTGAAGCTGTGCCCAGCCTTCGTCACATCACTCAAAACTGAAAATTAAAAACTATAGTTATCTCTACATGAAGTTCCTATTGTAAATAACGTGTACAAGAAGACATTGTAAAAGTGTCTCTTGTACATTCCCGACAACAAGGCTTTACGTATGCCATGCATTATTACGTATTATTCGGTAAATTTTAAGTATTTTTCTATAATACTCGGACAAATAACAAACTAATTACAAACAGGTATTGTACCCTGGAGTTCATCAACAGCATCGTATGTTTTTGTAAGTTCAGCAATTAAAAGTACCTTTAGTGATGATTCCACATAGGTATCGATGTTGAAAAGCTAAATTGCAGTATTTGAGGAATGAACAATCAAAACGATATTGTGGGTATCAGAGTATGATAAATGAGTTCTTGTAGACACAACTGACAATATCTTTCGTTATAACAAGATCAATAGCTTTGCAGCAAATTTACTCGCCGTCATTATATTTTTCATTCGTTTTCCGTGAGTCTGAAGGGTATTTCCAATAACAAACAAAACGTCATTGCAGGGCCGAAGCAGGAGTCTGATGGGAAATAGCCATCAAAGAACCAGCGTTGTACCGCAGAGTGATAAACAATTTGACAAAATATATTTGTCCAGTAAAAGAACATAATAAATAGACAATTTCATTATTTTTTCAAATTCTACATGTTTTCCATGTGGAAAACTAAATTTATTCTCCCTTTGTATATAAAACTTACTAACGAAAAATAATAGTGCGATCAATAAAAATATTGATCAAATTTTAGTCCGGTGATTGCTAAATTATGTGAGTTTCTAAAATACGACGCATTATAGCAATTAGGTTAGGTTTAAGTTGTCTATCGATCTACATTATCCTTTGTCAACACGTTGGGGTCACACACTATTTAAATGTTATATTTCTTTGCAGGTAATGGCAAGATGATGATGAAGATGATGGCAAGATAGAGAGTCATTTAATGCTTGCTAAGATGTCCAGATACGTCAGCATTAATCAAAAACTACATACGCAACGTTCACAGCTACAAATAAGTAAAAATAGAAAAAAAGGAACATAAAGCACCATGAAACTACAACCACCACCGTACCTTTATAATATAGCGCACCACTGTGAAATGTAAATATTAACCATGCCATGATATAACTAAATGCTTGTTGCGCTGGTAAAACGTAAGGTGCATAATAATATAAATTTTGGAGGTTATGAAAGGCAAGACTCCCGTCAAATTACACGAGAAAGTCGGGGAAATTCTAACACAGTTGGATTTTTTTATAGACCATCGGTTGGGTATTACAAATAACGTGTAAAATGTTCCCACCGATATTGTGTCTGCGTTGAGAGTTAGTTATTTACGATCCAAGATGACCGAATTGGGCTTTTTAAGAATATCTCGAGCTCTATTGATCAGACAACAACGAGAGCTATCAGGGAATTTGTAAATCTTTTAATACTTCACAAACAAAAATCTGTACATAGTTTTACTACGAGTTAGCGTTTTCAAATTACAGTTGTAGAAAAACGTCATAGGCACGTATCTGTTTTTGGCAAAGAAACAACTCATTGAAAAAATGAGCGAGCATCATATTTTATTATAAGTAAAGTAATAGGACGCAGTTAAAACTTGACCATTTCCAAGATATATCCATCAGAAGGCTAAAAATGTGTAATACCCTCCATCTTTGCGGAAATGCAACACATTTCATTGTTTGTAAACATCTGACTATACTGACGGAATAACTCTTTCGTATTCGCATAGCGTAGAGATATACTGTGATTCGTATATGAACTCCGAGATGACCGCTTCGGTCAGAAACCTGAGAATAAAAGGTAGGTTAAGATATAAACGAGACTACGTTAAATCCCAATCACATAATTCTAGGATAACATAGGAATTATAGGAAAGACTGTAGATACATACAGGGAAAACCCTGCTTCATCTTCGATTTATGGATCGATTCCTATAACGTCTGTAAGGGTTGAACTGTAGAACTTTAATCTCCCAAACCGTATTGCGTTAAATATTATAGTTCTGCACGGTCGAAAACATAGAACTGACATATTTAGGAACGTATAGAAACACCCAACAGTATCCAATAAATTTCTACTAAACAAGTAAGCTTTTCAGTTCGTAACATATATTGTACTAATCAGTTGTATGTATGTAGGGGGAAGGACGCTGGGTAGAAGACCCAAAGCACCTAGGCCTCAGTAGGCCCTTTGTGCAGACCTCCCCTGCACACTCTGGTCTCGTAGCCAGCGCAGGCTCTCGGCAAAGGCGACGAGGCATGGGAGAGGAGCGTTTATAATTCTGTCCATGGTTGGCCAGGGATTCCCAAAAGCACATATCCTCTGGTCTTCTAGGGCGGGGCATTCGCACAGGATGTGTCTTACCGCCTTATCGTCCTGCTCGCAGGCTCGGCAGTTGGGAGATACTGACAGATGCAGGTTGAACATATGCTTCCGTAGTCTGCAGGGTCCAGTAAGTTTGTTTTTCTTATTATTGGTCCAGTTTGTTTTCCTCATTATTGGAAAATCATATTCATATTACTATATTATTTTATCAAACTGATTTCACTTCCAAGATTAATCTGTATTACATGCCAACGCAATCTTCTCAAGGTATTAAAAGCAACAAAGAACTATAATTATTATTACACAGTACACATGCAATAATAAAAAAGAACATACAATAAGAAAACGATTACCAGGAGGACATACATTTTCCATGTGTACACAAACTCACAATATTTCCAAAGACGTTTACTGCAAACACAAAAGACTGCAATGATACTGGATTATTGAAAATAAAATAACTAATTTGTATGTTTTGCTCAACAATTTAAAATAATACAAATGAACACATGTCATCTTGTTGATAATTGCGGGAGGCTTTCAAAAGCTAGACCGTCTCAAGTTTTGAAAATTGTTGTTTGTGATTAGTTTTGTGGTATTGTTCTTATTCGTATTTTAATTAGTACATACGACAGTTTACAATAAATACGATATTTTTAATTGAATTTTGTTAATATTAATAATATAATAAATTAATAATATAATTAATATAATTTCGCAATTTCGCATATTTATAATGAAGTATTAAAATATAAATAACAAGAAAAGATTTGTACAGCATAACACGTAAAGATACAAAATCATCGACAATGTGTCGTCCTCAGATTGTCGTAAAGAATTTGTCCTAATTTCTCGTGCAGAGTAAGTAGGTACATATCTTGTGTTGGAAAAATTGCCGTTCGAATACATAATTTGTCGGACTGATATATTCCCCTTTCTATTTTGCGCTTGTAGACGTTTTATGAATATCTAGAACGTGAATACCTACATCAATCATTCCGCTAATGTTAATTAACCATTAGCGCGCAGTCAAGACAATCCACTAATATAACAGAAGTAACAGAGTATGGCGTTTGATTAATAGGTATACAGACTGTCCAATTAATTACTCAGAAGGACAATCACAATTCAAATTGCTGTTATAAACCGTTACATTTCAAATAACTATCCACATGAGATATCCCCCCGCATGTAAATGCGGGTCCATTTAATTGCTATATTATCATGACCAAAATACGAAAGAACTAGCGTTAAACCCGCAGTAACCGAAAATACTTTCATTCATATTCATTGGACGTCTCTGTGGTCGAGGTTTATTTTAATATCAAGTCAGATCTTCCTGTATATCTGTCTGGATTTTCGACCTGACCGACCTAGAAACGAACGAATAATAATAAGACGAAGGTTGCTTGGCCAGCAAACAGCCCGGTGTGTTGTCCCACCAGTGAAGGAATTCGCTATGGGTGATGTCTCTCACCATGTTCCTTAGGGCGGTGTTGGAAGGCAGGATGGAAGGTTCAGGTACTAATCACTTATATTCTAGGGTAAAATATCTCTTAAGAAAACTGTGGGTGCCTCTAAAATCGTTAAAAAGTGCATATTCACCAGACCAAAATAAAGTTGGATTGCTTGTCAAGCGGTCAACAATATATCATCAGGTTCACGACTCCACACATTGCTTCCGACGTGTTCGTTAGAAATTAAGAGTTTTATTAAATTATTGACCTTAATTTATTGACATTAGTTGATAATATAAGCTAATTTACAACTGTTATTCAGATAATTTTCCTTTTCTTCGTGCTAAGAATACTGATGGCCCGATGCTGTAATACGTTTGAAACATAAAATATTTATTACTATAATGATCTTTACAATACTTTTGTATTTGCATGAACTACTTTCGATTTGACGACTGGAACAGTGTGAGTTGCACCTGCATATTGTAGAAGAGTTTGGTTTGTTGAGTGCATAACACTCCGAGGTGCTCTCACAGTTATACCAACTCGGCTACAATTCTATGCATTGGATTTGTTGTACTCCCAGTGAAACGCTCCGCAGCAAAACGTTTTCAAAACGAAAGCAGCTATTATTAATTAGAGTACATGGAACAGTATCATTATTTTAATTCCTAACTATATAAATAATATATAAAAAATAACACGCCGTAGTTGGGTCTGCGCCTCGGCACCATTCTTGCACAGATTAGTGGAGTTGATTAGGAAGTAAGAAATATAAGAAATACACGTACAAGTATTATTTATAATAGTTTTGCAGGCAATCGATTTTGCTTTTCATTATACTTGTAGTTCTAGGTTTATTTATTATGTATGACCTGTGACATTAAAGACGACTGTTGATTTCAACTAAATTCAGTTTTAGAAGGTATCAAGTGGTAACTTAGATTGCTTGTAAAGCTCTTTTACTGCACCTATAAACCAACGTCCTGTTCACAGTTGAACTAGCTAGTATATGTTGTAAATAAAGTACCTCCTATCTGCATCGTTAACTTAAGATAAATTTATATCTGAAGATATAATATCGAATGTGATTGCTTCCTATTGGTCTGACGACAAACATGGTTAGATTGAGAGTGATAGATCTTTCTTTTACCTTTTTCAATAAAGATACGGGTAACTTCTTCGTACAAGTAACCGCATTTACATTAAACGGCTGAAACGCGTCAACAACAAGCAATAAACGAACACTTAACACTTAACACGTATAAGGTAATTTTAAGTGGCATCATATTTTATTATACCAAAAAAGCCAACAAACATGAAGTCAGAAGTCAGCGGCTTTTGAGGTACGTTCTTCAGAAAACAAAAAAGTTTTTAAATAATTTCCTCCCTTTATTTAGGTTTTTTTTTGTAAAACTAGTATCCTTTGTTAGCGGATATTTAGGGACATACTTACAAGACTTTTGTTGCATTTTCGCAGCAAAAGAAGGTGTGCATTACATAAGATATTTCTTTATCTTCTGATGGACATATATTGGAAATGGTTAAGCTTTACCTCCATGACCTTGAATAACATTCTCGAAAAAATGCCTCTTTCGCTTTGTACAATATATTAAATTTCTTAGGAACCGGTTTCGTTATTTAAAACATTATCAGACTAAATCTACAATTAGAAAAATGGCGGTAGGAAAATTGATAAACAATAATTTTACAGATAACTCACGGTCAGGTCTTACGCGTGACATGTGTGAACGACAACGAAACAATTGACAGTCGGCTGGAAGGTGCAAGTAAACGTGAATAATGGTTTTTGTCGGAAGTCTAATTGATCATTTAATAAAGTTATGTTGCGGTTTTTTCTTTTATGTTTTTCTATCTTGAGTTGTTCTAATAAGTCTAATTTGTACTTTTTTTAGATTTGTGAAGAAGTGTAGGTTCATTGTATTGTAAAGACCTGTTGAAATTTTGTGCTGATAAATGTTAGTAGAAGTTCTGGATTTGTGTTCCACTATCCATTTAGACAACTTGCTTCCGGTTTGACCTACATAAACAGTATCACAATTATAGCATTTGACCGAGTAAACACCAGACGCAATCAGTTGGCAATGCGGAGAGCGGAACACAAATCCAAAACTTCTTCCAGAACATTTATCAGCACTAAATTTCAACAGGTCACAACATTCGATCATATTTCACAGTGAATAAACTCACAACGCAGACACAATATCGATGGAAACTTTTTATACGTCATTTGTAATGCCCAACTAAAGATATGTGCAAAAATCCAGCTGGGTTGAATTTATCATACTCCAAATTACACAGAACTCAGAACTGGTGGATGCGCCGGTATATATGTTAAACATTGAACCATTTTCTCTTTATTCTCTACAATTAGTTATTTTGCGACTCCGTTATTCTCGGGATCGATTAGGTTGAACAATATTTACGTAGAACCTGAATAAACGCCGTGTCGACAGAGGGGGAAGGGTGAGGCCAATTTTGACGATAACATTAGTGAAATTACCGGAACTGGATTGTACAATGGCATAGGCGTCCCATTGTTTGAAAATCGGGCGTGTCCGATGTATTTTATCCGCCCCCCAATATAATAAATTAAATCGGCAGACTGGCGAGCATGCAAACCCTCGCGCCGCTTGTCCTTTTTCGACGATACAAGCGTTCAACAAAAAGTATTCATCACGCAGGCTGCGATACCAGTGCCGTGCGGTGGATTAATTTTTTTTTATCTAATACTGATACATGGTATGATGGAATATGTATTAGATAAGCGTGGGGAAAATGCGATTTTTAGTAACACGACATACTTTTTGTTTTTATTTGATTTTTATATAAGTATGCAGTAAAGTTTCTTATGATTTCCATGTAATTTCTTATCCACTGATCCTGAGAAACCTGCAGGTGTCTCCTACTGTATTTTACAACCTTAACAGGTGTAGTCTGACTTGAGATTATTGATTATTATTCGTACAGAACCATTTTTTCTCCATATTTGTCATCGTGCAAATATTATAATAAAAATATAGAAATTGCAGCATTATAACAATGTTGATGCTACATCGGTATAAAAACAGTATGAATCGAATTATTGTACTACTAATGGAACAAAACCAGACCACAAATGATTAGTTACTCGTATTTTCATTAATATTTTGTTAATTCAAAGATTACTTTAAAACACGGATTTACTGGGAAATGAAAGGGGTATTGAAATTAGTAAGTCCATTTGAGGACTTAAGTTATCTTTGAAGATAACCATTGCCAACGTTTGTTTCTCTTCTGACCACAGTGGTCTGATTTTGACATTTCAAGTGCCCTTTGTTGGTCTTCATTTAAAGACGCGAAAACCCTGAACCAAGACCTGACAAGGAAACGCAAACTGTTATAATTTTGGTTCAATAGAAAATATTCCTTCTTATTCACACCAAAACACATTTTAAAACAAAAAATAGAAATATTTGGCAAATAACTATGGTCTCCGAAAAGTGTCAAAATCAAAAAGCCCATAAGAAAAGAATGGCTGGTTTATATGATTTTGTAGCTTCTACTGTAGCTTGTTGTGTTCTATTTTGTAATGTTTTTTTTTCGTCGTTATCATAAGGATTAGTAGAAGAGAAAGTTTGGTCATAACTTTGCCTTGTTAGAACTACTACTTTTTTTCTACTTTGCGGTCGTTATAAACTCATAATGAAGCCGCTTTCGGTATCGCTGTGAAAACACTAGAGCACAAACTTTTAGTGACATTTAGATTTCCAAGATTGATGAAATGGACCTCAAGTGTCAAATAAGGCAGAAATCTCAATCACTATTGGCTCGCCTCAATCCTATTTGTGAATTTTAGAATAACTACAAACTGTTAAAGATCCAACTACAGTAGATCGTAAAATGACAACCGAAATTTTCGAAATTTATGTAAAATTAATGACGCAAAGTAGAAAAAATAGTATACAACACTCGTTTTAAAAGACGTATTGGCGCACTCTTTCCATTTGGGACTCCTCGCTATGCTCGTCGTGCCCAAAACAACTTGTATTATAAGGTACTATTATTGGAACTACAACGCGATTATAATAGTGCGAGTACAGTAAATAAATTAATCATGATGCGTCCGGTTCTACAACACATTTTTGCTTTATCATATGCAGTATGATAAAGTATTGAAATCGCGCCGAAAAAAGAAATAGATTTTAACGGAAATAGGTCTTTTTGGGTGCCCTAATCATTTTTGAACAAGGTACAAAAAAATGTGTGTGTGTGAGTATGTGTATATCTGTGTGTGTGAACCCAGTTTTTGTGGCGACGATTCCGGAGAAACTACTAAAGGTATCGGGACCAACCTTCAGATTTAGAAGTTTTATGGCCAAATTTAGAGCTGAAAAGCTTTTGGGTCAAATGGGTCCAAAGGAACTGGATGTTTACTCTTAGCACTTTTAACCAATTTTGCAAATGAACTGCCATTTCTGTAACTTTGTCAAAATAGTTCAACAATAAATTAAAGAAGAGGAAATTCTGAATAATTTATGTCTACGACATTTTTTGGTAGAATTAATAGTTTAGGTGCAATATCAAATTGTATTTGATTGAGATAGGTCGTGTGAGCATCTTAGGTAGCCAAGATTTGACAAACAGTTTCATTCTGATGTAAGTAGTTAGTGTCAAACGCTGTTTTGACAATACCTACTGTCAATAGTAAAAATTTATTTTAATAAAATCTGTTCTGCAGTCTCACATACGTTTGTTTGTGACCTTTCTATGTTGTTTTATGTTCTCCACGGACCGCGCCTAACAAGTTTTTTGGAGTATGATTTGATTGTCAATTGTGTAATTTATATCTCATTTCCATCATTTAATACAGCGCTTGGAGAAGTGCCCAGTAGGACACGAAACATGTAGCGATTGCTAAAATAAAACAAAAATAAGGAATCCGACCACTTTCTATTGTATTAAAATATCTGTCAAATCCTGCCTGACTAGTTTTATTTTAATGCAGATACGACCAATCTCGATCAAATAGAATCTCATTTACTATTAATTTCATAAATAGTATGATAAAGTCATACGCCTGGCCATATCAGATTTTTTTTTGACATGCAACCGTATTTGAATTTGCCATGAGCAAATTTTTCGCGTCCCAAAACCAATAACCTCAGTTGTCCTCGGTTTACTAAATACCCTGTTGATCATAGATTACAAAAGTGCTACTGACATTGAAAAAATACAAAGCTAAATTTAATTAGGTACTACTACATTCTTTAAGAGATTTTAATATAAGCCAAAGTTTTCAGAAATTGCCTTTATAAAGAGATCATAAAATCATAATTAAAATTATAATTACAATGACCCTTTTAGCATAAGTGAGCACGCCACTGCGGGACATGGATTAAATATAAAGCAGTCGTCGACGGACCTTTCACAATGGCTAACTTGAAATAAATGGACGCATTCGCCCGAAATGGAAATCGCCTTTGTATTCACGAAAACGAACGCTCCTCGACGCTACGTACCGTAACGACTCTTCTGTCGAATGCAATTTGTAATCTTGCGGTAAGGACTATGAGCGTATCCTTTCATTTGTACTAGCGGTAGGGTTGTGTTTTGTGCTATGCTTTTTAAAATCGTTGTTTGAACGGTAATGGCCAACCATTGTTTTTAATATTACCCCGCTCTTTTTCTCCACAATACGCGCAGCTTGCGATTGTTCACAAACCGTTAAGCATTTTTTCCGCAAGAGAGCGTTTGTATCCTAAAATAAGCAGACAATTGCTAATTTTAGAGATGTAGACCGTAGGAGCGTTTGCATTTACTGGGGGGGGTCTTTATTGCTTTTTGTAATGGAATCTAGAATTGAAAAAATGGGAAAAAATGGGGAATTTGGGATTTGATGAGATGAATAATTTTGCAATAAAAGTGTTTTCTGGAATACGTATTAATGGTTCTCAAATTGACCTTTAATTCCCGGCATTATGCGTGCGTCATTAACTTCAACATAGAGGGAACACGTCCATAATATTGCCATTAATTTGTTAAATTGCTGTAATAGATGTTACCGAAATTCGAGTTTCGAATTTAGTTTTAGATTAGGTAGGTACCTAATATTTTTTTAAATTTATTTAAAAGTGCAGTTAATTGGTACTTGCGCCTAACACTAATCTGTTGCGTAAAACAAACTTTACCATGGGGCTCCATTTGAAAACCGAGATACACAACTTAACAGAAGACATCATAAGATTGCTGCCACACGCGTGCAAGAACAAAAGTATTAGAAGAACTTACAGTTTTAAAAGAAAACGCGAAAGGTAAGAACAACGAATTCCAAGAGTTTCCATTAAATTTAGCATCTTCATGGGCTACCACAAATAACAACTCCAAAGTTTATTTTTTTCAAGGGGCAGCTTTTCAAACGTATTTTCATCCTGAAAACAATTGCAGCCGATTTACATAATTTTAAAATAGTCTATAGTGGTTGCTACCAGCTGTCATACTTAATAAATAAAGTTTTTATTTGTTTAAAATATATATAATAAATGTTCGCTAATTATAGAAAGAATGTCTCATACGATGTGTTTCGCATGTATCACCAGACAGAAATTATTAATTGACTTCACTTTTTGAGGTAAACAAAACACAAAACCCATCATGTACAATTTTAAGAACTCACAACCTCCCACTTCAGATTCAAAAGACATAAAAAAATAACCAGAATCAGTTGTCACTTGTTCGGTATTAACTGTTGTTGTTGACTAGTGTCATCCTTTGTCATTAACAGCCGACTTGGGATCGCCCAACAAGCAAGCTGTCATGATTTTGCTTCAAAGCTGATACTTAAAACCTAATCCAAATAAGATTTTTACTTTATCATACGCAGTATGATAAAGAATTCCAAACGTGCCGAAAACAAAATTTGATTTCAGCGGCAATAGGTTTTTTTGGTCCCCTGATCATTGTCTGTACTGGATTTTTGTGGCGACGATTTCGGAGAAACTACTAAAGGTATCGGGCTGAAAAGCATTTGGTTCAAAACGGTCCAAAGGAACTGGATGTTTACTCTTAGCATTTTTAACAATTTTGTAAATGAACTGCCACATCTGTAATATGGTCAAAATAGTTAAATAATGATTAAAAGTAGAGGAAATACTAAATAATTTATGTCTACAACATTGTTTGGTAAAATTAATAGTTTAGCTGCATGAGCTAATTGTATTTGATTGAGATCGGTCGTGTCTGCATCTTAGTTACCCAAGATTTGACAAATAGTTTCATTCCATATACGTAATAGGGATTATACGGAGCTTGTCCTATGGCGCAAATATGTAGTCTCGGTTCCAACAATGTGAGACGGGGCTATATTTATTGTCTATCGATGTTGAGCCCGGGGTCGATCTGCGCATGCGTGGCCAGTAGTTATTAAGATGCGTCCGTTAGCCGGTAATATTTGGCATCACTAACGCCAACCCACTGACAGCCCTCAGATAACATACATGTGGCAGCTGGTGGCCAGGTGGCAGCACTGTGGCAGCCTATGGATCCAATCCACCCAATCGAATCCACGAACTTGACGCATGCGTAGTGTGTCCAGTGGCACCACGTCGGATGAGTTAGAGCTATATGTAGCAAAGCTAGTGTTGGAACAGCCAGCTGTTACCAACATTCTTTATATCATTTTGTATTTATATGTATTATTCTAATGTCAGTAGGTAGTGTCAAACGCTGATGTTTTGACAACACCTATTGTCAATCGTAAAAATATCTGTTATAAAAATCTATTCTGCAGTCTCAAATATGTTTGAGTGTGGCCTTTGTATGTTGTTTTAGGTTCTCCACGGGCCCTGCCTGACAAAATGTAAGTTCTTACAATTAAGTTTTTTGGAGTTTGAATTGATTGTCAATTGTGTAATTTATATCTCATTTCTTATAGCGCTTGAAGAAGTGCCCAGTAGGACATGAAACACGTAGCGATTGCTAAAATAAAACAAAAATAGGGAATCCGACCACTTTTTAATGTAAAATATCTGTCAATGCCTGGCTAACTAGTTTTATTTTAATGCAGACACTACCGATCTCGATTAAATAGAATCTCATTTACCATTAATTTTATAAACAGTATGATAAAGTCATGTGCCTGGTGACACATCAGATGTTTTCTTTGGTTAATTGATAAACAAAAATGAACCCAGCTATATTCAGGATGTGCTCATCACGAGCTGCATGATGCATTTTATCACATGCTTTCATACGCAGGCTATTCAAATATAACCTGTAAATGATGACCAATAGTCGAGCTTTCTGTTGCTAATTTATTTATTGATTTATTTTATTCACTCAACTAATGTGTGTTATTTGTTTGCATTATTTATATACCAACATCTTGTATTTTATATTCATATCTAGCCAGTATGAGAATAGGTTTTTTATTTGACTATATTGTCTTCTGATATAGATATAATATAAACCTTTTTACTAGTATTGTCAATTTGAGAAATAAATAGATCTCTATCAAATAGATGACAAGAGATTTTTACCAGTTCAGTATTTTTATTTCATTATCGAAGCAATTGCAAAGCTAGATTTGAAAGCAATGTAAGCTACGTGAATACAGTGGATTCACGTTGCTTACATTGCTTTCAAATCACTGGCCAGTTTCGTTTGCGCATTTGACCTACTTTTTAACCGTCATATAGCCGTCGCCTCGATGTAAATATAGACGATTTTAATGCAAATATGTACAGTTCTGTTCATGCGTGCTCTATACAAACCACCAGTATACGTCAAACAAATTAACACATATGAACGGCGAAGGAAAAGGCGGATTCGATCCAGCAGGTTGTTTTTTTGTTTTGGCTCTTTGCGTCAACCCACGTACCAATTTATGTAGTTGAAGGTTAGATGTGGAGTTGTTTTCTTTGTAAGCTCCTCCGCCATTTTGGCTACATTATTTCCTGGAGGTATGCTAATGCTTAAAATGGCTTTACTTTCGGAAGAGTCAGCAAAAATTGTATGCGAAACGAGAGAAAGTAACAAGGGGGTCCCTTGAGATTGTAAATAAATGAATAAATCTTAGATTAAAGGGGAAAAGTTTGGTAATTATTTAAGGAGTTTAGTCCGGGCAGTAAATTGCCGGGATTGTCTGGAGCTATTACGGGTAAGTGGTATCAGGTAAGTTTCTGAGTTTTATTCACGGCTAATCACAAAGATTAAAATCAGATCGTTTTTATTTACGATGTAGCTTCCATTAAAAAAGAAAACTTTTGCAGACGATTAGATGTTGTTGCTCTAAATGAATGTTCTAAATGAATTAAAGAAGTATGGTTTACGTTTTTTGTAGTCATTTTTATAAATATTATTAAAATATGAATAGTTTGATGATGATTTCCATTAAAAGCAATCCAATATATTTACTGTGTTTAATACCGAAATGTTAATTTCAGTGAAGTTAACAACTTCATAGAGAGCGAAATAAATGATACAAAATTACTTTTGAAATATTTTATTAGCTATTGGTAAATATTGTAATAAAATTTGTTAAACAAAAATGAGTAACCTAGTATTGAATCTTTATTTTTAAAAAACTACTAGGTTTGTGCTTAAAATTGTCTATTATTTAAATAACTTGTGAGTTTTTACTCTGTACTGTTGATTTATTGTGTTTGATATTGTGGTATCCAAATATGTATTAGAAACCGTTTTTATCGTATACCTATTATTAGTTTAGTGATTTTTAGATTTATTATTTATAACTATTAATTTATTTTATTCCATCTTTTTGTATCAACTGTCATAATAATCATAAAAATCATTAATACAGGCAGTTTCAGAAGCATATTCAGAGTTAGCCAAAATTACCGGAACAGTAAACTAAATAGTTCTCCAACCGTGGTAATTTAAAAATAAATATATTTTTATACTTTTAATTCTAAGACTTTTTGATAGAAATATTTTTTTAATTATTAGCTTTTAACCAAAAATAGTCAAAATTACCGAAACACCTAAATAATTCTCCAAACACAAAAAATTTCAAACAGTTTTACAAATAACGGTATTTTGGGTTCAAACAACCTCTCGTTCAAATATATTTTTAATATACATGATGTTTATTTTATTATGGAAATTTGCAGACGTTTCCTCTTTCTAACAGCCCAACCTGCATTTTGATTTTTTTAATAATTAACTATAAAATTTGTTTCTAGGAATTATTTTTTATAAAATACATTTTTGAGCTATGAACAATTAAACCTACATACATATTATTTTAATGTGGCAGTCTGATCATCTAATTTAATTCTATTTAATTTAGTTGTTAGTTTCTCTTGGATTTTTTTTATTTTTTATCCTAGGATATTAAAAATATATTTCAACGAGATGTTGATGAAATCCAAAAACGTTAATTTGAAACATTTTCCGATTCCTATAAAAAATTCTTGGAATTAATCATAGAAATTCCGGCGGTCGATAGCTATTAAATCGTTAGAAAAAGAAAAAAAAATTAAGACGAAAGTTATTTGCCTCACCAGTTTTTGAACATAAAATTATTTTCATTTATACAGGGTGTTGCATTTAGGCGTGACGGAAACTATGTACATTTTTTAAAATGGAATGCCCGGTATATTTTATTATTATATCAATACTAATAAATTTGTTTATCCAACCGAATAGGTTGCTAACTGTCAGCGTTAATAGTTCCTGAGATATCAATTATTTCCCCAAAATATGCCCGTTGCAGGGTCTTCTTTAAAACTATGTAAAAACGACATTTTTGCAGATTTTGCCATTAAACTATGTCGGACAATAGTAAAGGCCAGTACATAGATGATAGTATCCAAAGATATCACTACACCTGGTGTTAACAAAACTTAATAAATTTTTGTAAATGGAATGGCCTGTATTATTATGTGCTAGTTGAATTACGCCCAGAGTTCCCTTTAATTTATGTTAAGTATGCCATTTGTCCAATTGTAGTAATTCTCCTGATACAGATTTACAATTTAAAGAAAAATGTGTAATCTTATAACGCCATTATTTTTTTGTTATTTTTTGTTTGTCTCTCATTTGTAAATCAGTAATTCTGTATTAAGATACAACCTAAAAAACTGTAATTAATACTATTAGCATTTAGTAATCATAGAAACAAACAATAATTGAGATCTAACGACACTCAATAAGTTATTGCTGTCAAAATTAGTAACAATATTTGTCTATTCTCTGAACGATGAGTTATAATAATAGCAAAGAATAACTAATTAGCATGATCTACATTTATGGCGAAGCCGACAGAAAGACATTAGTAGCATCCAGAATGTATGCACAGCGATATCCGGATAGACAGTATCCCCAGCCAAGTGTTATAAACAAGGTTCGGTTGCAATTTGAAGAAACAGGTAATATTAATTACCAGCACAAAACAAGAACTAAAACGGCGACCAAAGACGGAAGAGGAGGTCCTACATTGTGGCCACCAAGGTCCCCAGACCTCAACAAACTCTATTTCATTTTATGGGGTTATGTGAAGGAGCCAAAAGACATGAACCTTCGTACAACCAATGTTTTTAGCAACCTTAGAATAAATAAGAGGTACATGTTAAGAAATATCTCAAGATCTTTTATAGAGCGCGTGAATGCTTGCAGAAGAGAAAATGGGCGTGTGAACAACTTCCAAACATTAATTAAAATAATACTTACTGGTGCAATGTTTATTAAGTGTTTATAGTTTGTTTCTGAATGTGCTTGAAATAGGTTACTAAGTAAAAAGGGATTTACGAAAACTACTAAAATTGGACATATGACATATTTGACATAAATTAAATAGAACTTGATGGGCTATTCAACTAGCACATAAAATACAGGATGTTCCATTTAAAAAACTCAAGGAAAAGCGATTTGAAAGACATCAAAATTTACTAAGTTTTATGAACACCTTGTATAGTGAATCTGATATCTTTGGATACTATCATCTATCTACTAGCTTTATTTATTGTCTGACATAGTTTAAACGCAAAATCTTAAAATTTTATGTTATGGAAGCTAGTGAGTCTAACAACTTTGATCTAAAACATTTCTATCTTTCTCTAACGATTTAGTAGCTATCGACCGCCGGGATACTAATAACTCACCCTGTATAGGGTCTATTTAAAAAACTAGAAACCTTGCCAAATTTCCATAACAAAATGATTTATATTAAAAATATAGTTAGCCGATAGCTTGTTGAAGGCCAAAAACTATTGCTTATTTTTTTTTTAATTTGCTTTTGTTGGATAATTATTTAGGTCATCCGGTAATTTAACTCTGTATAAGTGCCATTCACAATTAATCTTGTTGAGTTCGTTGTAGGTTTGAAATAACAAAGTACAAAAAATTTTAAATCATGATATTTCCGCATGGAAGAAATTTAATTTAGGGATAATTAATGACCAACGCGAAATGTGGGGTTATAGCAAAAATAATTACCCTTTTTTGTCAGACTTTCGCCCCTCGTCTCAAAACCCCTTTCGGCAATAAAAAGAAATAAAACAATTAGACCCAAGTGGCCGCATTTTAATTAATACCGGCACCCGAGCGGAATCCGCCCGAAAGTAATAAAATAAAAGCGAGGCCATTCACGGTTGCAGTTTCACGTGGTTTTCTTTTCGAACCCACCCTTGAACGGAATTAATAAACTTAAATACAGTTTCGCACCTTCGCGAATTGTTATTTGAATTGTACCTGCCAGAATTCCCTTAATTACAATGTGAAGTCAGCTCAACTCAGGATTTGGGACTTTAATTATTTCCAGGCGGGAAGTAATTCCAACCGAAGGATTTTCTAGTTCCGGCCGCGTCCGCGAGGTACCGCTGTAATCGCTTTCAGACGACGAAACCAAGTCGCCTCGCCTCGACTGGCAAACGCAAACTTGTTACACAAAAGTTAAGTTAAGGGTAGTAAACTAACACACGCGCGCGCTCGGCTTGGTGTGCATCCCCTAAAGCTGTTAATGAAAAGTGACTTTGTAATCCTGTGCGCGACGCGCTGTTACTGCGTTCGTTTGTCTAGACTGCAGAGATTTCTGTGCTCGCAGACAATCTACGAGATTTCAGAAGATCGCTAACTGTTTATTTAGCGTGGGAGCTGCTCGACTTTTAAGTTTAATCAAGAAGTACTTTACGGCTTAGAGGCATTGAATGTAATTGCTTTCCACAGGGAAACGACTATGAAATTGTTCTAACAGATGTTTTATTCTCATTCTTCTACCACTGCAACCACTTTCAAGCTGCAGGGCGAACTGACGTAAAATTAGTAAATATTTTAATTGTTGGTAACGATTTAAGCCATTCAATTAATTTTCATACCGCTGGATTAGAAATGAAACGAATTTGTTCGGAATATTTTGGGGCAGACGTTGTTTAGCACACAGAGCGTTTCGTTTGTGAAAAAGCATGGGCTACCTTCTGTATTTTAAAAGTTATGAAAACGGAATGCTGGGTGAGTCCAATTTCAGCACCTGCTAGTAATAAAACTCGCTGTACCTTAATATAGTGTTGCAGTTTTGTCAGTTAAACAATGAAACTGACCAAATACTGGACCAAACTCGGATTCCTCAGAAACGATTTATCTTAATGGGATTCAATAAATATATTTTGATATTTTTGCAGCATATGACCTGAAGCATCAGTTGCACAAAATTTCATAAATATCTAATCTCAAGTTCAGTAAATTGTACCAATCATTTACAGCAAGAATTTGAAAATTTTAAGTCAGCGATGTTTTTTTTACAATGCGTATATGATATTTCACAAGGACGATATGATAATTTTACATTGGAATTATTTTAAAATTGGACTGCGGTCCTTTGTAGACAGTGCTTCCTAACCTGGCCGATAACGCTCTCCAAAAGGCCACCGAGGCATCATGGATATCAGGCGCTGAGTAAGGGGGCGCAATCTATAGAACTGAGCAAACCGGCCCAGCGGTTACAAACATGAAATATGGAAGCTGCGTTGTTCGTATAACGTGAGCCCACATTATAAGGAAAGACTGAAACGCTGAAATGTATGAGAAATGCTATACTTAGGTATCTCATGAGCCGTATTGCACATGATAGAATAAAGAATTGATGGTATTAATAAATTAAAAACATTAAAAACTACCATTTTCCGAAATTTCTTTTTCACGGTTGAAAAAATGTGGGAAAATGGATAAAAATGGACATTTATTTTCTCCGTTACAAATGAACAAATACTTGGACTACCATTTCCAACAAAATTAAGTTAAGGAGTGTGAAAAAGGAGGATGTGTTATTAATTCTAGGTGTACCTACCTATTGCTGAAAACCCAAAAATGATTCAGACCTCAAACGATGTATTTACTTTGTATTCACCAACAAGTGATACATACTTGCTGATAGGTAAAACCCAAAACCAACATACAGATTCAATGTAAGTCGATGATTTCTTTCGCACAAAGGGATTATCCTACCTATATCTATTCATCTCTTGTCGGTGAAGTCAGACCCATGCAAAAAAATAAACACTATAGTCATATTTACATTAATCACAAATAGATTTTCATTTTTCATTTGGGGGCTATTTATAGCGTAGTTTTTGACGGCTCAATAATTGATAAGGAGAACATGAAAGATAGAGTTCAAACCCTTTCAATGGGTTATGAGCTAACTCACTCAGGGACGCCACTAACAATAATATGTTAAAAAGAACTGAAACATGTTTAGCGGAAAACGGCAACATTTATAAACAGTTACCGAAATTAAATTAAGCAGTTTTTAAAGTTTACTTTACGATTTTCTTTTATTTTTAATATTCTGTTGTTTTGTAGGGTTATAATTTTATATATACTAAAATAATTATAATGAAAATTGACCTAAAAAAAACTTGTTTAATAAAGTTATGCTTATTCCAAATTCAGTTGTTCAGTTGTTTTCAAAAGCAATCTAGATTTGGTGATGTTTGCAATTTTTACTGCGATGTTTAAAAGTCGATTTCAGTAAGTACAAGTACATTTTAGGTATAGGACATTGAACACACAGAATTGAGAAACCTATTTATATGTTAGGGTTGCTATTTAAAAAATCTGATGTGGCCAGGCACATGACTTTATCATACCATATATTAATAGTTTACCTGGGTGAAATTCTATTTGATCGAGATCGGCCACGTCTGCATTAACATAAAACTACTAGAACTACACAGATATTTTGATTATATTTACAGTATGTAATGTCAAAACATCAGCATTTGACACTACCTACTGTCATTAGAATCACAATATCTGACAAATCCTGGCTAACTAGTTTTAATACTATAGTGTTTTAATGCAGTACGACCGATCTTGATGAAATAGAATTTGCTCATGCGGCTAAACTATTTATTTGTCATAGTCATAAATTATTCAGAATTTCCTCTACATTAATTTATTATTTAACTAATTCGACGAAATTCAAGAAATAGCTGCTCAAAAACGTTTAGGGGACCCAATAAGACATCTTCACCAAAATCAAAAAAAAAAATTCGCCACGATTAGTATACTTTGTCATACTACGTATGATAAAGTTAAAAGGTTCTTGATTCTGGTGATTACTATATAATATTGGCTTCTAGCACACTATATTTTTGGGTATTACCACGCCTTCAGTCCTAACTACAAAAGATCATAAAGAATTATGAGCAATATTCCAAATAAGTTTTAAGGTTACCATACCACCATGGCTATCTGGCTTGAAATGGCTATCTGCACTTGAAATCCACCAAGATGTTCCACCAAGATGTTCCAATATTGTTTCACATAGCGTACGTGCGCGCGTGTTTGGTCGCATTCTCTATACATTTGCATGTTGAATTGGCGTTTCGCAACCGCTGAAGTTCTGAATACTGTCAAAAGTTCAAAATATCCTGGCTACCTACCATTAATGCAGACACGATTTCGATTAAATAGAATTTGCTCCTGCAGATAAACTATTAATTTTACCAACAAATGTTATAGACATAAATTATCCAAAATTTCCTCTACTTTAATTTATTATTTATCTATTTTGATGAAATTACAGAAATGGCGGTTTATTTGCAAAATCGTTGCAAAATGCTAAGAGTAAATACCCAGTTCCTTTGGACCCTTTTCAACCAAAAGCTTTTCAGCTCTAAGTTTAGTCATGAAACTTCTAAATATGAACTTTCGGGCCGATACCTTTAGTAGTTTCTCCGGAATCGTCTCCACAAAAAACGGGTACACACACACACACACAGACATTTTTTTGTACCTTGGTCAAAAATGTTCAGGGGACCCAAAAAGACCTATTTCCGCTAAAAACTCAATTTTTTTTTCGGCACGATTACAATACTTTATAATACTGCGTATGATAAAGTAAAAATCAATTTTTAGTACTTTTCTCGAATTCAACTTTGATCTTATAATTTGAACATCATGTACTACGTATTGTTGATTAAATCTGAAGGCATACATGGAATAATACATGAGTGAGCCAAAATCATATGGGATCAATAGGTCGAAGTGATCTTTGACTTCTTTATCGAAATTATGTGTTTTATCCTCTTTGGTATTATCGATTATGATTGTGACATAATCATCTCTATCCATTCTACTATGCCGTGGCCAAGGCCCAAAACATGCATCAGCTCATGCACAGCTGTCCCTTTTCTAGCCTCGGATAAGCACCCAGGGTACTGAAGGTTAATTGATTGGGGACCACCTTGTTTCCCAACATGGGACCAATAACAGGTGGGTTCATTCGAAATCTTTATAGAATGGACATCATCCGGTTGTTAGGGAACAAAGCTAATACAAGTCTTTGCGTTGTACTCCACAAACGCCCAATCCAATAACGCTTGTCCCTCTCCGAAATCACCTGTAATATCATAAGGCACCAATGCACTATTCCATAGTCGGTATCCATGCATTCCATTCCTTTCCGCTATATCATCGATAATAAATATCTCCTTCATAATAAACACCCAGTTCTTCTGGATTTACTAACCGATTGTCCTGCCATTGTTTTACCAAATCACCGGTATGCTGATTCGGCCTCACATCAATAAATTCATTTTCCTGATGAGCGATCTCAATCAAACTATTAAGAGGTAGTGCACAAACGGTTGTTAATATTGGTAGTATGGAGTGAATACATCGTATACAATACATTGCACGACTATGGGACAGGAACAAAATGCAACGTAGACTGTTATACGATTAAACTGCTATAAAATTAAGTTGATGGATATATTACATACAGAATTGTAATGATGTCAGCACCATTAGGGGTAAAAATATCATCTGTATATTTAAAACAATAGGCTATTCAAAACACTTGGTACTGTCTACAAAAATATACAAATGTGAATCTGCTAGAATCTATGGAATACAGGTACAACAAATTCTAAAAGTCGAACTATATTTTAATGCTGCAATTTTTCCAGTTCTCCCCTTTTCTTAACTGTAATATGTCTTCCACATATGGAAATTCATCTGGCATCATATCCTTCTCGGGGTTCTTTCGACAGTACATAAGATGTATTAGTGCCAAATCGTTAGAAGTGAACTTTTTCCTTTGACCGATACCCGAGCTGTCTCGTACATCCCCTGTCTAAAAGAATTTTCCTAAACAAATAGCTCTAAATCTCCTCCTGAAGAACAACAATTACCTGTTTATCTGTTAGTATTGGCCGTATAGTTTGCAGACGCTTTATATCTTTGCTGAAGGCATACTTGGAATAGTGCATAATTGAACTGTAATCGTAAGGAACCATATCATTAAAAGTAGAACGGGAGTTCTTCTTAAAGTTTTTACATTTTGCTGCTAGTATATTCTGACGAAAAATTTCTACATACTGATCTCTATCCGCCCTACTATGCTCATGAAGTATGCCTATTGCGTGCATGAGCTCATGCAGAACTGTACCTGGACGCTTTTGAGAAAAACAAGCTGGATACTGTAGGTTTACTTCTTGCTTACCACCCTTTCGTCCGATAGTCGCCCAGCACCCAGATTTGCCATTCTTTATCTGTATATAGTCAACATCTTTAGACCTCTTAGGTCTAAACCTGTGAATTCAATATTTAGTACTTTGTAGTTTCTATGTTGTGGTTGTACAATTACCTAAGGCAGGTCTTCGTGTTAAACTGTTTGAAAGCCCAGTGTATGATATCCATACCAGTAGAGTTGTAAGGGCCACTGATGACAAATGGGATGATCCCATTTTTCCATAATTTTTTACGACCCGCATAGTTCCTTTCCGAGCCTGTATTCAACATTATGTCACCTTCGAGATAATTTCCCAGTTCTTCCGGGTTTACATTCCAGTCGTCATTCCATTGTTCCACAATTCTACCTATATTCTTGTTGGGTTCGGTATCAAACAACACACTTGCCTCAGCTATGAGCACATTGCATATTATAATCCGAACAACATCGTATCGCAACATTATTTAGCTATCTGTTTCGTAACAAAAGTCATGTAGGTGTTAATAAAAGGCCTAATAAAGAGTTTAATATTTTGATATGCGGCTATTGTTTTTGATAACGTTGAATCATTAAAAAATCTGATGTGGCCAGGCGCATGACTTTATCATACCATATATTAATAGTTTAGCTGCATGATATTCTATTTGATCGAGATCGGCCATGTCTGCATTAAAATAAAACTACTAGTACTAGACAGATATTTTGATTAGATTTACAGTGTGTAAATGTAGAATTTCTGTTTCGTAACAAAAGTCATGTAGGTGTTAATAAAAGGCCTAATAAAGAATTTAATATTTCGATATGCGGCTATTGTTTTTGATAAGGTTGAATCATTAAAAAATCTGAAGTAGCCAGTCGCATGACTTTATCATACCATATATTAATAGTTTAGCTGCATGATATTCTATTTGATCGAGATCGGCCATGTCTGCATTAAAATAAAACTACTAGTACTAGACAGATATTTTGATTAGATTTACAGTGTGTAAATGTAGAACTTGATCATGCGGCTAAACTATTTATTTTACCAAAAAATGTCATAGTCATAAATTATTCAGAATTTCCTCTACATTAGTTTATTATTTAACTATTTCGACGAAATTCTAGAAATAGCGGCTCAAAAATGTTTAGGGGACCCAGTAGAACATATTTTCGCAAAAATCTAAAAAAAAACGTTCGCCACGATTACTATACTTTGTCATATTCAATGTAAGTCGATGATTTCTTTCGCGCAAAAGGATTATCCTACCTATATCTATTCATCTCTTGTCGGTGAAGTCAGACCCATGTAAAAGATAAGCACTATAGTCATATTTACATTAATCACAAATAGATTTTCATTTTTCATTTGGGGTGCTATTTAAGGCGTAGTTTTTGACGGCCCAATAATTGATAAGGAGAACATGAAAGAAAGAGGTCAAGCCCTTTCAATCGGTTATGAGCTAACTCAATCAGGGACGCCACTAACAATTATATTTTAACAAGAACTGAAACATGTTTAGCGGAAAACGGCAACATTTTTAAACAGTTACCGAAATTAAATTAAGCAGTTTTTAAAGTTTACTTTACGATTTTCCTTTACTTTTAATATTGTGTTGTTTTGTAGGGTTATAATTTTATATATATATTAAAATAATTATAATGAAAATTGACCTAAAAAAAGCTTGTTTAATAAAGTTCTGCTTATTTCAAATTCTGTTGTTAAGTTGTTTTCAAAAGCAAACTAGATTTGGTAATGTTTGCAATTTTTACTGCGATGTTTAAAAGTCGATTTCAGTAAGTACAAGTACATTTTAGGTATAGGACATTGAACACACAGTTGATCTAAAAGTTTCCACAGAATTGAGAAATGTATTCATATGTTATTTAAAAAATCAATTTTTAGTAGTTTTCTCGAATTCAACTTTGACCTTATAATTTGATCATCATGTATTACGTATTGTTCATTAAATCTTGGGTTAGCAGGGCTTAATTAAAAATGTTGATGGTTTGACTTTTTAATTATGTCCAATCTTTCGCCAATAATTGTGGCTTCCTCAGGGACTAGATAAAACAAAGATACAAATATATTAACTAACACTTCAACAATGCACAGAACGTAATAAATTACCATATAATAGTCTCAAAACATATCTACCTACACGTAACACAGGTAACGGCATGTTAACCACATAAGTTGCCAGTGCGAACGTACAGCTGATACCGGCGGGAAACGCAGAAATCTTCAAACAAGAAATCGCAGCAACAATGACATTTACAAGTCAAAAATCAAAACACTAACTCTAATATCCCCCATAGTAACCGTAGTGTCATTTAGAACCCTTGAGTGATCTTAATCCAAATTAAGCATAAAACTATAGATATTATTTAGATTATCCGTGGCCTATCGTAAAATTCATGGCGGCCTAAGTTTCTTTTTTCCCAATCATTTCAAACAAAAGCCGTTCTCTGAGGTTACGTTTCCTGTACAATATTTCAACGATATCGAAATCGACGGTATGGATTTCATTAATGGAATGTTGGGACAATACGCTCGTTAATTCTTTGTTTCGAATGTCCAATTTATGTTGGCTTAACCTAGTCTTCAACCAGTTTCCCGTTTGACACTCGTAACGTGCCGTCACCTTTGTTACGTGTAGTTATGTTTTGAGACTGTTATTTGGTAATTTATTAGGTTCGATGCATTGTTGAAGTGTTAGTTAATATAATTGTATTTTGTTTTATGTACTCCCTGAGGAAGCTACAATTATTGGCGAAATATTGGACATATTTAAAAAGTCAAACAAACAACATCTTTAATTTAGCCCTTAATTAAGCCAAGATTTAATCAATAATACGTGTCAAATCAACGGGCAAAAAGTTCTGCACTGCTTTTCTACTAGATTAAGTTAAATCAATTCTCAGAGCAAGATCCACAGATTGGACAATATGACATCATGATTCTTTTACGCCACCTTTTTAGATTGCTTTTTAGTTTAAAAAAACTCGTACCTACATCGGTCTACACAAACCTTAAGACCTAGTTCTACCAGGTTCCACTTCTAAAACTCGTTTTCAAATAAAAACGTTATTTATGTTCAAAGTTTATGAAATTTTCAGTGTAACTTCTTAGATAAATAAAATATAATTTTGTGGAAAGATAGACATTGATTTAACTTCTACATCTTTGACTTTTTTCAAAAATAAAACTAAGTACAATTTTAACCCAAACATTATAATTGCGATAATAAAGCGTAATTGCCAGAAAAGTACTTATTTGCCGATATTACTGCTGCCCGCTGTCGACAGTAGACGCCAGGTGCTTTAAACACCACCGCCCATAACTGGTGACTACGGATTGCCAGCAAAAAAAACTCGAAACGAAATATTTCGTGTCGTAGTTGCCATGTTTTTGCAACGGAGCCTTAAATAAAATAATTAAATTCAATTACCCAATTACCTTCAGAGTACCCGTTTTGTGTAAGAGGGTTGCCCATTCGCCAAATTAATTTATAAGTGGCACGCACCTGGGTTGGCTAAGTGGGCAGGTATTTCGCGCACTCAGAGACACCAGTCGGCGTAAACAAAAATTATAGGTACGAGAATGCCGGAGGGCTGTATGTGAATGAAGAGAGATAGGGGAGAGTGGGCGGGTTACATTGTTCGGCTTAATGGAGTCTACTAATCTCCATTAGGGCGATTCCGACCTAGCGGAGACACAGCGCCATCTGACGAGGGATTACCCAGTCGTTTAATGACTGCGACCGGTCACTAAATCAAGGTCAAGCCGGTCCGGCCCGTGCGGAGGATCGCTGGACCCACGTATGGAGGCTGAAAGAATCAGATTGTCGTTTCGTTTGTTTCCCACAGCTTCGCTTTCAGGGGTTCCGCCTTTAGTGTTTTGTTGTGGTTGATAACGCAAAGTGCTCCAAATGAAGCCTTCTGAACACCGCTGCCTTTGTTTCGTTTTATTTTTCTAATTTAGTTAGCGTGAAAGGACGAAATGTTTCGTGTCTCTGAATAACAACAGCGTTTCTGTAAATTCCTGAAAATATATCATCAAAGATATCTCAAAGATAGCATCCAAACGCGGCGGGATTTTTTAAAATTTCAAATGTTATTTGAAAATACCTTTTATTGTAATCGAAAATCGAACAAATGTTCATATTATTCGAGGAAAAAGAAATGGCAGCAATCACGAAATCCAGCTAATAAACAATAATAGTGTCTTCATTTGAAGTCTCTATCTTAGATTGTTTCTTAATCTAACTGACTGCGCATTAGGAAGCAGATGACTCGCTATTGAAAGAAACGAGAAAGTACACGCAGCCAGTAGCCCAAGTTCCACCTATACATAGTTGATATGGTTCGTGGGCAAGAGACAATAAACAGAAGGCTGATTCTTTTCCAGAACATACATCAGAAATCATCTAACCAAACAACATCTAATCACAGCCATTCACGCAGGCAGCTATACTTTGAAGCCGAAGCCATCCAGCTAGTTAATCCGAAGGACGTCGCCAAAGAAAGCAGGTCAAACTTGAAGACCAAAAAATGACATCTGGATATGATCTCATCAATAGACCAAAAAAGAGAACTTTACAAACAAAATAATCAAGGACGTATGTCAAGATAAATGACGCCACATGTACTTGGATACACAAACAAGAAATAAAAATAAAATGTATTAGTTATTACTTTTGGGTAAAAAACGAAAAGTAAAACCACAAATTCGGAGACCAAGAATAAATATTAACAAAAAAAAGCACAAAAATAATACAATTTAAGCATTCTACCAGTAATGCAGGGTGTAAGTAAAGTAAGTGATAACACTTTTGTTTTCATTTAAATAAAATATTGAAAGCTTTTTCATAAAGTTGAAGTAGTGTGCACGGACGATACTAACCGTATCCATGATTCATAACTAAAAGCACACAGGTGGCGATATTGCCCACTTTGTGAACCAGCGATGATAAAGGTATTTTGTAACAGTAAAAATTTAGAAACAAATATTTTTACATAAATAAACCCATCCAGCATTATGTTTATGTTTAAATCATTTATTGAGTCGCCATTAGCAAACAGAATACCAATACATAATTATATATAACAGACATAAATGCGAAACAAATGGACTCCCTTCAGGCTAGCCAATGGCCTCCTGGTCTTCCAGGGAGCCACAACTGATACTATTATAACTACTATTATACTACCACAACCAAGAAAAGAAACAAACGCACTCCGCTCAACACATATAAGAGCCATTAAAAATAGATGTTCTGAGTTGCTCCCTAAAAGTCGAAGTCGTGCACCAGACCCCATTAAAACGTACCGCATTCCAATAACGCGCGGCGTTGTAGGTAAATGATCGTTTATAAAATTCAGTCAAGTGACGAGGCACATCCAAAAGATTCTTACGCCTAACATTTACGTTATGGACATCGGTTCTATACTTAAGCCTCTCTAGAAGATACGGTGGGGTACCGGTAATTAAAATCTTGTACACAAATAACACGAAATGCAAATCCCTTCGCTCAGCCATTGACAGCCAGCCTATCGCTCGCCGCCTCTGTGTAACACCAGGCCTGCGAGACAGACAATGGATAAACCTAACACACCTATTTTGGACAACCTGCACTCTTCGGCGATCAACACTATCCAAACATGGGCCAATAATAGTATCGCAATAATTAAAATGACACAACACAAACGAGTTCGACAAGTATCTCTTAACATTTTCTGTTAGGACACCCTTGTGTGGGTATAGTGACTTGAGACTACAATAAGCATTTTTTATACAATTGTTTATGTGCGTTTTAAATCGCATCTCAGTGTCCAAATATATGCCCAAGTTCTTCACACACTCCTTTCTCTCCAACCGTACACCATCCACAAAAATCTCGATACGTCCATCCAAAGTCTGCCTCAACCTCCGCTTCCCAAATACCATATAGCTTGACTTTGCTGGTTTAATTCGCAGTGCGTGCCTTGTTGACACATCACATAACTTTCTCAGATCAGAGTTAATCTTATCAACAGCTTCAAGAACATCGGCCTCATCAAATGATGAGTAAAGCTGAGTGTCGTCAGCATACATATGATAACAACACTGGGTACTGGATAACACAAATAATTGGGACGTATAGAGAGAGAACAAGAGCGGCCCCAATATACTCCCCTGGGGAACTCCAGACCTCACCAAGTTCCCCCCGGCCCCCGGAAACAGCGTCACCGACCGCAACCCTTTGCGATCTTCCAGTCAAATAATTGTCGAAAAATACCAATGACACAGCGTCAAACCCCAAATATTCCAGTATTATCAACATTAGTGCATGATTAATTGTATCGAATGCCTTCGAAAAGTCTAAGAGCACTAGCACGGTAAGTTTATTATCATCCGTAGCACGCATGATGTCATCGGTAACCACAGATAGCGCAGTCTGACAACTATATCCCATTCGGAAACCAGACTGACACTGAGGCAAAATAGCAGTAACCAGCAAATATTCTCTTATTTGCCGATCTATAACCTTCTCCAAAACTTTCGATAGTACAGGCAATATCGTTATCGGGCGAAGATCTCCATATTGAGAAGGTACAGAAACCTTTGGTACAGGATTAATTTTTCCTTCCTTCCACGAGTTCGGAAACACCATTTTGCAAACAAAAATTTAATATATGGCAAACATAAGGCAGCAAGAAGGGAAGACAATATAAAAGCATCCTAACAGAAATCCCGTCAAATCCAACCGACTGAGACTTGATCCCGCGGATTGCATCGTTGACCTCATCCTCCGTAACATCCCGAAAAGAAAAGAGAGCCTCCCCATTCTTTCTGTTGCCTGAATAGAAATTTAACATAAGATCGTCTATCTGACTCCCCTCACCAGTAACTGAACAAAAGTAATCGTTGATTTCATCAACATCACACAAATGTAGTGGCAACGATCGCTGAACATTCCTGATAATACCCACAGTCCGCAAACCCTGCCACATTCTTTTAGTCCCTAGATTCGCACATCTAGAATTTAAATATGCCCGCTTTTCAGTCTTAATTGCAGAAGTAACCAAATTGCGAAGTGACTTATAATACGTCCAATGCGACGGATGACGTGTTCTTCTAAACTTTGCTAATGCCTTATCGCGGAGTGATCATATACCGAACATTGTCGGTCAACCAGGATTTCGCAACTGCAGTAGGTCTACATTCCATCCACGGTGCATGCCTATCAAACAATATGAGAATGCTGCTGTTAAAATACAATAATTTATCGTCAATATCATGTAAATATGTCAAGTTGATCCATGGCATAGAACACAAATCACCATAAAACAAATCTTGATCAAAGAAACGGAAGTCCCTAACTGCACGAGCAATTGTATCCGAAACCACACCAGTCCCTGGAAAACTACAGACAGTCAAACAATGATCCGACAGTTCATGGACATCTACGACACAAGAATCGGTGACATCTGTGTCCTCCGGAACAACAATAAGATCCAAAAGACTACTCGAATTCCCCGTGATTCTGGTTGGTTCTCTCACTACTTGTTTAAGGCTAAATGATTCAAGGATTCCCAATAGATCCGCCGAAGCCGAACTAAACGGCAACAAATCAATGTTGAAATCTCCAACCAGCATAACATCATCATACATCAAACAGTAATCAGACAGCAGCTCATTTAACTCGGACAAGAAAGCTCCAACGCCCGCGCGTGGAGGGCGGTAAACTACACCAAATAGAGAGCTCCTACCCCGGTCAGAAAATGTGATCAGCAACACTTCAATCACCTGGCTGGCGTGTGCATACACAAACTCAAAGTGTATATTAGATTTAATGTATATAGCTACACCCCCACCGCGACCTTCTCTATCATGTCTGATGATGGAGTAATTATTAATTAAAACGTTTTCATCAGCCACCCCGTCACTCAACCAAGTCTCCGTCACCGCAAAAACATCTATCGCGTACACAGCGAGCAACTCAGAAATCTCAACAATTTTATTTAATATTGATCTAGCATTCAAATGTGCCAACGTGAACATCTACAACTATAAACTAAACAAGAGCTAAATATTCAATGGGTACAAAAAAAAGAAGCTCTCCGCGAGAAAAAAAAAACAGAAACAAAAAGAAAATTAAAAAAATAGATTCCAGGTGATATAAACAAAATCACAAATCAAAACTTAAGTTAATTTGAAACAAGTAGCAGAGACAAAACATTACTGCAGAGCACAGCAATATGACTGATATAATATGAGATTAATTAGATATTTTTATGAGACAAGGACGCTGTAACCTCATCACGTGGTAAATTATCCATGTCAAACGTTGATCTTATGATAACTTTCTTTGAATTTATTAGTTTTACGAAAAATCTTGCCATCATGAGTCCATGAGTTGCGTTTACCATACTTATCACAAACTTGATTAAACAGTTTGAACTTACTTGACGTTAAATCTTCGCTTATGAAGAAGCCGGAACCTTTCAGTCTCGACTTAGATTTGTACACCAATTCACGAGTCTTATAATTAGCGAACTTAACGATCACTGGGCGGCACTTTTTCTTGTCAAACAATCCCACTCGGTGACAACGATCAACCAACTCCGATGGAACTTCAAGCTGCAAATCTTCTCCAATTATTTTCGACATTTCATGTCGTTAAATTCGTCGACCAGCACCGATTTTACGGCTGTAGTGATGACATCAATGAACTTTTTGTTGGCAAGAAGCTTTTCAATAGATGCAGTAAACATAGTCTCAATCTCCTTAAGATTTTCAGGCGTAAATCTCATCTTGAATCACAAATAACTAACAATTTTGCACAGAGCAAGACACGTGCGTCTACTCGGTATCACACATGAACTTAAAGTGCGTTCGCTGATTTGTTGAACTGCTTGTTAATAACGAGAACTCACTGCAGACCGATGGGCTGTCAGACGTCTCATCGTGCGAGCCTGCTATGTCTCACACATCGAGAAGTTTCCAGAAGCCGTCTGGAGTTGATTGTTTCAACAGTCAGTCTACTGCAGTCAGTGAAGAGTGAACTTCGCTTGTGCCGAGATATAACCGAGACGACGTTATAAATACCACATTAAAAAACTACTCTTTATAAAAACGAACACAAAAAATAAAAAAATACATTCTTATCTTTATTGATTCGTGCATTGTCACCGTGTAGTTTTTAGTAACTAGTAAAGAATTAGAATAGTGTAAATAAGAACTTGTTTAGAAATAGTTTCTTTTACCCTGTGCAGGGTCCATCAACAATACATTTCAGATAAGAAACTTTAACTATAATGATGTGTAATATGTATAATAATATAATGATGAATCCTATCACTCACATTGGAACACCAGGCATGAATGCATCGATTGAGTCGAGGACCGTCACTATCAGGTGACTTCTCTAAGCTTCTCTAAATCTGCATTTGTTCGTTTTACATTCTCCTGGACATTTGTTATACAGTTGTATTGGCTTTCTCAGGTAATCTGCAGTAGGAAGTCTAATAGCCGGAGACCGCAGTGACCCTCGTCCTCGGGTATTGCCAGGAACCGAGTCCCCCACCAGCTCCATACTGTGATCCAACGTGCTTTGATGTACCGTTGGCACTGTCAGCATAATGTATCATGCCGAAGCCGTGAGGATCTGCAGATCCCTGAAGTATGGTCTGCAAGTCACATCCCCTGATAGACTCTTTATACTTCTGATCAGCGTCAGTACCATCTGGAGGTGGCATGTCAGTCCCCACGCCTCCAAGCCGTAGATCATAGAGGAATGGAATAATCCGTGGTATGCCACTAAACCCACCTCCTTTCCCGCAGTGCTTGCGACCACTCTTATCGCATAAACTGCTCTGGATAAGCTCTGGCACAGCGTCTCCACATGTGATCTCCACGCGAGCCTGCCGTCTATCCACAGCCCCAGGAACCTGGCACTCTCTCCTGCCTTCTGCCACCTGTCCATCGTGTAGTCAACGGTCTGAGTTTTGTGCCTATTCAGAGATAGTTGTATTTTTTTTCAAACCAGTGTTCAGCATCTACAAGAGCTGTTGTTGCCTTATTCTCCAACGTTAGAGTATCCTCACCCACCACTGTTAATGTGGTGTTGTCGGCATACATTGCAGTATGGCTGTTTAGTGTGTGAGGCAGATCGTTAACATACACCACAAACTGTACTGGCCCCAACAAGGATCCCTGTGGGACGCCCGCAGTGACAGAGTATTCTTTACTCCAGGTGTTTGTCACACTTTGCTTTCTCAGCGACAGGTACGACTGAATCAGTTTCTTTACTATTCCCCTGTAGCCGTAGAACTCCATCTTAGGGACCCAAAGTTGGTCCGATATAGTGTCAAATGCTCGAGAGAGATCATAGAAGAGGGATTGACATTTTTTGCGCTTCTCAATCGCCCCGTATACGCAGTTCAAAAGTGAGTTCATGGCGTGTGTTGTGTTGTTTTTGGGTCAAAAGCCAAACTGTTCAGTGCTGTAGTATTGGATTGTTTCAAAGAAGTGATTTATTCGTATCACCATTACTTTTTCCAGCACCTTTGAGAGCGTAGGTAAGATTGCTATAGGCCGGTAGTGACCTCTCCCTTTTTATATATGTGATGCAGCAGTGCTCTTTTGAATTGAGCTGGGAAAGTACCTGTCGCCAGGCAGTTGTTAATGATATGAGCCAGTGGGTGAGCTATTTCGTGCCGTACCTCTTTGGTAATTTTTGGGTTCATTCCATATATGTCGGTAAAGGTCTTGTTTTTCATACTGAAAAGTATGGATGTCACTTCGCCATCATCAGTTGGCTGGAAGAACATTGATTTCCCCGCGACTGTCATCGGTGGTGGTTCAAACTCGCTTGGGCACTTGCGGAAATGATGCAAAGAAGGTTCCGAAGTCATTGCAAGATGCTGTATCAATGTTTTTAGCAATTTCCGTTCGTCCCGTTTCTTTGTTTATTATACTCCAGATTGTTTTAGATTTGTTGTCACTGTTTTGAATCCTTTTGATGTTATTGGTTATAAATATTAAGTTTCAATTAAGACGCAAATCCGTAACAGTATCGAAAAGTCAATAATTTGTGCTTGGTGAGACGTGAGAAATAAATTCTGTTATGATGAATTTGAGAAATGATATAAATTTGACATGTTTATTTAAGGATTTTGAAATATTGTAACAATTCATAATGACACACCATTAGAACCCCATAGTATTAACCAATATCAATTAATCAATAAAATAAAGTCTAGTAATTTACTAGTCTCTTGTTTGTTTAATCAACGTAATTACCAAATGACCCAATCCACTTCGAGCAAATGACCTACATACACGATACAATCACGTAAAGCTTAATCGAGGGTCAGAATTATTACGTACCAGCAATTAAACAGCATTAATTTAGTCATTCATCATTACTGCTAGTACTGTTTACTAATAATAGGTTTTCGATTTCACCAAATTATTGCAGAAGTTCAGGAATGTTATTGAAAATGTTACTATATATCGTGCTTTCCATGGTGAATGGACCAAACTCCACAATCCATTATCGTAATTAAATATTTGATTGAAACGTGTTCCCAGTTAAATATACTAGTGGTATTAATGGGATAAGATGTTGCAATTACCGGCTTTTATGCTTTACTTTTTTTAATGCTAATACAGTTTATTGGAAGCTATACATTATTATGTTTCTTAACATGACAATTTTTAAGGAGGTTATTCTTGGGTCCATTTTGAGGAACAAAAGTCATATGAACATATATCCAAAAGGTCTTTACTTTTTAACTAGAGTGCTAAAGTTTAAAAAAAGTTGTTATTCCAAAATGTGTTTAGATTACTTTAACTTTATAATTTTTTCGTTTAAAAATTATTATCGTAAATGAATTTTTGTTTAAAGTTGCAATTTATTTAAATTGTCTTTTCTAGTAAGAGATTTAGAGATGCAAATGTATGAATTTTATTTTTTATGCCAAACCGTACGTTAAACAAAACAAAACAAAAGACCAGATTTGGTAAGAAAGGAATGAGCATTTCAAAAATTATTTTGACTTTAAGTTTATTTTTTAAGTTATTATTTTTACTTTCTAGTTTCAATAATAACCTAGATATTCAATTTTAAACGTAAGCACGAAAATAACCAAAAAAATTAGTAAAATCAAAAAAACTCAATAATGGTGATATTTAGGTATAGGGAAACATGATCAAACATGATTTATTTTGATACGTAGAAACCAAAAATAAAATAAAAATGAGATCATTCCATTTAAAGTAACAAGGTTGATAACGACTTCCTGTACATCCTAATTGCAAAATTTCAAGTTTTTATTACCGTTTTCTCCTAAACATGTTTCGATACAAGTTGACAATATTATTGGTGCGGCTTTCCTGATATAATTAGCACTTAACTCATTTAACTCAACGCGAACTCTATCTTGCATGTTCTGCTTAACAATTACTAGGTCCTTGTCACTTTCGTAAAATGCGGTATAGATCTGTCTGGCCCATTAACCGCAATCCACCTATCTTCAAAAATGACTTAAATACCTATTTTAATGCATTTCTGTTTATTTCGAATTGTTTAATTGTTTCCCAGCACAAGCTATATTTGGCAATGTTTTTAATTTCCATTGTCATGTTTAAATAACGACACAAGTATTTAAAATTGCATTTTAGCTACAGGACATTGCAACGCAAAGTTGATCTAAAAATTTGTTATTTGAAAAGGTCGACTTTCACAACTTTTATCGAGCTAAATTTTATTTAGCTAATTATTATTTGAACAGGCTGTATAAATTTTCGAAAAACTGAAAATGTGGCGATAATATGTTACCTTTGCAATGAGTTTACCAAACATTTTTTTCCGATAAATAATATTGAAAGTGATGTTCACCTGTCATTTTTTATTGAAAAAAATCATTATCTCAAAAGTTGTTCAATGCATCAACTGTTACAAGTTGTTGTTGCATGAAACATACAATAGACATATAATTTAATGAGAATTTAAAAAATTCTACAAAATACTAGGTATTTTATTTGAAATATGAAAGTTTACACCATTTCCGGTGAAACCGCAACTAACAAGAAAACTCAATATATTTTATAGGTTAATAATATGGTGCAATACAGGCGGAATGTAAATTTTAAATAAATCAAAAATTACAGCCGCAACGTGGATTCGAACCTTTGCGTTTCTAGCACAATGCTGTCCCATCTGAGCTACTGAGGCCTATGAAATGCAAAGGTCCCTGTTTCAAATCCAGGTTGTGGCTGTAATTTTTGATTTATTTGAAATTTACGTTCCGCCTGTATGTCACCATAATATTAACGTATAATGTTACTTTGACAAAGTATGTCGTTAAACAATTTCACTTTCAATATATTGTAGTTAAAATGATCCTATCTAACAACATAAGCCCATAAATTTTTTTCATTCATTTGATTTGGTTCTCCATATACCTACTTCTAGTCGTGAAAGACCCTGTGTATGAGTCGTAAATAAACCGTGTATACTGCCTTACTTAAGCATTGAGGTTGTATCTTGAAATTGGTTAAGTTTTGATAAAATTCTATGAAGGAATGTATTTTCCTTGATCTGTTGAAGCTAAAAGCTAAAAGAATAAAAAGAACTTTAAACCACTTCTATCTAAGAAGTAAAAGTACGACAACTTCTTAAAATCAACCTTTAGAAGTTTTTGAAAAATTGGTACAATTGGCTAAACGAATATTACAGTACCCAACGATAGCCAATGTGTCAAATTTGTCATAATATATCTGCAATATAAGTATTTGTTAGTGTGTACATTTCCAACTAGGCAGCAACAAACAAGCTATTTTAGTTAACATTTATTTTATTTTAGCTAACGTCAAAATCACAGCAACTATAAACAGACTTTAGAAAACTTTAATCAAGCTTTAAACGTAAACATTTGTTCAAAGTTGAAATACTCCAGGTATTGCTAAATTTTACTCATGATCCCAGCCTGAAAGAAATGTAAATTGATGTAGGTAGCTTCTTAAAGCCCTACGAAAGTTTCAACTTTGCATCTTATTTCATCTTTGCATTTATCGGAACATTTTCGCGTTCAACAAATATTGATTAAGACCATGATTAGAACCGTCGTCATTATACTTTCCATCCATTTCTCGTATCACAACAACATATTATTATTACAATATAGCATTTAAAACTCACCTTTGATGAAATCGACGGCCATCTCGAGTCCATACGTATCCTTATCGCAATCATCCAATATATGGGCACCGAGCGTAATATTAGGCAAAATCTTATTGGGTCCGTGGTTCAACACATCCAGTGTGTAGAGCATAGCCTCCAGTGCTTGTATGCCACCCTGCGGCATAACAGGTCCACATGTAACGTTATCCTTGCGCTCATGCACCATCATTAGCCCACCCAAAATGATATCACCTTCAACGATCGCTTCTTTCTTTACCGGCCAGAGTATCTTATCGTGATGATGCCTCAAGTGGTGCACAGGCTCCGTGTCGCCATTTAGAATTTCTGTCTCTATATCACTGTCCAGAAGATCGAGGATTTCGAAGTGTTTGCTGCTGATGGCATCGTAGTCGTTGAAAAAGGATAGCGTGTGCTTACTGTGGATGTTGGAATGGTGTTTGTGTCTTTTGCAGGTGGTTTCCTTGAGAAGGATAAATAGGGATATGATTTTTATGAAGGGGTATTTCATGTTTGAGGATATGTCTTTGGTTTTGGTCTAGGATATGTTGGATTCGTTAATCATACTTCGATGTTTTATGTACTTCTATGATGATATGCTTTCGGTGTTTACGAATTTCGTTGATATCTGAAAAGTTTTAAATATGTTTCTATTTGTGTTTTGCATTTCGGAGAGAAGAATATAAAACAATAGCGTATGTGTCGATATGCACTAATTTCGTGTAATAATATCACAAAGTTTTATTTCAGATTGGAAAAATTGAGTACACCGGACCACCAACTAAACCATACAATTTACTTCTGAGTAATATAAGAAAAAGCTATGTTGAAACAGTGAGCATATTATTGAAGCGTCGTACTCGTTTTATATTTTTGCAAAGATTTTGGGTTCATATTCAAAAGAAGACACTGAAGAGCTGGGAGCGGTTTAAGAATCACTGGATCCTGTGAAATATATTCATATCAATCTCACAAAACAAACCATTGGATTTCCTTTTCATGTTGTATCACTTTTTCTATATATTCGAAATGTTGGAAATAGGATATATACTCAATTCGAACTTTTAATTTAAAATTGCTTCACGTTGATTGCCACTTCGGGCCTACCGGAAATCGATTTTAAATGGACTTACACACGTTTTATTTTACTTTTGATTCCAGGAATCAAAATACATCCATCTCTGTTGGGATTCCTACATCAGGGTGATCCCTATTTTTCACAAATTTACTTAATAAATTTTTACTTAATAAAACTTTAATACTTGCCTTTAAACGTGTTCAGAGGATGTTTGAATTTTTAAATGAAATGACGAAAGACGTTCTTTCGTACTTGTCGAACAAACATAGAAAAAGAACATTCTGCTACGAGAAATTGGGTATGTATTATACAGGTGTCTCACGGAACAAGATGTGGTAAGGACATCTCACGGAACATGATGTGGTAAGGACAACAGTTGCGTAAATATGACACATATTAAGAACAGTGTCTGCTTTTTAAAATTTTTCTGTGGATATAACTTTGTGTGTTATAATCAGGCATGTTAAATTACCGTAATTAATTTTTTTCGTAAATTACCGTTGAAATTATTAACTTCATATATTAAATTATCACATAAATAAAAATTAAAAATGGTAAATTACTTTGGCTTAAATTACCGGGTAATTAAAAATTAAAGATGCTATTATGTTAATAAAAATGTTGTTAATAAAAAGAGTCATTATTATTTAGATTAGTAGCAATCTGCCGCAGGAAGTGAAATTACCGTAATTAATTTTTTTCAGTAAAATACCACTGAAATTAAAATTATTACTTTCAAATTTAAATTACCACGTAATTAAAAATTACAATTGGTAAATTATATTTTCTTAAATTACCGGGGAATTCACAATGATAATTTACCAATGGCAGTAAGTTATGTAAAAAAATTAGGTACTGCCTTAGTAGGTAGATAGATGGCTTCCGATTTAAAATGTGCATTATTGGCTCCGCTGAAATTAAAAATGTAATTAGAAATCCGGAAATTACCATTAATTACAGTAATTTATTCAGTAATTTACGCGATAAATTACGCTATTACATCCTTAGTATCTCCCAGGCAAAGGACAAACAACAGTGCAGGCCTTGTAAGCTCAAGGCTCTATTTAATAAATTATCAAACTTCCCAAACAAAGTAATTAGTTAACAACAACAAAATCACGAACAGAAAGTATATAATGCACATTAAATTTGGTCATAATTAGTTCTAAATTTGACCATTATTAGTTCTACTGCCTAAGCATCCTGAATTGTATCCAAGTTCCTTAGAAACACACTCATAGCTTTAATGAATCCTCATGGAACAAACATAGGGGTTAAGTCGAGTGATCTGGTGGGGCACCTACTGGCAACTTAAGTAATAATTTCCCAAAAAAGATGAATATCGCCAGCTAACATTGGCAAATAAAAACATTTTCTTCAGAGAATGCCAAGGTTTTTGCCATACTTACCGTATTATGGAAGGAAACTTTTTAGTGCTACCTAGTGATCCAGACAAAAATAAATAAATTTGCAAACTGCTTTGAGAGGCGTCCATATTTATGGAAGTTTTGTTTCATTTAACCGACTTCATTTCTCCTACAGTTACCAATATCCTCACGTGGATCATGTTGCGTGAGACAAGTCTTATTAAATTTAAAATAGCAGAGTTGATATAGAGGTAGACTACCAGTAAACAATAAGTATCACTCAACTTAGAAGAATATTACTTTTGCTTTGAGTATGAGACAACCCGTTTTTAAAGTACAATTTAAATTGTATGCCGCTTTTTAACACAAATTCAGGAATGTCGTCGATTATCGCGATTTCTTGAATCCCTTTTCTTGATCGCAAAAAAATTCATTTCTGGTAATGTCAGAGGCAAAAACTAAGTTGGGGTATGATAAACGTCGAATAGGAATTTACTAGCTAAGTATTTCTTCTCAACAGGATTTGGCTATGGCGAACAAATTCTTATTTGACGTTTATAATATCGGCCGTATTTTTCCAATCCGAATGCCTTTAAGAAAAGGGTTCTGCTATGAACCAGCAAACTATAACATTCTTTTATAATATTCCAAATTTACTTCTATAATTCTTCTATAATCCTTCCCATTAACTATCAATTATCATAACAAATGATATCACAGAACTACTCTATATATGCTATATGAAATATAGTAAGCAAATGGGTTAATTGCTTAAATTATTCGCATAATTTGCGAGATATTGAACGAATTGCCAGAGAAATCTTTGCACCCATGTTTACAAAATTGAAGCAATTAAGTCTGCTGTAAACTTTAGGGCCTAGTCCCTTTTGCGGCCCCTTAAGGGTTGAACAGGATAGCCGTAGACATAAGCACGGCCACTTCATGCTATAGAATTTCCGTTAGGCGTTTATAAGCGTCTCTTCTATTTCGAGCAAACATAACTACCATTTTCTAACAATACCATATTGCATTGTGACACGCAAGCTTTAATGGACTTGTTGACTTGCGAATTTCTGATTTTCTACGCCTACCTAAAATCAATAGAGCAACACGTGTCGTATTGTTTAGCTTTCCAGAGGAATCGATTTGCCCATTACATTTTCAGTGTTGAATGGTAGCTTTTGTTTGCTTGCGCATTTATCGAATGATGTGCTAACATATCGCATGTAATACTTATCGCAAATGATTCAAATTATATATTAATCGTCAATACTGTGAGGACTTAGTCCATAAAAGAAGTTCTGAAGAAGTACTTGAATTTGCTTTCCAAAATAAGTTGTCATGTGTTCAACCTTGGATGTTTTTTGGAAACGTTCATGTTATGTTAATATTCCCCATTTTGTACTAAAAACCCTCATTTCTCTCATTGATTTTTTTGTCTAAATGTAAATAAACATCCTTTGTCTAAATGGTAGCGTAAACGGGCCCAGCAAAAAAACTTGAAAAATAGCTGTTCCCTATGATATTTTACTTAACTTTTATTCAATTGTGAAAAATTAAATCAATATTCTGGCCATAGGTTAGTCCTTTTTAGGACAAATTTTGGTCCATCGTAAGTATAGAGGGCTCCTAATATTAGTAGAAGTTTAAACCGTTTCCTTTTTATGCTAGTTATATTATTAACTTAAATTTTAATGTAATATTTATCCAACATTATTCTTATAATAATAATTGTCTCGCAAAAGATAAAATATGGTTTAATAGTTTATTTGCTCAGTAATCCGAGCGCAATATTATTGCCCCAACTAATTATGTTGTTTACTCATCAAGCGTGAAGTTTTAATGGGGAGTGAGTGAAAAGTTTCAAAGTAAACACTAGGAACTTTGTTTATACGTTAAACAAATTGGATCGAAATTATAATATTAACTTCTAAAACCCGATAGTTTCATTGAACACAATGTTGAATAATTTAATGATTATTAAATTATTATTATAATTCAATATAAAAAAAGAATGTTTAGGTACACTTATTTGGTAAACGCTATTCCATAAATACATAAATGAACCTAAAAATAAAATATGGCCGGTGGTGGTAATATGCCATTCAAACAACGACGCAACATATTTGCTTATCAGTATTCCACAGGTATTCCATTAAATTTAATCGACAACTGCAGATTGTCTATAGCCTGACAAATTGCTCATGCAATCTATTACGTGACCTAGATCTATTACAATGAAGACCGCCATTTATCAAAACCGTTCCACCAGATGGCGGCCGAATCGTCTGTCCAATAAAAAATGAAGAGCTACCATAACAATTTGACATATGCAATGAAAACGTTAACGTTGTTTAGTTGCGTATAACATAACTTTCAGTGATTTGTCTTTAGCTTTACACTGCCATCTACGGAAACAAATTATATAAACTGAGAAGTGAAACAAGAAGAATCCGCAGTTAGGCTGCCGTTTACTCTTTCCCCGGAAAATGAGTTGATATTTGTACTAATATACTATAATTACAAAGCTAATATAATAGTGGTTGAAAGAAGTAAAGAACCAGCAAACTCTTTACTGGCGAAAAGTAATAGTTGATACAGATTTGCACTTTCAATGCTGAACTATGAAATAAAGTGTTCTTGCGTTCATATAAAACGCAATAAAACTAACATCAAAATTGAAGTTATTTAATATTTCCTAAAACAGTTTTTAATTAAAATATGTCTTGCCGGCACCTCCGCCATTTATGCAAATAAGCGAAACTATATTCTATACGAATAGTCCAGAAAATAAATAAGTGGGTTGCATGACTATTTTATAAAAATTTTTGTTTAAGTTTAAACCAATGTTCTGGGAGTGTAAAACATGTTAATTGTTTTTCTTACTCGGTTTAGAAATGGGGCGGAATCTCAGCAAATCAGTCATTTTTGCCATTGGTATGTGTTTGCGTTAAACTATAAATAACCTAACTGTGCATGCATTTGTCATAGAGAGGTATCTGCTAAGTATATATTATAATCCATAGAGAATACACTTATTTTTTATTTTAAAATAAATCGTACAGTTTGCATACGATAGTCTCCTAACACCCATTTTTAAGATTTCTTTCCGATATGAAGGAGTACTTAATTTGTTCATTCAATCTTATTTCAATATAAGTTTATAATCTTGTACGCAAAAGGCCTGAAATGAAAAAAAATATAGCTCTTTTACTCCTTCCCCTTTTTGATAACAAGCTAGTGAAATGACTCCACACGTAAAACTGTCGCAATTAATTCATCTACTTAAAAGAAAAAAAAAATATAAAACCATTCTTGTGTATCATACTGTGGATGACATGAACATGGGGAAAAGCATTGATCTGCGCTTACTAACAAACAGGATAACTATTTTCTAAAGTTGGAACAGTATAATAATTATTAGAATAATTATTTATAATTACATTATACTATAATATTATTACCTTTAGTCAGGTTATCATAACTATTATTTAGCTGTCGAATAGATTTCTTTTGAATCAGCTCATTGAATAAAATGCGTGCGACTGAGTAGACGTTATGTAAGGATATAAAAATATCTTGTTAAAAAAGGAAGAGGTTTTACAGTACAAAACCAGCCTTGATAATCGATTTCAAAGTTGTAAAAAGGTAAATGGAACTAGAGTTTTCCACAAATGCTCTCGCCAAGAGACGAAAGATAAGAAATATTTTCCATATTTTCAAATATATATATATATATATATATATATATATATATATTCACGTTTATCATCCATCTGTCCAAAGAACTTCTTTCAAGAACTCACGAATGTTTCAAGAACTAACACTGTTAGAATTAACATCTACCATATTGACCATCATATTGTGGTGGCTCCCACAATATCTCCCAGTTTTTGGTTTCGCACAACTGGATGGAATAAACCGCTGAATATAAAAATTAATTGTACAAAAAACTATTCAAGTTCAAATATGTTTGTGTTACGTGTATTTTTGACTCGCATATTATTTATATATGACACTACAAGATTGAAATACCGTAAGCGAATATGTATAAAAAGGTAAGAAAATAGTTGTAGATATTTAATAATTGTCAGTATATCTTTTCAAAAATTTCTTTTAAATCATAACCCTTCCAATAATTTCTATTGTAAATCATACTATGCCCATTTTTTGGGTTAACTGAGAATATTCGACACAATGCAAACACAGTGCAATACACAAAAATGGTTTGATATATTTTGAAACGTTATAATAAGAGCCCCTAGGGCACCTAGGATCCACGGTTTGCCAAAGATCCACAAGGATAACGTACCTTTGAAACCAATCGTCAACGCAATAGGCTCCCCCCTCTATTTGTTGGTAAAATACTTGTCGAAAACCAGCCAACCGTTTATATGACAAACTACATCTTTTGTCAAGAACTCTGAACATTTTATTCAGAGTCTGAAGGAAGTTGTCATTGACCCGCAGGATATACTCGTAAGTTTCGACGTAACATAACTCTTTACGTGTGTTCCTGTTAGGGAGGCAGTCGAAGGCCTTCGGACAACACTTGTCACCCTAGGTCTACCAACCGATGTACCGGATCTTGTAGAGTATTGTCTTTCCAACACATATCAAGCGGGGGCAAAGGATAAGCAGGTTACAGGTTTCTTACAGTTTATTTTCTTTATAATAAGATATTTATTAATTGGCCAACCCAACCTCGACCGAAATCAGCTGTTTTCGATTGTGACAGCACAAAAAATACATTTTCAAATTATTTTATTATTATTATTATTATTATTATTACAATCTCTTTGCATTAAACTAATTTCTCCTATCTATGATAAACCTAAGCAAAGTTAAATTTCGCTGCCATTTCTGAGCAGAGCAAAATAAAAAAAAGTTTTTTTTGCACTCCCAGAACATAGCGAGAATATAGAAAAATTAAATAAATCTGATTTTTTTCTAAAGTAGTCGAGCTACAACATCTGAATCACTTCAGATGAAATTACCCAAATGAAATGTTCAACATATTGCGCAATTTCCAAAAAATAATAAAATAAAAATAAATAATTTTACTATTCATGTAACGTACATATGCGGGTTTGCAGTAAACCACAACAGTTTCGACCCGCACATACAATTCGCCGGAATTGTATCGCTTATCTGGGACGCGAATCGCACTCAGCTACAACATTGTACGAGCCATTTGATAGCAGAAACATTCAAACACGCGCTCCGGCGAACGGCCAATCAATTCAATTGGAAAACTATGACATAGCCAAGCGTGGGCCACGATAAATCTTCGGCCACACATCGAGCCATTTCGAACGAACCGAACGGCAACGATAGCACCCCATCAGGCCCATCAGATTTAATCGGCCACAATCTTCCTCCCGGCTAGCGCACGCCCTACAGCTTCCGAATTATTCCGCTTAGTGGTGCGCTCGTAATCAAAGCGTAATGTTTTATTTAGCGTGCGGTGGCCGTTTTAGATAATCCGATGGGAGAGCGCTATGGCCAATTCGATCGCTGTGAAGAGGAAACAAAACACTCCCAAATGTGCTGCAAACTGCAATATACAGATTGCACATTTAGATTACCTTAAAATTCCTCATATAAAACATAACTGGTCTTCCAAAAATAAATAGCGACGATAACTAAGGTGTTAAGACCCTTTGATGGTCATTAATAATAATTACTCATTCTCTCATAGAGATCTCTCTTAATAGAGACGAAAGGGGGTATTTTTAAATGAAACATAAAGTTGCTTAATTTAATCACTTAAGCCATATTGTGAGTTGGCGTTCCATCTTGCAGCCACTACACGCTTTGATTCAATGAAAAGTCGTTGATTCAATGAAAGATCATCAAAATAATCTGCTATCTGTATATGAACTACATTCAAATGTGCCAATGTGCCAAATATTTCAGCGCGACAAATAAGGTTCTAACACGACAACTTTTTGTACATCAACGGCAAAATAAGTATTATAACCCCAAAATATGTTAGTTAACAACAAAAAACGTAAACCAACGGCACACTATGTGTTTTAACAAGAAAGACAAAAAATGGACGGTGCTTATACGGTTATTTCATAACGTATACAAGTCGTTGAATAGATAATACTTTTTATTTAAGGTTTGCTATAACTGCAAACAGGATTAAAACTGAAAGTGCGGGTCCGGTTCTTTTGTTTCTGGTTGGTTTCCTATATCATGCAGTTTCATAGCACCGCGTTCGCAAATGCCTTGCTGCAAGATTTAGCCTCTACAAAACATCACTATGAACAGCGTGTGTTATAAAAGTCAACTGTATAAATTTTAGTGTTGAATTGGGCTAATTAGGTTTCAGTGTATTTTTAAAAAAAGTGGGAATTGACAGCATGGATATTTCATATGTATACTCATTTTTTTGCGTGACATAACTTAACAAAGCAATGTTTTATTGTGTCCATTTAACAAAAGCTTTGTCAGTTGTTTAGAAATAAAATATCGTGGACGTTCAGGCAAAAATGCCATTTGATACCAGTAGTAAATATACAAATCTGATGTGGTCAGGCACATTACTTTATCATACAATATATAAAGTTAATAGTTTAGCTGCATGAAATTCTAGTTGATTGAGATCGATTATGTTTGCATTAAAATAACACAAGTTAGTAAGGATTTGAAAGATGTTTTGACAATATTGACAGTAGGTATTGTCAAAGATCAGCGTTCGACAAATCTTGGCTAACTATGTAGTTTTAATGCAGACACTATCGCGAGCAAAAAGAATTTGCTCATACAGCTAAACTATTAATCTTACCAAAAAATGTCATAGACATAAATTATACAACATTTCCTCTACTTTAATTACTATTTAACTATTTTGACGAAATTACAGATACTGCAGTCTCAGTTGCAAAATCCTTGAAAAATGATTAGAGGAAACATCCAGTGCCTTTGGACCCTTTTGAACCAAAAGCTTTTCAGTTCTGAGTTTGGCAATAAAACTTCTAAATATGAACTTTCGTCCCGATATCTTTAGTAGTTTCTCCGGAATCGTCGCCGTAAAAACACATTTTTTGCACCTTGGTCAAAAATGATCAGGTGACCCAAAAAGACCTATTTCCGCTAAAATCGCAATTTTTTTCGGCACGATTGCAATACTTTATCATACTGAGTATGATATAGTCAAAATAACTTGTCGCAAGCACAAAAAGATATCTATTTGATCGACCAATTTTTGCCAGACTTAAAATGTATTTGAATTATGGTGACATTTTATGACGAATATGTATTATTGTATTATTTATGTTAAAAGACAATTAGTGCTTAATTATATAGTATAGATTTTTGTTTTTACTTAGTTTATTGTTAGAGCAACCAACTTTGTTTTTGCTTTAAAGTAATGATATGTTTTTAACGGTTTAATAGTGTATTTGATTCTGAAACGAAGTTTGTCAACGTTTTGTTTGTCTTACATAAGATGCCAGATAAAAACCTTAAAATGTTGCTAAATTGTTAGGATACAATGTAAAAATCGATGTGCTTGGGCAATGCGTCTTAAGATGTCGCTAGATTATAAAAAGTCTATTCTAAATACTAAGTCATTTTTAGTAATTTCATAATATTCGCAAATATCGAAATGAATACGAAAAACTTGTTTTACATCTAGGTTCAAATATATTTTGAAGCTATCCATGATAGTACAAAGGTGAATATATATTTGATAAGTAGAAATAAAACATCTTTTTCTTTGTTGTGTTAGTTGTGTATAATTTTAATGGGTACCAACATATTATATTTTGGGGTTATATTAATAACTTTTTACAGAGTCCGCCGCATACCCTTCATAACCGGGTATGGTACTGGACAAAACGATTGTTCAACATTTTAAAGAAAAACACACAGCATTAAAATCTGTTTTAAATGTGGTCCTGCGAAGATACTGGTCTGTAGAAATTTATGAAAGATCTACTTGTTACCAACCCAATTTTGTTTAATTAGAATTGTCTTTAAATCTGACAAATATATGCATGTATGGATGTACATATGTATGTAAAACTAATTCTATCTCTAATATAGTTCAAGTTAAGTGTAATTTATAAGATGAGTAATAAAGTCCTCGTCCAATATGTAAGTAAAGACAGATAAAACAAAATCTTGCCCCATTAGCATGAAGAGTACGTAATAGTTATCCGTAATTTACATCTCGGCAAATATGAACAACTCTATTAAAAGCTATATCTACATTAACAGTATAGTGTATTGGTAAAGATATTCCCGTTATAATTTGGATTATTAAACAAAGTCCTAATACTGAGCCAAAATTTCATCAGGCATTAATATTAGCTGGAGATGGGAGGTCAATTAATTAATTGTTAATAATTTTTGTAATTGGAGAATTTTTTTCGTACTGGTCTTTTCAGTATCTTATTTGGCGAAGAGGGCCTTGCTTAATGTTAGTAATTTTAACTACCGCAATTAAAGTTATTAATAAGTAAATAATAATTATATAATTAACTAAATTTGTTGGGAATATTAAATATTTTCTTATTGATAGGGGGTTAAAATTTTCATTTATAGAGTTATTAATAGATTCTAGAGTAATATTATTAATATAGTATAAAAAATTATCTATAGTTATTAAATCGAAAATTAGTCTAGAAATTAAAATTAAACTAGTAATAATTATAAATTTTGATGAATATTTAAATATTTCATTAGGAGCTACTTTTGTTATATAAATAAATAATACTATATATTATAACTAAAAATAAAATATAGGAGAATCAATATGTTGATAATATATTTAATAATATGCGAACTGATTTAAATATGTTGCAAATTTGACATAAAATTTTATGGTTTAATTTACTTAATATTTTTTTTTATGAACATTGCTGTCCGGAGATGAAGACAAGACAGAAAAATTTTAGCTATGAGTTTAGTTTAAATTATTTATGGTTTTTAGGTGATTTGTAAAGAATTCCAAATGTTTAGGATATTATATAAAACAATTTATTGAATTTTAAAAAGTCTTAATTTCAAGAAGACATGTTGACATCTTTACTCGGGACATTCAATGGGCACAATCAAAATTGTGTTTGTCTTGTGTTTACTTACATAATGGTCACTATACTGCATATTAAGTTTTGTATTTATTAAGTACAATATTTTGAATTGAATTTTGTTAGTATTATAATTTTACAAACATAGCATATCTACTGCATGATCGTGCCTCGCACCCAGCACACGGTACACAAACGACTTTGGCCATGTACTCCAATGGAGTCTTTTGTTTTAACTATGTAAAGAAGATTGACTAAATTTCAGCCACATTTTCGTAACTTCTAGTAAATATGTTATACTCGCAGCTGGTTTATGTTGTTGAGAAGATGACTGATCAGGAATATGCGAAAATGTCACGTTCCGTAAGAAATAGGTCGTTGCTCGCTTGAGTCTTAGGATTTGCAGTACTAATTTTTGAAATAAACACATTGATTTGGCTTTACTTTAGCCAATACAGCATCCAGATTGTTCGGTACAGTTTTTGTTACATTTGGAAAAGTTAGTCTCCTTTATACATACTTACGTTTGGGATACCCGTACTTTCCTGCAGATTGATATATCGTTCATATTCTCAATAACACATCGACCGATGCCGGAACATGGTAGGCAATTAATTCATCAGACCGTTTAGGATTTCACGAAATTAGTTTCGTTCAAATAGCTCAATTTGTCGTAAATTTACGAAAGCGAGAAGGATAAATCTCCAAATTTATTTTGGGTTGAATTTTACCCTGCGTCACCCCCCTCGTACTAATACGTTTATTGGTCCCAAAAGCAACCGACCCATTAAAATCGGGGAGTTTTCGTTAAAAGTTTGCTTGAGGGGGCGACCCCTGGCGGTGCTTTTACCTTTTTAATAAAACGTAAGGTTATACTACGGTACGGCGCCGCGCCGCTAGTATCATTTTACGCGGGTCGGCTTTTAAGGTTATGTATTCTAAAGTCGGTGAAAGCATTGTTATTGAAAATAAAGCTAAACTGCGAGTAAAAGGGCTGATAGTTAAGCGCTGTTATGGATCACAGTAATTTTCAATTACTCAGTGACCCTAATTTGGCCCTATTATGGTATATTCTGCACAGGGGAGGCTGTTTAATTTCATTGTTTTTGCAGTAAGGCTAATTAATTTGGAGGTAATATGACTACGCTTTTTTCCATAAGGCTCTCGGACTGTTCACATAGACATAACAGATTCATCAGCACCGATAATTAATATTTTATGCAGCCCCACTACAATTGATTAAATTGATTCCATGTCCAAATTAGTATTGACGTGCATTAATTGGCAATGTTAATGTTCTATTAAAAATAGCAAAGGTGACGTGAAACATTTTGGCCTTCCTCATATGACATTTAATATATAGATATTACTCTGGAACAAATCTACTGATCCTGTCTAAACATCGCAGGAAAAATACACAACGGTCTCTGAAGAATATAGCCATGAATATTACCTAAACCCTCATATTTATATACCCTTCAACATTGGACTCAGTGGACGATTCTCGTCCACAAAGGACCTTTCATGGCATTGATATGCGAAAGGACATAAATTTTAAATGGAAGATATCCGATCTCTTTACTCAATTAAATACACACAATGACTGACACGGACAAAGGTGAAATGTACGGTATACAGCGTGTGCACAAAATAGCGGAAAAGCTACACGTGGCTATGTTGTTCGCAAAATTCTGCCTCGCCAATCTATAATCTAAAATGTTGTACCATGCTTCTTAAGTCTTCATCAACCTCAAAAGACATGTTATTCGATCTCTTGATTATGTTGTTAGTAATGTTATTATTTGAAATCTATGTTAGAGAAGCTGCAATTTTGAATAAAGAACTATCTTGAACTTTTGGATGGTTGAATAAACGACGCTTGTCAGTCAAATGGGTTTTTACTTCTTAATAATTGCACATGTGCCTACGTTTTGCCGCGTCCTTCTCCGGCTTCATCAGGGCTGGCGTGCGAATTAAGATAAGTCGAGGAGGGTGGTGTGTATGAGGTGACAATCGCGGAGTGTCCAGACACGCTGCGAGTGTTGTGTGTGTGTGTATGTGGGTATGATTTTCTCTAAAACTTGCACAAAAATAACAATAAATATAAAACATTTCATCGACACGAGACGCTCACAATTCGCAATGATACATTTAATGATGGCGTCAAGCTTGAACTTTTGTTTTCATAGATGTTAGATTTCTGCCTATCAAATTAGGTTTTTCGTTAACGTTGTCATAAAAGTCCATTCGGCAACATTATATGTAGAACAATAACTATAATTTTGGCATTTCTCAGTTTTGACAGTTGCATAATCGAATTAAGTTATGTGATTCTTGTTTGTGCTAATTTCGTGTCTTCTCTGCCGTTCCACCGTGATTATTCCTACAAATTTCATTAGTTATTGTATTTATCGTTATCGTTTCGATCAATCAACATGGAATATACTTTTAATGAGTATGCCAATATGTATATGGTATACGATTACTGTAATGGAAATGCCAACAGAGCAGAACAAATGTATCGTGTGTATTTTCGCAACTGGAGGCATCCTGTGCCAAACGTATTTCTAAGGTTGGACCAATGTGCCAGGGAAACAGGTTATCTTGTCCCAAGAAAAACGAAAACTGGTCGACTAAGGCGCACAGTACTACTGAAGGAACAAATTTTAAACGGTACACGGTTGTACAAGAAACCCTTCTTCATCCATATCATATTTAGAGAGATTTATTATCAAATTGTATTTAGAATGTCCAGAAAGATCTATTTTCAAGCCTCTGGACAACGATTGTGCAAACAGCATCTTCATGATATTGGACTACGCCTATTCAGCAATATTCGTTTCAAAAATATCAATACTTTGATTGGTACTGTTTACGGTTTTACAAGAAAACCTCCTTCATACATATCATCTTTCCAAAGTTCTGACACTTATTGCATCACAATTGTAAATAGATTTTGTGACGAGGCTGGCTTCTTGAGACGTACTTTTTGGATAGCCCATTTAATACTCACAATACTCACCATTGGGCTGATGAAAACCCGCGGGAATTATGAATTTTACCTAATCGTCCTAATGCAGATGTATATTTTTGAACAGTTTATTCCCGAGTGATGACATTTCATTAAAACATGCGGCCCAATATGATGTATGTGCATGATGATCCTGCTGATAATGCTCGAAATGTAAAGCTTTGGTTAGATGAACACTTCCCAAACACATGGATTGGCCGAGGCAGTAACATTTTATATCCTGCAAGATCAGCTAATCTCCATCCCAATTAATTTGAGTGTTTGGCGTTTTATCAAAGAAGAGGTGTATGCTACGCCTTCATAATGTATTAGTGATGTAAAAAAACGATTGGAACCAGTCATACAAGTATACATGTTTCTCTGGCTCCTGAGCAGAGATTTCACTGGTGCAACATTTTAACATAAAGATTATCTACTAAGAATTGCGAAGGACATCGCCACTTTTTCTATATATGTACAAGATCTTTACTCCAACAATAGGTATCGGTTAACATTTATTATATTATATTGCATACATCATCTTCTTCTTCGCATCTGTCGGAATGGGCTATCGGCCATGGTCCTTCTTTTCTGCCCTGCTGTCTTCCAGTGGTGTCTGGTCATTTCAGCTTGCTTCATAGGGTTTTTATATGAGCATAAAGTGTTTTTTCTTGTGTTTTGTATTTTGGATGGGTATCATTGTCGCGAGAAAGGACTAGGTGGTGAATTGATATTGGAAATTTGGAGCAGGTCTTTACATGAAGTGGGGTTATTCGTTCGGTGAATGCGGTGATTTCTGTTTTTTCATATAATAGGATGTTGGAAGGATTGTGTAAAGGATTGTTTGGGTGTCGTATTTGGGTGATACATCGAAGAGCCATTCTTTCTGCGACGTTTAGAGCCTCAATTGACGATTTATTTTGGCTGGTCAGTAGAAGAGATCCGTATTCTATCATGGGTCTGCATATGGCTTTGGAGATGTGACACGCTGTTTTCACATTAATACCTTTGTTCGTGCACGTCAATCCTCTGACGTGAGTTGCTCTATTTTTCATATTTGCTTTGGTAATATTGCCGTGTTTTTTGAAATTTAGTTTTTTTGATCCGCTTTTTCTATTTTTATCAATATCTCAATACTTCAATGAGACCATCTTTAAGAAAACTCTCCAGAATCTACATACAACTACACGTAATTTCCTACGAACCGTTGAACAGGAAACAAATCCTAAATAAGCCAGGGCAACGCGAAATATTCACCACCAATTTCAAGAAAGGAACGTTTGATAAAAAGCGTATCCGCGATTTTCCAGTTCCGCCAGCTCCGCCTGGTTTCGCAGTTCATCTGCGAACTTTTAATCCCCTTTTTCATGGAGCACCGGTCCGAAACTTACCGCGTTTGATGTCGGATTACTTGACATTAATTTTCCAGCTGAACAGCGCCGAATATGAAGAGAAAAACGGCACCGCACGCCATTAACTTTTAATGCGCCGCCGCCGTAAAGTATTTTGCGAGAAAAACTGCTGACTAATCTATGAATTGAGAAGGATTTATCACAAAAAATCTATATCAGGAGCGGCTGGTCATTTGAGAACCGCAGAAATGGACATTAGTCCAATACTATCAACAATAATTTAATCATTTATAATAGTACCATAATAGTAACATTTCAATGTTATATTTGATTTCAAATAAAGTTAGTTTAACATGTTAATTCAAGAACATATGAACTAATGTAAATACTAAGATAACTCAAATACACAAGTTTAATAAATATCATTCTCGGTAAAAAGTTTTTGAAATATTAACAATAAAATAAAAGAAGATGATACATCATCACACACTGCGAATGCATATTAGAACTGCTTTTACTCAGTAAATAATGCCGCACGGATTTAAGATTTTTGCTTTGTTTAAAAAGTACGTCTCCTTCAAAAAACATTACACAAAACTTGCAAAATTACAGTTAAACTACGAGTTACTTTATTACTTTATGTTATAGATGGCATATATATATATAGGCCTACATAAATAAAATGTTTCAGCATATTTTTGAAATCTTCACAAAGTTTTGTTGTAGTCCTACCATAATCCTTACACTTTTTGAGCTATTGCCTGATTTGTCTAAAAAATACCATTTATTAAAAGAGATTTATGATAAAATTCTATTATTCATGTCCAGAAGGATCTATAAATTTGAAGACTCTGGGAAACGTTTTTGCAAACAGCAAGTTTACAGTTAAACTACGAGTTACTTTATTACTTTATGTTATAGATGGCATATATATATATAGGCCTACATAAATAAAATGTTTCAGCATATTTTTGAAATCTTTACAAAGTTTTGTTGTAGTCCTACCATAATCCTTACACTTTTTGAGCTATTGCCTGATTTGTCTAAAAAATACCATTTATTAAAAGAGATTTATGATAAAATTCTATTATTCATGTCCAGAAGGATCTATAAATTTGAAGACTCTGGGCAACGTTTTTGCAAACAGCAAGTTCATAATATTGGGCTACGCCTATCAACCATTCGTTCCAAAAATATCAATACTTTTATTGGTACTGTTTGTGGTTACATTTTTAGAATGTAAATATTTTTCTCATAAAAGAGTACTAGCATACTATTATTATTATACCATTGAGCAGAATTCTCAAGTAGAAATTGAATAGGTTTTGAAATAATTGCATTTTTACGTCGATTGTATTCAAACGTAGGTAGTAACACTATTGGGAAAAATATTTCGGGCAAAGACATTTTGGTTTTCAATTTAGCAGCACTATTAACGAAAGAGTCGACGTAAAAATGCAATTACCTCAACAATAGTAGATTTTTACACAATATTATATTAGTAGTCACTTATGTGAATAAAAATATGTACACTCCATAAAGTACAGGAAGTTCCAATAAGAAAATAGATATTCTATCGGATGGAAATTGTTTCATAGATATTCAATATTATCCCCATGCTGTATACAAACTAGTTTTCCTCTGTCTTCAAATTAACAGAACTATCAATTCTAACTAGAATTTAAATTAAATTTCTAGTAGTTAAATTAAGTGAAATTTTATTCGGCTCTTAGAATGCTAATTTTTAGACAAATAAAGCAATAACTGCAACACTATAAGGATTTGGATAGAATTACGATAGTACTTTATACACAATAATGTTGCAAACAATATATTAAATATGTCGAAATATACACCACTTCATTTAAACGAAATAATGATGACATAGCTTTTACGCCAGTAAAACTTTATTAAACCAGTAAAACCTTTATTAAAACCAGTAACATGTCTTTCATACAATAAAGATTTTGTAGATTTTGTACAGGAGGCATTTTCGAGATAATCAAATATTAAGCTTAAAATCGCCCACTCTGTATAACACATGACCTACTTGTTAACACAAAAATCGTATCCCCCTTCAAAATCAAAGCTGCCTGTGATGTCAAAACAAATTAACTTATTTGTAATACCTATTTCATTAACATTAAAAAATCTCTTAAAAAGCTGACTTTTACAACACGCAAATGAAACAAAATTGCTTAGTAACTTGAAAACATAATTTTACTAAAAAACTTAATACCGAATCCTTAATTTCAAAACACCATTCAAATAATTCAATTAAGTTATTTTAATTGAATTTTTATTCATATTAGTTCATTGTTGAAGGTGGCTATAAATTGATTAAAATTGTCTAAGATTAAATCAAAGATATAAATAAAGGTGAAAAGGAATTTTATTTATGGAGAAGATGTGTGCCGAATTGTCACAGCCTGAAATCAAACCGTATCCAATTCCGATTGTGGATAGCTTATACAAGATATTCTTTATGTAAGGGTACTACTCTGAATAGCAGTCATTTATTTAAGCATTTTTAAATGATTTTAATGACTTAAAATGACTTTTTTATAACTGCTGACAATAATTGTATGTTCATTAGCTCCTTAGAACAAGAATTGTACTCATGCCTTCAGTTTTTGTTTCTTACCAAACAGTCATTCTACAGAGGTGAGTATCATAAATACAAGAAATATACATAGAGTTTGTCAGTTAGTCACCACATCTTTCTATATTCTAGATACCTTTCTAGAAAATTTCGTGAGAACTATTTACAGAATGACATTTTGTACCTTCTATGCGGTGTTTTCCAAAATAATTTAAAATTGCATTACAAAAGATTTACTTCTTATCCAAACTTTACAGTAATGTCACTAAACATGAAGAAACAAATAAAAAACTATTAAATAAAAGAAAGTTGTGTTGCGTTTCAAATGATTTATTCAGATAAAGTTCGTACAAGGCAGTACGTACTGAGAAACGGGTTCGTGTCTCCGCAAATCGCTCAAAAGAAGTACAAATAGACGAGGAATGTCGGGAAAGTAAGTCCAAACTAAATCTGCGTACTTCCTTTGTGGGAATGCAGTGCGCACTCCTACTAAATTCGTCCTAGTCTCGCGTAATATATTGGATAACCCAACTAGTGGGAACTTTAAATTAAACTTAACATGCGACGGATTTTTCCCCTTTTTCCTGGAAATTCCATTACTTCGGAAAGTTTAAATTGAGAAGTTTAACCCAGTCACTTTAGAGAACTTGAAACATCCGAGTTTTATGTTTTCTACAATTGCTCCTTTATAAATTTAGAGCATATACAAATTTAATTTTTCGTTTTGTCGCTTTTCTAAAAAGCAATTGTTTTATTATAGTCCTCTGAATACTCTCCGCGCGGTGAAAGATACCGTATGACGGTATTATGACGGTTGTATGACACAGCAATCACATGGCATGTCGACCCAATTTCAAGAACGTAATTTATAATTAAGGGAAAATGTTTAAAGCATACTCATAGATCAAAAGTTTTAAGGTTTAACAACCCTCTTGAAATTTCTAGGACAAATGGGTTCAGCTTGTATAAATTCGCAAAGATGAAGCTAAGAATCTATGAGTCTGCCCAACAACATCAATCGAAAACGTCTATTCAGTCTCTTCTCACAAACCAAAATTACCAATTTTCTTAACATTATCTCCTTTTTTTCAAATATTAGAAAGTGTGTATCATTTCAGTTAAAAGGTCCATCAAATAAATAACAAAATTCTTTTTTATTTGGTTTATTTAGATAAATAAAAATAGACATTATGGCGCATGTTTTCAATAACAATACGTCTCAGTTGTAATTAATTTATTTTATACTTTATTTGTCCTTCTCACTGCCTCAGATCAGCCACGCTGAACAACAATAAAAAATCTCATGTGGCCAGCACATGACTTTATCATACAATATTAAAAATTAATAGTATTAATAAAATTAATATTTAGCTGCATGAGAATCTATTTGATTGAGATCAGTCGTGTCTGCATTAAAATAAAACTAGTTAGCCAGGATTTGACAGATAAATAACTAATTAAATAAATAAATAATTTCTTTATTACCATAAAACAATATTAAATGCAACAAAATAATATTTATATTTAGGGCGGAGATCAGCACACTTGTCTCCAAATTACCTTGATCTTCCACTCAATCCCTTACGCATACTAGAATTAAGATATAATTGTACCAATAATATAACAATAATTCCGAGAACTTATCAAAACAAAAACAATCAAAAAAATTACTCTAGAGTCTAATTATACGTAATTGCAGCAATCCAACTCAACAAAACATCGCACATGCCCATAAAAAATAAAAATTAAAACAGCCTCCGATGTGCGCTCAATACCCCCCCCCCCCTGTTGAGCAAACAGACAACACTTTACCTTTCCCCCAAAACTGTTTAACGATAATTTTTTCATATCTTCCCTGAGATCATTGTATATGTGACTGACCTGGTAAGAGAATGACTGTTTATACAGCTCAGAGCGATGGGCAGGTGGAGCAAACAAACCCCTGAATCTTAAATTAAGGTTATGGACATCCGTTCTACAGCGTATCTTCCGCATAAGGTTTTCTGGGATCCTCTTGGACAGCAACTTATGATATAATATTACTGCATGCAACACCCTAGTGCTATCCCATGTTCAACCACCCCAAGTCGCCCAGCCCATTCGATACATGATCATACTTCCTCTAACAAAAAAACAAACAGAACATGCATTTTGGACACGCTGAACACAATGCCTATCCGACGCCGTCAGGCAAGGATCGTACACGGTATCCCAATATAAGATCTTTTTACTATTGACAGTAGACATAGTGAGATATTGTCAAAACATCAGCATTTGACACTACCGGTACTGTCATTAGCCTGAAAATATCTGGAAAACCCTGGCTCACTATATAGTATTATATCAATGCATATGCGACCGATCTCGATCAAATAGAATTTGCTCTTGCAGCTAAACTATTAATTTTACCAAAAAATGTCGCAGACATAAATGATTCAGAATTTCGTCTACTTTAATTTATTATTAAACTATTTTGAGGAAATTACAGAAATGACGGCTTATTTGTAAAATCCATGAAAAATTCTTAGAGGAAACGTACAGTTCCTTTGGACCCAAGAAATATAAACCAAATTGAACCAAAAGCTTTTCAGATCTAAGTTTAGTAATGAAACTTCTAAATATGAAGTTTCGTCCCGATACCTTCAGTACTTTCTCCGGAATTGTCTCCACCAAAATCGAGTACACACATACACACACATACATACACACACACACAGTCATTTTTTTGTACCTTGGTCAAAAATGATCAGGAGACCTAAAAAGACTTATTTCCGCTAAAATCTAAATTTTTTTTTCGGCACGACTACAATAGTTTATCATACTACCTATGATAAAGTCAAAACAACAAGCGACAAACTGTTTTAAAAATTGTGATATCATGATAGGACCATGCTTATTTCTCTGACTATACATTGTAGTCAAGGATATTTTAGATTTAGAACTACAGAATCTCTCTGGAAGTCTTTGTGTCAATTTATTTAAATGCGAATACGTATACAAGTTGTTTATTGTAGACAATATATTATGCCGATCTCAAAACTGCTTCCAGTTTTATTTATAATTTATAACAGTGTTTTAGAAAGCGGAGTGTTTTCCCCATGATATACAGCAGAATAACATTTCCAGAAAAACTTCATGGGCAAATTTACATAAAATAGTATTTGTCAAATAAAATCTAGTAAACCATCGTAGACCTATAGCTGGTGCATATTGTTACGAAGTAATGATAAATTAAGGTTATTATTATGATCTAGTAAAAATTGCTAACAAATATAAAGTTAATAACTAGAATTCCTCAATGATTGCGGTGTCTAGTATAGATACCAAACGCCGAGTTTGCACAAAAGGTAAGTGAACAACCTCGACGTTTAGTAACCTAATTAACGGTAATGACGTATTTGAGCAATTGATATAAATAGCAGTATAGCGGAGTATCAAGGAGAATTGCTATTTGTCTGTATTTACGAACGAGACATCCGACACCTGTACGAGAAGACAGCGGCCTGCTTTCTCAGCTGTTTTCTTAGTATATCTGGAACAATTATACACGCATGTAAAACGAGTGCAAGTTTTATTTACGTCCACCCTGGCCTGGACCACTCCCAGTCACGAGCTACGTAACATAAAAGATATGAATCTTCATATTGTCCACACTTATTGGGAAGTTTAAATTAAACAACAACAAAATACTGTTAACAAACAATACTAAAGGTTTTACTTTCTCTCCAACAACGTATATTAGATATGCCAATAAGAATTTCAGTTAAATATATAATTTCCGCTAAACTTTGTCTATAGCCATTAGTTCAGATCGAATCGTAAATTTCCATCAACTTACCCTTTTGGGAAGTTTCCTAAAGGCTACACATCAGTTGCCGCGATCTGGCCATTTCGTCCCCTAAGCCCTTAAGAAACTTCCCCCGAAGAAGGGTTATTCTTTTGCGCCAAACTCGGACGGCCCACATCAATTCAAATAAGCTCGTCCAACCCTCCTCTACCCTAAACACATCTATAGGCAAGCCTTATTAAAGCCGACATTTTTTCATGCTCTAGTTGGATTCCATGACAAATATGCACGCAAAAAGAAACCGTCAATTTCATTTTAGTCAGGGTGTTTGGCGTTGCCGGCAGCACACCAATACAAAGGAACCCTATCTCAAAAAATTGCGAAGTGAATATATTTTCATAACAGCATTCTGCTAGGACATGGAATGGAGTAAGAATTATGAAAAGCATTTGTTAATGTTAAAAAGTAAGTCAAAAGATTTTATGTAAATGCCAAACTATTTAATTTTGAGTTTATTTGGTAACTTATATAAAAGGAGGTTCTCATGTAATCGGTTGAAAAAATATTTTTTTCCTTTCATATTTTAAAACCTTGGAGTGTATAAAATCAGCCCCTGAAACAGTTTTTTGATTCTCGCAAGTTTTACGGTTTTAGAGATTGTGGTATTCTCCGATCAAAATTTCCTGCATTAAGGCGGCGCAAAGAGATGTGTCTATTCAAATGATAATTTTCGGTAACGCTTTAAATTAGGAATGTGAAATTTGGATACAAATTGGATATAAATTCATATAGAAAAAGAGCTTTAAAAAGTATCATGTTTCTACCTTCAGTTGTAGAGTCTTTTATACCGATACAACCATCGCGCTTTTCTAGAAACACGATCTTACAAACTGGCTTGCGTGATTACTTTTGAATCGTTTAACGGGGTGAGTTATTCTTTTTTCCCTTAGAGAAAATACTTTTTATTGGAGGCTGAACCTCATAACAAGTGAAACTTTTAAATAATTATAATATTAATAACGATTCGAAACCGAAAAAAACTGTAAAAAATAGATCTTAAAATTCAAACACCAGCCATTTAGTCAATTTTTTACTCTTTTAACTATATTCAGCCTCCAACCAAGTTCTTCTAGTTTTACTGCACTTTTGAAATTTCGGTTTCTTATTATTCCTATCGGAGCTATCGAGTACATCGTTGAGACAAGCACGCCGCACAGGTCCTGATACTTCCTACAACAGTAGCCATTTCTTGCATATAGTTTTTTGTGGCGCTATTTCCTTTTGTACACTAAAATATGATAAATATACTGCAAAAGAAAAAATACTGATATTCTCTTACAATTTGTTTGAAAAAACATCTCAAACTTGAGATTGTCTCTACATGAGAACTTCCCCTTATCATTTTATATAAAACGTAAAATGTGCTCGATTTCTTCAAAATTTTTCAAAAATTACTTAGGCCATTTACTTTCAAATTTATACATTACTTTACGAACGTACTGTATCAAAAATGTATCTAGCCGCATCCATTGCTACAACTGGATGCTAAAAAGAATAGTAACAATAAAATAGCAACCGGTTTAATCTAACAATTTAGAGGTTCAAGTTAATTGTAACTGTCTTCATCATTAACAATCAAGATATGTTCTAAGTTTAACAGGAAGCGGACAATTGCGATAAAAGTTCTCCAATATCGATATTGTAGTACCCACTTCAATAGAGCGAACGAAATTGAGAATTAGTTTGACATCGTTTGAGAACTTTATCTCTTCTGGAAGTATTAATTGGATAATATCGAGTCGAACGAAAAAGAAGTATGCACTCAAAATGTTTTCAAATAAGAAATAAAAAGTAATCTATTCTAGAGTAATCAATCGTATCCTTTCAGGAAATTGTGAACGAATTCATCAAGATTATCAGACGCCTTTACAAGTTTAAAAATATACCGTCTTAAGGTGGATTCACAGCAGTTCACAGTGCATCCGACATCCGACATCCGATATACGAATCGGACAAATTTCTTCGTACATCGGAAAACCAGTTCACAGCGGTTCACAGTACGTACGAATTGTCGGACGCTTTAGTAGTGGGTGCGTTCTGCGACTCTAAGCGCTTGACCTCAGCGGACGGCAGCAACAACATGAACGCGATTGCTTAGTGAAATCGCTAGAACTTATCCAAGAACTTATCTTCAAGCGGAAATACACGTGATTAGATCATTGGATCTGACCGTTAAGCCATCGCGGGCGCTAGTCTCGCCGCCGGCAGCACAAGCAGCTTAGGCTAGGACCGGGTGAACGCACCCATTGATTCAAACTGATTCTGGTATTCTGTGGGTACTCTTCATACATGGTGGGTACTCTAACCTCGTTTTGGAGCGGAGCATTGCATGTATTTGGAATTTTTTTAGAATTTGTTGAGATATTTCTTTCGACATTCTCAAATAATAGCGGAGATTTGACCTCTGCTCAACAGAAGTTAATTACGCTGGTTGGTGCGTAATAAAATTACTGTTCCTAACAAAACTGGTGGCATTGCGTCAAATCCGCACCAATATCTCTGTTTTAAAAAGGAAGAAATGTAAACATAACCTGATTGTTCATTTTTTGAAGTACTATTCAAACACGTTAGGTTATGTTTACATTTCTTCTTCTTTAAAAACATGGAATTTTGTGCAGATTTGATGCAGCGTCATCAGGTTTGTTAGGAACATTTTTTTTATTATGCACCAACCAGCGTAATTAACTTCTCTTCGGCATAGGTCCTATATGTCACTTTTCAAGATGAAAACTCCGGTATTAAAATGATTTTCGGGGTTATTCGGCCGCATTTCTTGGATTAGGTTATGGGTTATGATATGCTCCGTTTGTTATTTTTCTAAATTTCTTTACCCAATATCATCGGGTTTGTACCACTTTTTTCTATTAGCTCTTGCTCGGACTCGAAGCAAAAACGCCAACAGTTAATACTGTTCATCGGCTTTCGAAAATTATCCATAATTGGATCTACGAATGGTCGCTATCGTAAACGTCAAAACAATTATTTAGTGAGGTTAGGTTAGATCAGATCACGTATCGTATCACGTGACTTCTACATCGGAAAAAGTTAAAATAAATTTAACTCTGTCCGACGTCGGATGAAGTTGAGTTCTTGTCGTACCAATACGCTTATTTAAGCGTGCAAATCATTTCAAATTATCCAGCCAATAGGAACGTTTTCGTATTGTCGGATATTGGACGTCCGATGGCTTGTGCATTCACCTTTATAGGTGCTATACCGGGAAAAGTAGCGTAATGTTTGGTTTCCTTCCTAATATCTGAATGAATGTAATAGGAAAGGTTTTAGAAGTTATAAGTAAAACAATTTTAGTTTAAATGTTCAATAACTTTTGCGGACTGTAACCAATTTTATTTATTTTTTCAGTACAAACGACTTTTTCAACATTTTCTTACGCAGTTGTAATAAAAAAATCAATTTGCAAGTTATTTTACCTGAAGAACCAAAATCATAGTCTGCTATTCCAAGTTTGAGAAGTTAACGTGCTTGGTCAGATTCGCAACTAGTTGCAACGCCATGTTTGTGAAGAGAAAGACACACTTTTTAACATTTTAAAACCATTTTCTGCATATTATTGGTTGAAGTACACGATTTATAAGTATTTCACCTACCAATATCGAAAAATATTTAAGTTGGAATGTGTATTATTTTTGTCAAACCCCATTTTATAACAGCTGTTAACACTTTTTACTTATACGCAGTGTGATAAAGTATTGTAATCGTGCAGAAAAAAAAATTGAGATGTGATAAAATGTCTGTGTGTAGGTCTGTGTGTGTACCCGATTTTTGTGGCTACGATTCCGGAGAAACTACTAAAGGTATCGGGACGAAGCTTCTTATTAGAAGTTTCATGACCAAACTTAGCGGTGAAAAGCTTTTGGTTCAAAGGGGTTCAAAGGAACTGGATGTTTACTCTTAGCATTTTTAACAATTTTGCAAATGATCTGCCATTTCTGTAATTTCGTCAAAATAGTTAAATAATAAATTAGAGTAGAGAAAATTCAGATTAATTTAAGTCTACTAAATTTTTTGGTAAAATTAATAGTTTAGCTGCATGAGCAAATTGTATTTGATTGAGATCGGCCAAGATTTTGACAAATAGTTTCACTCTAACGTCAGTAGGTAGTGTCAAACGCTGATGTTTTGACAATATCTACTGTCAGTAGTAAAAATAACTTTTGAAAAAATCTGTTCTGCAGTCTCTTATATGTTTGTTTGTGACCTTTATATGTTGTTTTATGTTCTCCACGGGCCGCGCCTGACAAAATTACAATTGAGTTTTTTGGAGTTTGATTTGATTGTCAATTGCGTAATTTATATCTCATTTCCTATAGCGCCACTTTTTATCCGACCACTTTTTATTGCATTATCATATCTGTCAAGTCGTGGCTAACTAGTAATTTTATTTTAATGGAGATACGACCGATCTCGACCAAATAGAATCTCATTTACTATTAATTTTATAAATAGTATGATAAAGTCAAGTGCCTGGTCACATCAGATTTTTTTCTTTAATACCATTTGACTTTTTTAGATGTTATGAATGAACTCATCTAAAAAACTGTTATTCTAACTTAAATTTAAATAAAATATTTATTACCAAATGCACAAGTTCGAAGAAACAAAATGCTAAATTTGCCATGTTTTTTTATTATGAGATATCATCATTATTATTACCTACTTAGCTGAGCCTCATTAAAAACTTACAGATATTTGTACAAATCAAACTATAATTTTATTTGCCCTTGCAAGGAGCTATTGAGAAACATAACCAAACATCTTATTTTCTCCACAGGGTGCTTTAAAGTTTGACCAGCAGCACACAATTTTCGTTACTCTGGTAAAATAAACTGCTAAAATAAAATTGGAATGTTTTCTTTCTAAATCTGCATAATTTACAAAAAATCATATATTCTGATGTATAGAAACAAAATATTATAAAACGGCAACAAGCTACTTGAGAACCTGACAAGTTGCTTTATCTAGTCCATAGGGCGTCTCAAGTTTAGATCACCAAAACCTAATGTTGTTTCTCACGGTACAATAAGTTCAATGAATTTCTTTTTCAAAGTTGCATAGGCGGGTAATAACATTGATGGAATTAGTTAGAATAAATTCAAAAATCTGTCTGCATCCATAATTAATTAGAAAGATTGTTAAACATCAAAATATAGCAAAATATTAGATGTCCGGTTTCTTGTGAACTGGAGAGTACTTCAAACTGTTTGGGTAAAAAACAGAATACATAGGATAGATTTGCCTGTCTGACCTTGCAATACTAGCGAGCAAGGCTATTCAGCAGATGCAGTTATGGTGTCAGGCAAACAGAATGATCCTGAATGAGGGCAAAACGGCTTTGATACAGTTCAGTGTGGGATCACCAACCCGGTCAATTTTGGTTAGATCTGCTAAAGGCTCTATGGCATTGAGTGCGGAGGTAAAATTTCTTGGGGTGGTCTTGCAGAGCAATCTCAAATGGGACAGTCATATAGGCGGAACTAGGAACAAACTGACTTCTTTGTACTACTCAATGTATAAATTACGGTATATTGTGGAGATGCACGTCTTACGTACATTTTACCAGAGTTCGGTTCAGTCTGTCATGGCTTACGGAATAATTATGTGGGGCTCATCCCCCCAGATGACGGTATTGTTTAGAATGCAAAAGAAATTCATCAGGTGCATGCTACGTCTGGGTTTTCGTGAACCTTGTCGACCACATTTCAAGGCGCTCAATTTGTTCACTTTGCCATGTTTATATATATATCGTCTACTCTGCTACTGCAAGCAGAATATGTCTCGCTTTACCACCAATGCGGACATATCGCAATCAGTGCGCACTCGGGGTGCTTTGCGACTGGTCGTACCCAGACACGTCTCGTCGGTCTTTGAACGGGGGCCGTACTACATGATGGTGCGGACCTACAATGCATTGCCCCACTCAATACTAGCTGAAGCTAGTTTCAGAATTTTTAAAAGTAGGCTCCGGGAATATCTCATTCATAACGCTTTTTATTCCGTTGATGAGTATTTGGAGCGATAGTCGTGACCGAAGTGCACATGCACAGTTGTGTATTTTTACATTTGTGCCTATTTTTTTAAAGTGTTTGATGTATTTCTGGATTATGTACCACATTGTGTCTGACCGTCTGTCGCTATGTTGTGTATACTAAAATGTCTTGTTTTTACCGTGTCAAGGACTGCGTTGTCTGTCGATTACTTTTTCATGTTCGTGCTTTTGTAATATCCATATCTACTTTGTACTGTGACAATGTCAATATCTCTTGGGGATCAGAATGACAATAAACGATTATTATTATTTAAAAGATGGATTATGTGATGAAAAATAAATGAGCGCAGTCGTTATTATGAATATCCCCTGTAGAGTATTCAGGATTTTTTCAGGTGCTGGGGGGGGGGGGGGGGGGGTTGCCATTAAGATAATTATATAAAACCGTCTAGACTCTAGAGGGTTAAGTTTCCTTCAGAAAATAATCTGAAAAGTCAAGCTGCGCTCTAGGATAAATAATTCAAACGGGACAAATATAATGTACAACATCTTAAATTTAGAATATTCTAAGTAGTGGTGCTAACATCCCCTTATTATGAAAAGAGCAAGTTTTGGTATTTTTAGTATGAGTTTTTATTTTAACCTATCGTTACTTAAGCATTTCAATTCTTGCACTGGGGAAGTAAAATAACTATGCAGTGATGAACAAAATAAAGATCTGAAAAATAGTCCTAAGGCCTAAGGTCCTATTCTCTGGAAAATCTATTAAATCTATCTATAAATTTTGTATTCCGAACATAAATCCGATATTTTTAACTTCAACGTCGCTTAACTTTTTTCCTTTTTTTTTCGAACGACGTGTTTGTATGATTTTGTATTCTGATGGCGGTACCGCGCCGTAAGTTCGCTAATATATTTCCTGGAGCATTTCTTTCGCGGGGGCACGTGCCCATCTTGAAAAGGGACCGAGCGATTTTTTTCTTCTGATGTAATATATTGGTGCGCTACTACCTGAAGAGAAATTTTATGGTCGATTGTGACCGCGGACGTGAGCATTAAATTACCAAACGTCTCTCCGCAAGATTTTATCTTCCGGCCCCCTACGATATAAAAAATGATCATCTGCTTAAAGCGAATATAAAAAATGATGAATTGCCCGCTCCGAGATAAACTAAATCGAAGAGATTTATTAGGATTAAAAGATAATCACGATATGATTTCATTCAGTTTTATCCAGTTCACAGGACATTCTTGGATTTATTATTATTACCGGGTTTTCTTTGGCGACTGTTTAATTTTAAATCCAACAGTGCTACATAATATCATTTTACTTCGAAATGCAGCTTCAATGAACGGTAAATACTTTCAAACGAAATCATATTATGTTAACCGTGAACTGTTCCATAAATAGGTATAATAGGTGTGGTTTTATGGCATTTTGGCATTTATGCTACAATTTGCTTATTGTAGACGTGGTTGTTGACGTGATTTGTGTTCAGTTTACTGCCCACGTGCTTACTTTTGAGAATATATTTGTTAAAATGGTTTCATGGTAACAAGAACTAAAAACCTTAGCTTGTAAGTATAGGACCGAATTATTTTGATACGCTATCGACTCTGCGATAACTTTACCTGAAATGAACTAATGAAACGCCGCTGTGAATGCCGCCAACCCAAGAAAGAGGAACCCGTTCGAAGTCGACCAAACACAGGAAATTACCATTCAGGCAGCAATTTGTATCTTGAACCACTTAGGTATGTTACGATAGACCACACAAAGATATATTTATACACTGTAGGCAAAAAAAAAACGGTACAAATCAATCATATTTTCAATAATATTCAGTCAATTAAAACATTTTCCTAAAAAACTAATTATTTGTAGTGTGAAGATTGAAACCACACCATATTCACAATAACAGAACGTTTCAATCCAAAGTTATGTTGCTTTATGTTTGGCTATGCAACATTTCTGATAATATCGGCCCAATTTAATGTTGAGAAGAAAGGTATATTAAAATCAACAGGTAATGACATTTGACTTGTTTTTGTAAAAAGCGGCACTAGAGATCTTATAGCATCGTATACAGGGTGATTTTTTTCTTATACAGGATGAAATATTCAAATTTTTGAATTTATGCTTTTCTATTTTTAAATTTATGTTTTTTCGTCAGTTTCAATTACGATGTATCACACTTGTTGTTTACTGAATATTTTAGATGTATGTTACCTGTTCTTGTTCTTTTGTTTGTTTTTGCTAAGATTGAACCGGAGCTGGAATCAACGTTTTTTTGAGTATGTCATGACTTCAAACCAAGTCTTCTAGGTTATTCTTATGTCATGTTTAAATAAAGAGCACTTCCAACATCAGTCTGAAGCCAGTCTGAATTAATTGTGTTGGTCTTTTTTAGATATTTTTCATTAGAAGATGTAATTTTTACGGGAAAAACAGCAAAGACCTTACTATCAGGCAAGTGAAACCAAACTGCCACAATTTTAGTTCAATAAAAAACGATCTTGATTTTAATACCAAATCACTCCAGAAGCAAAATTTTATGTCTTTGCTGCAAAAACACAAAAATTTGCAAAAAAATTCAGCTCAATAATTGTAGTATAATATGGAAAAAAGGTAAGAAAAATCTAAAAAAATTCATAATCAAACTTGGCGCCCATATGAAAACTAAACGTTGCCATAGTTAATTCACCATCTTTAAAGATAATTTAAGTTCGCAATTGGACTTTTCGTGCCTATACAATGGAATCGTTTTTCTATCTATGCAAACGTTCAATTCAGCTGATCTTTTGAGTAAAATCAGCAAAAAATTTAAAAAGAGATGTTTCAAAATTTCATTCTGTATACTAAAAAATCAGCTTGTATACGTTGCTATAAAATCTTTACTGTTCCTGTTGATCGAAAGAAAACAAATGTCATTACCTACTAATTTCATTACACCTTTCATTTCACATTAAATTGACCCAATATTATCAGAAATGTTGCATAGCCATAGATAAAGCAACATTACGTTGGATTGAAACGTTCAATTATTGCAAATATGGTATGTTTTCAATATAAGCAATTCACAATATAAGCAATTAGATTATCAAAGAAATGCTTGAATTTACTTATTATGCTTGGAAATATGAGCAATAGAAAATTTGTACCGTTCTTTGGCCCAAAGTGTATATGTTATGTTAATTATTTAATATTTAATTATTATTTATTAATTTATTAATCATTCAGTGTACAAACGGGCGTAGCCCAAACCAGTACACACATATAGATATACAAGAGTAATATATAAAATAGTCCAGTAAAAGATTTACAAAATTAACATAAAATTATTAATAAAAATTTAAACAATTCTGGGAAATGAATCTGATAAACAAACCAGGAAGAAATTTGAAAAAGCAAACAAACTCAAATCACGAAAGAAAAGAAAAGAAAATAAACTGTGTAGCGAAGCGGAATAGGGAAGTGGTGGTAAGACAATGCTCAAGGGGGACGCAAGACTCGTAGCGGCTTACGTTTAAACGAGAGGAGTTACGTTTGATATTCTGTACCAGAATTACAATTTTTCCGTATATAACACAGCTAGTGTAATAATAGTTTACACATTTTCAGATTCTTCATATACCATAGACCTAATCAGCTAGGAACCTACCACTATGGCACACAGGTCACATTTTTTTTTACTATGGCCGACCAGTGGTGCCAATGTCATAGAGTAAATATTCACATTTTGAATCAAAACTTTCTTTTAATGTATTTTATTTCTATTATTTGGTATACCTTTGCCTAACAAACCTTTGCCTAACAAGTTTATTTTAATAATTATCGTAAAATATCTTGTTCCGTCGATCGTTTATTTATGGGTCAGTTTAGTGAATAGGAAATCGTTTATTAAACAACTCTATTAATGCATGATTTGTTATAGCCTTTGATTGGCCAATCGAACATATGTGAAATGAAACCTTCCAATCAAAACATGCCGCCCTCTAGAACTGTCAGTCAAATTACATAACCTAAAAAATATATAATATATAAAATATCATATAACCTAAAAAGACATTGGCGAAGAAAAATCTATGTAGACGACGCTAGAAGAATATGATCGACGAAAAAAATTTGTAACCAACTCGAATATTAAACGGCGATTAATGATCTCGACAATAAACGCACTCGCTAATCGCTCGTGCGTTAAACAGTCACGATCATTGATTGCCCTTTATAATACACTTGTTGGTAAATAACTAACTATGAAAGTACAGTTGCACCGAACTGAAATGTTTCGAGAGGTACAAACGCTGATGGGCCGTATCGACTTCCGGCTCGAATCGGAAGTTAGTGACACTGGTACCAGCTTGAGAAATATCGTTGAGAAAATATGTCATGTGATGCACCATAAGAAAGCTCTTTTAAAGTCAAATAAGTATTTTCTAGAACCTTTTCTATTTATCTTTATTGAGTTGAAGAGAGACAACACTAAATATGGTGTGTGAGGCATTATAGGAGCTACTTTAAAAACTAATAATTTTCGATTAAAACTGTTCTTGATTCAACATCACTTAATGAAGGAAATAGATAGGTGATGTTGCCACAAATTTCAAAAACAGCACCTTCTCTATCCTCAATTTCGTTAAATAAAAAAGTTTCATACAAAATGTATTTAATTTTAAAAGAGCTTATCTTGAGTTATTTTTCATATCCCGCGTCTAAAGATGGTATAAGTGTGTTACTACCTACTATCACCAACGTCCCTCACCAGGTCTCATTAACTCTCTTCAGTGACGGGAAATCTGTCGTGAAATTTGTAAACAAATTTCTTGGAAAAGTGATTTGCCTTTAGATGAGTCATCAAATAATACCGTTAAAACTCCGTTTTGCCTATGTTGTTTCTAAAGTCCGTACTACTATCAACCTAATTCCGATTTAAACTGGACATTGGTAATATCATCATATTTTGTCTGCCTAAAAACTTTCTTCTGTAGTCTTCGTCTTTTGTAGTAAATGTGTATTATTTATTATTTTCTAGACTAAAATATAATTAAAATGTGTCCTCTTGGATTTCTGACATCACTTCTGGATTTAGCATATCCAAATACATAACGATTCATAATGTCCATGCGTCGAGAAAACCTTGTAAATTAGTGTTGCCGTGTGTAAACATTTCTTTTAATTAACACTAATTGAGATATTAGTACTAATTGATAACTGATATTCATTGATAACTAAGTGAATCATGGACATTGTAGATGGAGATAAAATCGCTCTTTTTGATTTCGTAGGCATCAACTACTAGAAAATATGGTTATGAAACATCATTAAATCTCCTACCAACTTTTAGAAAATACAGATAGTGTCCCATGTGAAAAACACAAGTAAACACAGGTTTAATCAAGAAATGCGCTAGAGGTCTAGCCGGTATGTTCAATAAAATTAATAAACGCAAGAGCAGCAAATTTTTAAAATTAAATTTCTTATTAATTTTAACGTCAAGTGGTATATTCTGTAAGTGGATTTTTTTAGAGATATATGCGCTTTTCTTTCTTTACAGTGAATATCAAGAGGAGGGACTACATAAATAAAAAAAATATATATATAAGGATATACTAGCTATTTAAACTCCCTTAACTTAATTGGTGAGATAAAACAGGTAAAATTATATGGCAGCCACCCATAGACACGAAAACCAATCCAAATATAATTTCGATTATTTAGTTAAATAATTTAAAATAACACTCATATAAATTACATATTTATCATATACTTATTATTAAATGAAATACTAATATTAATTTTGTTAATATAAAATAAGCCAGACAGTCAAAAAATTGATTAATATGCACAAGTACCCTTTACGAGGTTAATAAAATAACCAAATGCACATTTTAATATTATGTTTTCGTTCCAGTTCTGCACCGAGTAAATAAAAGGCCTTTGTCCGTTCAGTGCACATAATTAATTCTATTACATCGTACTCTTTCGTCCTTTGATATCACAATTTGTATACAAACTAAAATTAAAAGTTGTGTTGATAAAAACGTAGGTGTACATACAAATTTATATATTATATTTATATCGTCCTTTGTGAAATATTTTGTATTATAATAATTTTTCGATTTGGAGCCAGGCGCCTCCACCATTATAGAAACTCGACCCTACACGGTCTGAATACCCTTACCTACTATGGGAGCCGACTTGATGTAAATTTGATTTCAGGTAGCTTTAAAAGAGTATATCTTAGATATTCCAGTATTAATTTTAGTAACAAAAAAATAATAATAAAATAAAATATTGGTTTGGGTCATTTTAAAATTTTCTGTTCCAACGGTCTTTATTGTGAAGCAATTTTTCACAGTTTCAGAAAAATAAACACATTTAGATATTTTTATTATATTTGAAATTTATATTAATGAGATGAATTAAATAATTATACAATAGATTAATAATAAATTTTACTAAATGCTGAATAATTCATTCCTGTTTATTTATTTATAGATTCATAAATTTAAAATGACATTATTATTAAAAATTTAATATGTTTTTTTATAAATTTGGTTTAGTAACAATGCTAGGACCTTTGAATTAGAAATATTACAATGGGCATTTAAGCACGTAATATTATTATTTATATAATTCAGAATCGTTTAACTCATTAAGAAAGATTCCCATGCATTTTCGCAAACACGGACACAAAACGCTTGAAGCTCAAATGTGGACTTTATAACATTTCTATAAGAAGTGCAGTTTATTAAATAAACATGTTAAGTCGCCATGGGCTTTAGATGAATTATTAGATGAATTATACTTAGTAAAAAACCAGAGTATTTGTCAAAAATATAAAAACGTAGCTTAAACTAAACTTACTGGCCACAGTGAACACAATCGATTAAGTAAAAACTGATTCTGCGATATAAAGAAGCATACCAAAAAACAGCTTTTTATTGATTTGGTTCATTGTTTACCAACACTTTGTACTTATTTATTTATATTTGACTTTTGACAAATTAAGTTCTTGAAAAAATATGAAATGGTAAAAAGTATGGATATGAAAAACAAATTGGGAGGGTAGTGTAATGAATATTTGGTTCTGAATAAAATTACTGGCAAATTAATTAATGCCATTAAATCAGCGATAAAGTAAAGATAGGATTCGTTATAATAGTTATATAATCGCATTTACTTAAGTATGGATTTTGAAATATAAAATTTACTAGAATATATGAGTTTAAGCTGGATTTTATACTAAATCAGTAGTTCTCTTCCTGTTTATAGCTTTTTTCTTATATTTATTTGTAACATCCAAAATTTCACCCAACAACTTTTGAACAACAATCTGAAGTACCTGACATGCTACCACATCTTTCTCCTCAAACATACCAAAATAAGTTTATTCCTCAAGTAAAATACCAGTAAGTGTAGAAAAATCGGATATTCGCCATCCAAAATTGTTTTTAAAAAAATGCAAAACAAATAGACAATAATAGATCATTAATTAAAATCTAATATAAACTACCTGCCAAAAAATCTTCGCTCTAAAACTCGTAATATTCGCGAAACTTCGCGTGATATTTGAATTTGTTGCGCTTCGCGCCGCACAGCAGACCGGATGGATGATACAGCGCGCGGTTCGCGGACTACTACGAGAAATATCAAGTGGACGGAGGATCGCGCCGGCTTTCCGTGCGCCAGACTTGCGCGCCCAAAGTTGGTACCGCGTGTTTGTGTGTCTGCCGGTGCCAGACTGCGCGACACAACTTTACCGAACTACAGACGCGACGACAGAGCGAGAGCGGGGATGCTGAGAAGGCGTGGACCACGGAACGCCGCCGACCGACGCCGCGCCGCGCCGGCCGCCCTGTCAAAAAACAACACGGCTGCCCTTGACGTGACTGTGTGCATTATTCGCGACCCAGTCTCGAGCTCTGTCGTCGCTTTCTGGATGCTATATCGGTAATTATTGATGTTACCGACTGGGTGTCAATAGTTCACGGTCAGCTGTCACTGTCAGCATTCAAACTTCAAATGTTCCTGTGGCCGCTTCCCGAACAGACTGTTGAGTATGCCTGATGCTACAGGAGATAATAGATCGTTTATCAATTTTGGCAGAAATGTAATTAATTTTGAATAATTACGATTACCGCAAAAGCGTTGATCGCACCCATTGTCTATCGTATACGGTACATAGGTGAAAGGGGAAATGACAAGATCATCAAGGATGTTCAGGGTGGAATATTATTGAAAATGCTAAACAAGAAAAGTCTAGTTTTTCTAATATGAAAATGCACCAGCTATCCATGGTACCAACAGCTCAGGAAACAATAGGTCAAAAGCTGTACCTCAAACTTTTCGAAAATAATCTGATATGGCTAGGCACATGGCTTTATCATACAATATATAAAATTAATAGTTTAGCTGCATGAGAATCTATTTTATTGAGATAAATCGTAGGTATTGTCAAAGCATCAGCATTTGACACTACCTATACTACGTCATTAGAATAAAAGTTATTTATGTCACAAGTGCCCAAAGTACGGAATAGCGCGACGAGTGGTGATGCGGCGCGTCACCGATGGCGGAGAGTCGCCGGCGCATGTGAGCGAAAAAATTAAAAATGGTTATATTTCTGTATAGGAAATGTTAGGTTGGTCCACTTTGACGAAACGTCAAGTTTAAAAAGCTACTCCAAATTCTGACAGATTTATATTTGTTCATGACACTGTAGATGTCACATCCGTACCAAAATACTAAAATAAAACTACACTCATCGCTATACTTTATTTACAATTTTCTCAATTTATCGTTTTAGAATTAGATATAAAGACGGGTTGATAATATCAACAAACAATCAAATTGGCGATCTTATTTTATTTAAAATTTGTATTTTTTTAATTTGCCGCACTAGAGCGGCAACGTTCCATAGCGGTTCTCCAACCTCTGATGAAATCAGCTATTTTCGAGTGTGACAGCACAAATAAATATTTCTTAAAATCCTGGCTACTATGTAGTTTCATATCAATGCAGATGCGACCGATCTCGATCAAAGAGAATTTGCTCTTGCAGCTAAACTATTAATTTTACCAAAAAATGTCATAGGCATAAATTATTCAAAATTTCGTCTACTTTAATTTATTATTTAACTATTTTGACGAAATTACAGAAATGGCGGCTCATTAGAAAAATCCTTGAAAAAGGTTTAGAGTTCTTTTGGACCTTTTTGAACCAAAAGCTTTTCAGCTCTAAGTTAGGTCATGAAACTTCTAAATATGAACTTTCGTCCCTATACCTTTAGTAGTTTCTCCGGAATCGTCGCCACAAAAATCGTTTACACACACACACACACACACAAACATTTTTTTGTACCTTGGTAAAAAATGTTCAGGGGACCCAAAAATACCTATTTCCGCTAAAATCTCAACTTTTTTGGCACGATTACAATACATACTGCGTATGATAAAGTAAAAAAACTTCCAACCTGAAACGTGAAAATAGTTCTTGAAATAAGAAAAAGTTTGATCATTAATTTTTCTGCATAGTCTTGATGCAACACCAGTCATAGGCCGATCAAACAATCTAAAGCAAAGCGACCAGTGGCTCACCATGGATTGCAGGCTAATAATTCGCCGTGAACAGTGAACTTAGCAAAAAAAAAGAAAGAATTTTACCTCAAAACGGTCACGATTTCGTAATTCTAGCACGTGTACAAAAATAATAACAAAAACAAATAAATAAGCTATCGAAGGAAAGGTAAGTGCAAAACTACTTTATTTGTGTACAACTGCTGATGATTTTTTAGAATATTTTTAAAGCAGCTTGAGATCGTATCTGTGCATGACACAAGATATATTGATATATTGATATCCAGGTGGAAACCGCGTTGAGGACTTTGACTTTTGACTTTGCTTCAAAGTCCTCAACGCGGTTTCCACCTCAGACTCAGACTCAGACCGCGGAAGTCTATAATCTAGATATACAAGATATATTATTCAAAATAATTTACAAAAACATCAAAATCGGTTAGTAGTCACAAGAAATAAATGACTAACCTTAATAACTTGATGAGTAAACAACTATTGAGGCAGTAATTTTTGAATCAGATATGCATAATATGATATAAATATGATATCAGTACGAAAGCAGACGATCAGGATGTTAGAGAGTATGTTGATGTTATAGTAATAAAAGTATGATAGTAATAAAAGTATGAAAATATAATAAAAGAAAAACATAAACTCTGTTGTCAATTTAGTTAATATTTTTCATCTCCTAGATACAAATTTAAATTTATGACAAACTCCACTGGCAATGAAGCTGCAATATTATTAAGAATCAAATAACAATTAAATTAACATAGTCACTATAGTCTACTTGCATTTATTTATTACTTTATCATACGCAGTATGATATAGAATTGTAATCGTGCCGAAAAAAAAATTGATTTTAGCGGAAATAAGCCATTTTGGGTTCCCTGAACATTTTTGACCAATGTACAAAAAAATGCTGCATGAGTAAATTGTATTTGATTGAGATCGGTCGTGTCTGCATCTTAGTTTGCCGAGATTTGACAGCTATTTTCATTCTAATGTCAGTAGGTAGTGTCAAACGCTGATGTGTCGATAATACCTACTCATAATAGTAAAAATATCTTTAAAAAAATCAGTTTTTTAATTCGCAGTGATTTATTTTTCAATATAAAGAACTATCAGTGTCACTATTAAGAACAGAAAGAGATTCGAAATGTAAAAAAGAGCAAAACAACACATCCGAGGACCCATAGGATCGGACCGCACCTGAGACTTCCGTGAGGGGGAGAGGTTGACAAATGGTGTTCTGGAGTCTAGACTATAAAAACCTGGCCTTTTCTAAAAACTATTCCTGTCCGTGAAATGTCAATGATATTGGATTATACTAATTCAAATGACAGTAAAAATTAAAAATGTTTTTAATAATAAAATTGCATGTCAAATTCGAAGGTACTTCTTTTCTCTCAATGGCGAGTGATTTATTAATAATCAAGTAATTCATTATCCAGTTAATAAGTACCTCCTTCCTTGCGATATAGAATTTATTTATTTTTGGCTGTTACATTCAGGCACTCCAAAAAACAGCGCCCCTAAATGAATTATCAACCCTGAGGGTGTTTCACAAATATGGCGAAAGTAATTCGTTCAGGCATAAACACCAGAAGTGTATATCCGGGGGGAAGTTTTCCGGAAAGTTATCCGTATCTCGCGGAGAGATGCCAACTTAAATAAAAGGGAACACGAAAATACTTTTCGGTATAACGTGGCAACATATGAGCTTCTGAGATGTGAAAATACTGTGCACGGTTAAGAAAAAAATAGATTGGTATCGTGAAGAGTATTACTCTACTCTTGTTTGTGGCAATATGTAATTGAAAACCAGCAGCTGAAAACATGTTTTGTGAGCCTTCTTAATCTTGGGAAAGGAGAAGCACTCCTGGATATAAAAATTGCAAATTTAATACATTTATGCCATTTAAACTTTACATATGTAATAAACGATAATTTTTTGTCATTTTGGCGGATGCGCCGGAAGAATTTAAATCTTTTTAAAAATTCTTAAATTTCTTAACATATTTTTATAAAATCTACCATCTTTTGTCGTTTACAATAGAGTGACTTTACCTATAAATAAATTTGCCATGCCGAGCTAAATCAATAGAACCAACAAAACGCAAAACATCCAAAAAGGCATTTAATTAATTACTTTTATGCATTTTAATTACTTCCTACTGCTTCTCCCGCTACTTTGCATCTTTCATTTATTTGTTTTGCATGAACGTGTGCATCGTAATTTATTTAAAAAGAGGCGGTAAGCAATTAAAAATTCTCCGCTGTTGAATTTATCCCCTTTCGGTTTAGCGAGCGTGTCTATTGTAGGTAGGTGCTGTTTCACGAGGGGAGGAATTAAGGGATTTCAGGAGCTGAGTTTAATTTTTTAAGTGCACCGGGCTGAGTTTAGCAGAATTTAGAATTCGGAACACGGGATTTAATTTATTGAGCGCAATTATTCACCGGTTTGTTGGGTACGGAGAAAGAACACTGGAATCGAAATCGGTGGCTCGCATAGCGATACGCCTAAATTTGTTGAGGTTGGATAGGGTTTGGTTTATCTTTGAATTATGCGCTAGTAGACTGCTGCTATGAAGCTCCAACTGCGCTGTAAAATATATTGCGATACGAAAAATAAATAAATAACCGTTATTAGTAAAATTTGTTTCTCGCGGTATTCCGTATAACTGGGAAGAATAATGTTTTACACAATATAGTATGGCAACATACGGGTAAACTTTTTAAATCCTGCTGTCGAAAAGTAACGAAAAGTACTCTGCTGCAACAGAAATAATGTGATTTTCTAACATAAATTGATTTAATTTACATGCTCATTACGCAGGTGTATCTGAAATTAATACACTCATGTTACTCAATAAGAGAAATAAAATTTTTTAATAAGTTGTTGTCATACCTTTCAGTTTATAATTCACCCTAATATTTCCAATAAATTGTCAACTTGGAGTATTTACAAACCTACCCCTCATCAATATAGCGAAGACAGTTGACAAATCGCCACGCATATGAACTGCCAAACAATGTGCTTAAAAATTGGGAATTTCTATTAATTAGATTACTGCAATTATCTGTATATACTACAGTAGAAGGCCGCAGAAAATTGGGATTAAGACAAACTGAAGGATATTTGTTGTCTTGCGTTTTGCAAATACTGCATTTTCGGCTGTTTTCGACAGTACCACAGGTCAAATTCGGTAAAATTTTGGACATTTATGAATTTCGGCGTATAATACTATGAATATAACCTTAACTTTTAAAATTTAAGACGCAGACAACCAAGATTTTATATCCTTCGTATAAACAGTAGGACGACGAGAATTTGCCTGGTTTATAAACATTTAAAACGTAAAATTTGCCTGGTTCGTAAACGTCAGGAACTATGGAAATACTTGTGGCAGAATTTTCTTTCGTGTATACCTGGATATTTACTCGGTACATACTGGATAAATAGATTTAAATTGCTGATTTTAGGAAATACAAATAAAAAATCTAATATAATAAAATTATAAAGGGGATAAAACTTATTATCAACTAAGTGCCGTTTTTATAATTGTGGTATATACTTGGATCAGCATAATACTTGGAATGACCTGCTCATTTCCTATGAAAACACGATGGTGTAACCAATGTCAGGCGGCTTCGTCCAATGATTAAACTATAGTTATAAAAACTGGCCATAAAAGATATAAATTTATACTAAAAAAACTACTATGTTATACTAGTACAGTGCACAGTGGCACACCGCTTAATGTGGGCTAAATTGCAAAATATAACTCCATTTCGGAAAACAAGTCATTCGACCAAAATGTAATATAATTTTATTCTTTCTAACATCTAATTCCTTGTTAGTACCTTAAGCCGGCATTTTAACAAATCTAATGTGTGGCCAGAAAAAGTTATCATATTAGGTGTTGGTCATATATTGTACGGCCGCTGCATTATTGCCAGAAGTGACAATAAAAATATTATGTAATCCTGTCTGTGTCGTTCTTAGTCCTTTACAGATTCGCTTAAATTCGCTTTCGTTTCTGAAAACGGATAATAACGGCAACATAATCCTAATACATATATGTGCTGCTTTAGACAGACACCGTCCGAGAAAGAAAGAAAAACAAATCGACTCGCAAAGCACGTAGCCGAAAACATGAGCAAATCATAAAAGTTTTGTGGAAGTGTCGACCCACTTGATCGCTGACAAACTGGTGTGTTATCTCGGTATAGGTCAGGCTAGTAAATTCAATAACAGACACATATTTGACTCGTTCGCCAAATTCGTGTAAAATGTAATAATAATAAAAATCTGATGTGGCCAGGGACATGACTTTATCATACAATATATAAAATTATTATCTATTGGACTGAGATAATTCGTGTCCGCATTAAAATTAAACTATTTAGCCAGGATTTGACAGATGTTTTGATACTATTGACAGTAGGTATGTCAATGCATCAGCATTTGACACTGTTATTAGCATAAAAATATTTGTCAAATCCTGATTTCATATCAATGCACATGCGACCGACATCTCGATCAAACAGAATTTGCTCTTGCAGTTAAACTATTTTGTTATAGAGATAAACGCAAGATCAGTTTTATTTATTTTACCAAAAAATGTCATAGACATAAATTATTCTGAATTTCCTCTACTTTTATTAATTTAACTTTTTTGACGCAACTATAGAAATGTAAAAGAGAGAAAATCGCTAAAAAATGCTAAGAGTAAACATCCAGCCCCTTTGGACCCTATTGAACAAAAAGCTTTTCAGCTCTAAGTTTGGTCATGAAACTACTAAATATGAAGTTTCTCCGGAATCGTCGCCACAAAAATCGGGTACACAATTTTCTGCAAGGTTACTATACTTTGTCATACTACGTATGATAAAGTAAAAAGGTTGTTGGTTCTGATGATTAATATATTATATTGGCTTCCAGGATACTATATTTTCGGGTTTTACCCCGTCTTCAGTGCTAACTACAAAATATCATAAAGAATTATGCGCAATAAAAGTTAAAAGTTTTAAAGTTAACATACCGTCCTACAATCTTTCTTATATTTATTCGCGAAAAGATAACATTGCTATCCGCACTCGAAATACACATTGACTTCTCCATGCATTTGCCTGTTGAATTGACGTTTCGCAACCGCTGACGTTCTGAATACTGTCAAAAGATTCAAAATATCCTAGCTACCTACTATTAATGCAGTCACGATTTCGATCAAATAGAATTTGCTCCTGCAGCTAAACTATTAATTTTACCAAAAAATGTTATAGACATAAATTATACAAAATTTCCTCTACTTTAATTTCTTATTTATCTATTTTGACGAAATTACAGAAATGGCGGCTCATTTGCGAAATCGTTGTAAATTGCTAAGAGTAAATAGCCGGTTCCTTTGGACCCCTTTGAACCAAAAGCTTTTCAGCTCTAAGTTTAGTCATGAAATTTCTAAATACGAACTTTCGTCCCGACACCTTGAGTAGTTTCTCCGGAATCGTCTCCACAAAAACGGGTACACACACACATACACACACACACACACACACACACACACACACACACACACACACACACACACACACACACACACACACACACACACACACACACACACACACACACACACACACACACACACACACACACACACACACACACACACACACACACACACACACACACACACACACACACACACACACACACACACACACACACACACACACACACACACACACACACACACACACACACACACACACACACACACACACACACACACACACACACACACACACACAGACATTTTTTGTACCTTGGTCAACAATGTTCAGGGGACCCAAAAAGACCTAGTTCCGCTAAAATCTCATTTCTTTTTCGGCACGATTACAATACTTTATTATACTGCGTATGATAAAGTAATAAATTATTGAATAAATAAAAATTAATCAATATAACATCTTCAAATAGTACACGCAAAATCCAAGCCCATGCATAACTACATGGCCTGCTCAATTTAACCGCCACTATAAATTCTCAAGAAAACAGCAAAAATACCCTTGTGACATTCAATTACATTCTCGGTATACATTAAAACTTTTTGACAGTCCTTTAGTTAAAGAAGAGGAATAGTGTAGGTTTTATTAAGATTGATCAAAGGCTGAACGAGATACAGCCTATTGAATATCCCGATTGTTCAAATATTCCGTGTAACCTAATCAGTTATTAATTAATTGCGGATACTAATTTACATATTTGGGACTTTTCCATTTTTAGATAGTCCGAAAAATGCTCGTTAGTTTCAGTGTTAGGTTTATTGCAGTATATCCAAGGGTACTTGAGTAATTAGCGTTTTTCTATACACGTAAATTCCCATGACTGGGGGGGGGGGGGGGGTAGGCGACAATAGTCGCATAACACGCCGACTTCTACCTCAAGGCTAAATAATCGCGATCGGACTTTTTACTTGCCGCCTAAATGACGCCATGGATAAAGTGCGCATGTAAGGGGACTGGGCATATAATTAATTAACCAAATAAAATTGAGCAAAAAACTAGCGACACTAGTGGAAATATCAGTTCCATCCTAGAGGATGTCGGTAAGTAGGATAGCAGGATTAACACTTACTAGCATAAGAGGGTTTACACAGTGACAAAGTGTTATCAGGGTAGTCAGTCCTACAGCTCTGGTTGTAGTTATGACAGCATAGCAGTGAGGTTTTTAAAAGTTATGCCTGCCATCCTGAGGAGAAAGCACAAGAGGTCAAATGTGGCCTAGCTGCAGTGGGAAAACTGTACCACAACCTTCTATATAAACGCCAACCTAGTAAAGAAAAGCACATTCAATAGAAATTTATCAAAAGTAATTCTATTTTTGAAGTCTGTAGGCCAAGTTTCGACTCCGGTCTATACGAATCTCTTTCGGGGAGTTTAATATCGTCGAAAGTCAAATAAATACGACATGAGTGACGTGAATCACACACGTGTTGATATGATGGCGGAGTCGAAAGGTCAAGTAGATAAGTTAGGGTGGCACAGATTAGAAAGGAGTCCAATGTTCAATTTGCCCTGGAGTCCCGCTAGTTGCTACTAATAAGCATGCATTAAACACGCAAGTTCTTAAAAATTTACAGTATTCTTGAGCGTAACACTTTGAGAGAAGACATTTTTTAGTCTAAATACTAGGTAAATTACCGGGTAAAATCCAGAGAAATTTATAATCCTTTATATAATCTTTATAATCCCGATTCTCGGGATTTACATTTTAAAATCCGGGATGAGACTGACCACTAGAAAGTGGACTTAAGAATTTATTTTTGGAAAAAATAAAAAATATACGCTATAACATATATTTTGAGAAAAAAATATAGAAAAACTTAATGTTAACCTAAAATAGGAATATGTTGATAATATATTTTGCGCATCTAAAAGGTCCTTTTTACGCCTGCTGACATAACTGTCGCATATTTCAAATTATTGACAGGGACGCCAATGTTAAGTTCTTCACTAATAAAAATACCATTCAATATGGCAGGTATTTTAGAAAGTTGCACACAGTCAACATTAATTATTACTTCATAAAAAAATCTTTTGTCAACTAATTCGCTAATAGGACCATGATCTTTCTTTGTATGTTGGATCAAATTATCGACAATTTGAACGGAAACTACGAACGCCATATTTTGTTGTCCGCTATTGTCCGCTAAAAAGAGGTAAATACAGTTCGTATAGGTAAACACGCTTACAAGAATGAAAAAAGCAAATATTACAAAAATAAGGTGCAATAAAGGCAACTAAAAAATAACGGTAAATGATTTGTTTTGTCCTAGTTCGAAAAGATTCTTAAGAATTGACAACCAGATTCTTAAGAATTTTAAGCGGTCTCTAATGATGACCTCTATTGGTGTTAGGAACTAAACGACCCTAGAGCAGACCACTTAGGGAAATGCTGTCAGAAAATACATTCAGTATTCCAAGTAAAGGTATAAGGTAAATACTTTCTTTTAGACTAGCTTGAAAACACATATTTCCTTTTTGGAAATCCATGAGATATAAATATATTTCTATTTTTAGTTGTGGCAATATAAAATTTTCGTATGACCCTAAAATTTAAAACTAAAACTAAATTTTGGAGTAAAAAATATTCTCTTCCATTTGGAAAAGAAAGGCTAGTTTCTATGGCAACAAGGCCGAATAACTTTCAAACAAGTAACATGTTGTAATTACATTAACACTTTTAACTCAACATTTTTGTTGATAACAGAACAACTAATTTGTTAAACATTACCTTCTTTTATCAAACTCTTTATCCGCTCTGTCATCTATTTGGTATATCTGTTAATGTTCTGTATGTCTTAAAACATTAAAAATCTATAAAAAGTCAACAATTTAGACATTGAAGTAAAATATTTATCTCAAGTTTTTTTATTAATTGTTAAAAAGCATTTCTTTTTGTTTAATGTTATCTCTAGAAGACGGATTTTGCTTTTTTACATAATTAAGCATAAAAATATGTATTTAATTTTTTTTTCAATTAACGTAATTCAATTGCTCTGTAATCAAATGCTTTACTCTACAATAAATTGTTTCAGTCCCCTGAAAATGACAACATTTTAAAAACATTTAACCCCAACTGCAAGGATTGAAAAATCTGCGGGAATTGCACCCACTAATGCCGATGAAATAAAACCTTCATAATAAAAATCGATAGAAAGTGACATTCAATAATATAAAAATTTAGTAAGTTAAAGTACCTAATTTGTCAAAAATACAAGCTACGTAACTTTCCTGACCAATAATAAACAAAATCTGAAAAGTGATAACTGTTAGGTATGCCTTCTTCGTAGAATCTGAACCTGAAGACAAAAATGAGAACCTGAAGGCAAAAAAACTAAAATGTGTTTAGAAAACTGCAAAAAAAACAAAATGGCATTTATTTTTTTAAAAGTCGGCACACTTTGGAAATTGTGCTTTCAGATTCAGATTCTACGGAAGCAGAAACTACCAGAAGCAGTTTGTACTTGTCCGATTTAGTTCTTTGTTGGCCCGGATAATCAATAGGACGTACTTGCTACTGTGCTAAAGCTAATACAAGTGGTATGTACTGTTTTTACTGTGGTAAAACAAAAAGGTCTTTTTTAAATATTTTTAAATCGAACATATTATCGATATCAAACTTTGTAGGAATTAAGTATGGACGTAAAAGAATATTTGAGAGGGTCCCGAAGGAAAAAAATATGTTTTTTTCTACATAAATAATGATCTATACCCTCGTGTATAGTGTACATTTTGCCAGCAGTACTGTAATAATTGCTTTTTTGCGGTACTATAATTGCCGCTTAATGCTGGTTGGCACAATAAAATATTAATAGCTAGGCAGATGTTTCTGTTGGTCGTTATTTTCGCTATATATATAACGTAATTCGTAAATCATTGAACCGGTGAATGTTTTAATTGAACCATTATATTGATATCGAACTGTCACGGTTTGTACACGACCAGCTCCACTATAAATAAAAAATAATGGTTTTCCAATACCACCAGAGGTCTAATTCCTAATAATGGTCGGAATTCTTGACGATTAACTTCAACCATCGATAACTAACCCACTGACAATTACAGTTAAATATTTCGTGTCGATCAATAGTATTTCACGTCATTTACCATTTAATTATCACATGTTATTTAGCGTTGGTTCTGTGTAATTGCAACCGTATATAACTGCAGTAAATTGCCTGATTTATGGAAACGGTCGATCTGAACTGCCAACTAACCGTGTCCGAATCGATTACACATTAAAGAGCGATTTAATTATATAGGTGGAGAGGCGCCCGGTGCAGTTTTATGTAACGGCCCTCGTTTGCATTTAAACAGGGTTCGATTCCGCAGACCCGGAATTGGGTATAATTCCTAGCCACTGGGGGCAATTGAAACTGTCTCCCTTATCTACAATTATCACAGTGCCGCACTTAAAACTTGTGGTCTATATCAGCAATTATCAACTAGCATAGCGATTTGATACTATGTAATCGAAGCTTATTGAATTCTCTTAGTGGGTGTAGTAAGCTCCTAAGTAAAGGTAGGCTATAATAATGATAATGGTTCCAAATACACTAAGATGAATATTACGTATGCATTTGCAAATCCACGAACTACTGTCAAACCACAGAAGAAAGTTTTCATCTACGACTCAACGACTCACAAAAACGTAGCTATGGAGATATAGCTAAAATGACACCCAGCAGTGATTTTCATTTGTTTGGTGTTTTGTTATGACACTTCGATGTTTTAAGATCATACCGATCTGTTATCATAAAACACCAAACTGTCGTCCATGTACATTTTCTGAGAATTAACAGTTTAATATATAACGCATGTTAATTACACTGTGTTAGAGTGAAAACATACTTTTCACGAGACATAGTCTAAGTTGTTGAGCAGGTAGAACTGAACATAATGGTATCGACGAAACACTTCCAAAATCTCGATTTTTTTCAATAAAACTTGTTTTGGGTACATCCGTGTGTATAAAAAAGCAGAACTCCGCCGTTTTCCATTCAATTTCCAAAATAAAAAATGCATTTGAAAAAGAGAACACAGACCATTACAAGGATGTACTGTTCCGTTAGTTCCAATAAAAAGTCGAATAGTTATCGACGCTCATATTCAGAAGTTTCCCATTATTTTCAGATTTTCCGAACTTTAACGACAGTTTGATGACCTGTTTGAATCCATAATATTTTATTTCAATTTTTTTATTGAAAGCCCATTTAAGGCCCCCGTATCCCCCAATCAAACGTGAGTTGCCGCTCTTTTCTCCAGAGCTTCCAAACAAAAGTGTTACTAGATGTAGATGGCGACACAACTACCAAATCTCCATTTATCCCGTATATTTTTATTTGCGGCACTAACAGTATACAATTTCTCCTAACCATGACAACCACGAAAAATACCAAGACGAGGTTATCTACTTCTCAATATAAGGTTATGTTCGTTATTGTAGACATTTCTTTTCGAGAGTGATTTATTTATGAGTGTGTCTCTCAGAATGAATATTGATCGATTATTTGTTTATAGGGAATTTATTGATAGGTACGTACACAATTTCAGTGGCTTTCATATTTTCTAAATAAATATTGATATTGTTTAAGGTGCTCCATTTCCATATAAAACTTTACATTACCATCCAAGGACAACAGCACTGTATACTTAAGGCTGAATACGAAGTATCATTAGCGGCTGGTTTAAATTTTGATCAGAGATGGTCTGAGATAAATATCCCTAAGTACGATTAGACGGTAACTCAAATTATGTTGTATTACATAACGTAGCTCTCCGTAAAATTACTCGTAAAATGACCATTATAGTACCTTTATTGCAGCAGCCCATTCCGAAATAACGCCATATAATGGAGATCGTATCATTCGTCGTTTTTTGGTTGCTCGACGCAACTGGAATATTTCAATATTTTATTACGCAGTCTTGAGGGGAATGAATTTATGTTTTAAATAATGCTTACCGTAAAACCTTTTCACATAGAAAAGATAATTATTTGTGCAATTTAAATGTAATGAACTCTGCCACATTGAAGTAGGAAGGTATATGATTAATAATTATGTACATAAATATAGAAGTAAATTGAAATTGTGTGTTGTTTACTATTTACGCCAAATTCAGCAGCAATAAAGAAGTCAAAAATGAAGAAGAGAAAAATACTAATAAAATACTGACAGATTTTTGTTTTATCTTATGATTATTTAGCTGTCGTTTAACCTGTACTTTACAATGACGGTATAACTATTTAGTATCAGCTTTCCTCCGAAGAAAGGGGCTTTGTGACTAAATTATCAACGGGGTTTTTGTTTTGAACACATTTTAATCGGAAACTATTTTACAGTTCATCTGTGATTTCTAAAGACCCGTAGATACTGCATTTGAAGGCCGTTTATCTGAATTTAGTTTGATTCGAAGTTAAAGATTTTTTGTGACATTTTGCGCTGATAACAGATTTTTAAGTTACTATTCCTACAGCTTATATTTTAAAAAAACAACTTTAAGCGACCTTCAAACGACAATAGGATGACAGCTACGATTTATATTTTTTAACACGAACACAAAAAATCCAAACTGGCATTCTTTATGTTACATCGTTTTCAGTATTACCGATTTTTAGTGTACTTTAGGTCATATCCCATATCTAAATAAATTACTCATGTTGTATTTACATTTTCAATTTGAAACAACGCCATCTATCCACAGACCGTTGAACTGCGTTGAAAAATGTTGCAATCCCAACAGACTAAAATTCTCCCAGAATGGTATTCTAGTTACGTTCACTAAAAGATATCTCCCATCGTTATACGTAGCATTTAATGTACTTTAATAATATATTACAATACACTATAATCATACGCCAGCAAGACCAAAAAGCATTAGTATATTTGTAGTTTAGTTTTTTTAACACTAAAGTTTGCAAGTATAGTTTGCATAAATATTGAAATTGTTTGTGGACGCAGTTGCCTATGAGCCTTAAATGTGCGTTTTTACACGAGTTTGTTTATTAGAATCGGTTGAAATTTGACTGAGTTATCCATGTTTAATCACCGTCTTGACATTCACACTAGGCACGTATATACCTATACGGCCCGACCGTAATACTCGTACTCGTGATTCTCATTAACTAGAAGTTTATTTTGTTTGTTTATTACCCTGTTTTATTGTATTTTAGTCTATCTAATATGTTATTAAGTACTATTTGACTTGTACCCAAATATCGTAAAATCATTAATTGACAATCTTACCGCCATTGCATTTGAAGCTTGGATACATGAAGCAGTTTGTGAAACAATTGGACGTCGACAGGGAAGCATTCCGTCATCTTAAAGTAACTTTTCCTAGATTGAGTGAAGCTAAAATTAAAGAAGGTAGGTTACTTTGCATTTCAAATCGTTGATAGTAAGAATTTAGGTATTTGAACAGATCTATTTTCAGGAATACTTGTTGGGCCACGAATTCGGAAAATTATGCAGGACAACGATTTTGCAACTAAACTGAATGATGTGGAAAGACGAGCCTGGAATAGTTTTATTTAATTGCACGATAACTTCTTGAAAATGATGAAAGTACCGGCTGCGCAAATGTTGTACAAGTTTTCGAGTGCCTACGGTGAGTGGAGTGGGCTGCAACATGTCAATCAAAGTTAACTTTTTGCATTCTCATTTTAATTTCTTTCCGGACAGTCTTGGCCAACTCAGTGACAACCAAGGTGAACGATTTCATCAGGAAATGGAAGCTATTGAAAAACGGTTTCAATGAAAAAATGCCATCAACACGATCGCTGACTACTGCTGGTCACTTAAATGCGCAACAGATGATGTTTTGTATAAACGACGGAACTCGAGTAAACATTTATAATTTTCTTGTATTTATTGTTTTCTTCTATTTTTGATCAATCACGATAGTAACTCCAGTACTGTTGCAATAAACAAGTGATTTTTTTGTAACACAGTGTCATTAGGAGTCGTAGCTAAAGCGTTGTACGCCAAGTGGCCCATGTAAAAACGACGGATTTTTAAAAAAAAATTACTGCTCAAAATATATTGCTAGACAAATGATTTTATTAGTTTGCCTATCTCAAATTAATGCCCACTCATATAGCTTGATAGAATCATCAGATAAATTGTGCCACGTCTAGAGCTAATAATCAAAATCTATCTAGCTTGTAGACAAGCATTACTGAGCTTACAAGGCTGGAAAATCACCCCCAAATTGTCACGAGCATAAATGAGCGTAAACCACATACTCGCATGCTGGAAGCTTGGACAAGCCGGTGCCTTGGCAACCGAGAAACTGGGCAAGTTGGCGAAAAAGGCAGCAGAGACAAAAAAATTGCCAAGCATTACCTTGCAATGTCCAGCAGTAACCGGCGCGTAGCGACAGGTATCCTTACTGGGCACTGCCACATATAAAACCTTATCAATAACATGAGAATTTCCGACACTCCTCTCTGCAGGGAAAGTAAACTAGAATTTGAAAGAGTCCAGCACCCCAAACCTACATATAGTCTAAATTAGGGTAGTAAAGTGTACGCTGATTCGGAAACAGAACTTGAACCTGCATGCGTTGTGCTCTATACTACCGATCACACAGCCTTTTTTAGCAATTTAGCAAGACGGATGACCTCAACTGAGCCTATTATTTATATTTTACAGCGACATCTAACAATACAGTTGAATGAGGCATTCACACTAAAAATATGTTTATTTGAATCAAAATATGATGACCAATTACTAACCCAACACAAAAAGATTTCAACTGTTATCGACTAGGAAAGACATACTTTGTGAACGATGCCTTACTTTGGCAAGTATAAGGGAAATACCAAATGCTACTATCATCGAAGTATTAAAAAAATTCACTGGGAGATAGTATAACTCAGATGGATTTTCCGAAGGAGAAAGCACAAGGGACCTACTTCGGGTCCCTTCTATTTGAATCAGGTACAAATGCAAATACGCGCTCTTTTTTTGTAACCTAAACTGTACCATATACCTGTAAAATGTTTAAACGACATGCTGTCAGAAAGCACATTACAAGTTTATAATATTAGAAGTGTTTATATGGTGACATACAGACGTCCCGTCTGTATGTCACCCATACTGTATGTGTGCCATACTGTCTACTATCGGTTGCAAAAGTATTGACCCCTGTGTGTGAATGCTCATAACTTTGTTCCCAGCAGTTTAACATAAGGGCGATAATAACTGTAAAAAGGTACCCGATTATTGCGGCTTTAATGTAACACTCAACTTTGAGATTTTTTTACTCCTAAACCGTTTAGCACAAAAGTTTAAATTTTTTTCATGTTACATTTAGAATTTCTTGTATAGATTGACGTTTTTATTTTCTCAATTTTATGTGTAATAAACTCTGTATGTGAGCATTTTATGGACGCGGATATCTCGGAAATGAACGACAGCAGGACAACGCAGTTTGCACGTAAACAATATTTATTTACTGTGATTCGCATCCTTTGAATACGATAACATTTGGGCTATTCGTTAATTTTTTCGATTGAAATGAACATAAACTATCTTATGCGCCGATTACCTCGTCTCGGGGAAGGAGGATTACAAGCGGGCTTCCCACTTGAATATCGCGGATGGTCAACACGGTCAATTTTTATGAATTGAACCCTCTATTGCGATTCCAGGTGCGTTTACTTGCAACTTTTAAATGAGCCACCATATGTTAAAACTAATAACTGTGGTTGTTACGCACAGACACTTAAAAACCGGCAATCCATTGAGCAACCGGCATTAAATACATGTTGTTATTATTGGTACTTAAGTTGGTTATTTAAAATTATTATTGTATAACGTATTTGTCAGTATATTAAAACGGTAAGGATCACATGACAAGAAATAAGTTATGACCATATTTCAATATCATGCTGTTTCATTTTTATAAAAATACTTTATTTATTATATCGTTGAGATACGCTGACAAAACCGGTGTCAGATATGTAGAAATTATAAAACTGCTACGTTCTTCACTGTTCAGTATATTGATTCTAATCAGTTCTTCTGTGCTTGTACAGTGAAGAACGTATCAGTTTTGTTATTTCTACTTTAACTATTGTTGCTTTTTACAATTAAATAGTGCGCATATTCGACGGTTTCAATAAATAAAAAACCTAAACGTACGTTGTATGAGGTTTTGTGTTACGAAATGAAGTTTTATTGTTTATTAATTGAGATTATTCTATCCCAAGCAAGTTTCAACAAAATTCTTAAATAATTTTTAGAGTGTATTTTTTCAAGATTTCTTTCGCCATTGTCCTATTTGACAAATCACAAAAGATTACACTCCTTCCTACTTGTTTCTTGTGCAGTGAACACTTTTGTTTGAGATAGAACTGAAATGTTGCACAACTTTATTACTTCAACTGATGCGGCAGCAGTTAACATGTATTGACTACAACTATCGTCAATAAATACCTACGTATATACATAAATAATTCACTGAATATTTCTATACTCAGTTGTACTATTATAAAATCAACACATTATAATATTATATTGTGATCAGTATAAATCTGTACCTAGAGCTTCAATGCTGGGAATTGTGAGTTCGAATCTACCTCCGGGTGTGATGTCGCTTTAAAAAATTAACTAACAACTCAATTGTGATTTCTTTTTATTAGTTCTATGAAGTAAAATATGACAATTATTTCCGTCCTTAACGCGCTGTCGTGTTATACTTCCTTACTGAAATACTTTCTTTCCTAATAACTTTGTTTACAGCATTTATTAGAGAGAAATTTATGAAAGCACAAAAACCAATCTGTAGACGAGATCTTAAGTTACCACAGTTGTAAATCTGATTTTCTTGGCCCAGCGGTTTAGTAAGAAAAAAATTCGGAAAAACGAGCGGTACTTTAAAACTGCTGAAATCGGGTACACTTTTACACTTCTCTCGGTCTTATGTCCAAATCCAGGGCAAGAAAATTTTTAAAGACCTACAGGTTATGTAGAAATGATTCAGCACCATAACGGACTCAACTTAACTGTTTTTAGTTAGTGTTTTTTAGTGTTTTATAGGCCTTCAAACACAGGGCTGAGTACCCAACTGAGTACTCTGCAACCGATAGTAGTGCAGTTAGGCCCGTATTGTTGTGACCTAGAGTGGGAAAAAAATTTGTAGGAATTCACTCAATTATCAAAGGCGAATGTTTAAATCCAAAAATACAATGACAAAACAAGATATTTTAGTAACTTTTAGTGTATGAAGCATGTGTAAACAATGTCACAACGATAAGCAATGTAGATTTTACATGGCAGCCACAATTTGAGCTTAACAGAACTTATGGGCTGTATCTGTCATATTACAAAAGTTACAAAAGCGAAATAATATGCTACATAGCAACCCATAGAACATGGGCAATTCAGAAGATATTATAAATCAAGGTTATATATAAGTTTATAATAGTAAACTAAGTCTGTAGTTATTTTTTATTTACAAATTACTTTTATTACTTACTGCGATAATCCCACTTCTGCGATGGAACATCTGGTACTTACCTAAAAGAAAAAAGAAGCACACATAAATATGTTGTTAACATCATAAAATAAAAAGTCAGTCTTTTTTATTAAATTTTCATCATTCAGTAGTACTTCTCCTGATAACACGACGAATATTGGATGCAATTTCAAAATTCAATGATGGCGTCATTTCCGGAGATAAACGGGAGCCATACTAATGGGCACTTAAAATGAAGTGAATAGCATTTTTGTTTATTAGCACTCCTCTAAATGTTATTAGGGCATCATCATTAAAAAAAAAAATAAAACAGCATTCCAATGGCATGGGTAACCCGGTATGAAACAATAATTGATAATATAATACTTAATGAAAATGAGTTATATATTACGAATAACTACTATCTATTCTATTACTCTTCAATTAAGTTGTCAACAGTCTAGTTCCTAGCGATTTTAAACCGATTCTCGCCTCCATGATACTGTTGTAAAAGTATATATAAGCATTTTCATAAATATTCCAGGGAGACCGGAACTCCAAAAATTAAATCTACCAAATTATATTCTAAAACAGTTTATCATTATTTTTTTATTTTTGGTAACTGCTTCTTAACGCCCGCGAGGGTGAAGGATTCTTAACACCCGCGCGAGCATTAAGGGTTGACATGGTTATATGTCAAATATATCAAACATTTGTCATTCAAATTGTAAATTTTATGTCATCAATGTCAATTATTGTCTGGATTGTCACTCAACTCCGAATTGTTTGTATTGTTATTCAACTCCCTAGATACGCATGTCACTTGATAACGTCAAAATATTCATTAATATTATTCAAACGGAGGAACTAAACCATTGTAGGACATAAAATTTTGTACGCGCCTCGGGCATTACTTAATGTTTATACCTTCCTGCGACTTAAAAAGGTGTCGTGCCTATCGGCTCTCGAGCTTTTTAAACGGTCGCCCTCGGGGCATAAACATCCGTGTCATGCCCTTGGTACATACATAAATAACTATGTTGAGCTCCGGAACGGTTTTCTTATGCTTAGCCGCCGTGTTCTACTAATAAAACAAAACCAAAACTAAAAAAAACCAAAAAATTGTGCAGTAAGTGTGCATTGATGAAATTGCAATGGCAGAATTGCTGTAAATAATTGTTAGAAAAATCACTTCTCTGAAGATAAATAAGAATAACATTGATAAATAATAACATTTTGCTCATAAAGTTATTCATAATCATTTATTAAGACTTAAAATTAATCAAAAACATTACAGACTGCACTAATGCGTACGGAAACAATATGGCTGCAGCGACCTCCATTCTCTCCCCAGTGTAATAACAACTATAACCGCCAGTTTATTACAGTGGCTGGCTGGATTACGTTACGGGTGTAGACATTACTTTGTAATACGCGGAAGTTGCGCACGGCGCGGTTCTCCAAATTAAATTTCAATGTGGGCGAAACTTGCCAAGTGTAACTGAGAGCCACTGCCGCGACCTTGCAACATCCGGTTATCTTTTAACGTGGGCGAAGGAAGGGGTTGTGACCCCCTTGGGAATGCCACGTACGCGTCGCCTAGCCCACAACAAATCCCCCCTTTGCCACCTTGACACGAGTTCGTGAATAAACTACGATGTAAGGGATGTTAAATCAAATAGGAAGGATGTATTTCATGTGATATGCATTTGGTGAACGTCGTGGAATATTTTGTGTAAAACTGATGCATACAGTATTATCGTCGTAAAAATATCGTTAAAAATGGTTTTATACGATGAACTGGCGTTTTTCTATAATATTTTGCAACGATGTGCAAACCTTTTTAAAAGATCTAGAAATGTTACGGAAATAAGATATAAGATTTGATGCTGTGTTATATTTCCGCGTAAAGAAAGAACCACTGCTGAGAAAGGCATCAACATTAGATAGTACGGAGGAGTATTCCGGAGTAGGTTTTTGAAAATAGATATTAAGAAAGGTCAACTTATATTTAATTACAATTAATAACACAAATTTTAAGAGCAAGAAAGTAATAGTGAAGAATAGTGTACATTGAAGAAATTCAAATACATACACATATAGACAAGTGTTTTCAACATCTATTGTTTGGTACTTATCTCAATTTTGGCCTATTTTTTTCCATATAAAATTATTAGACAGATTATTTTATTGAATTTTTCCTAAACCAACGAAACCTCGCATTTGGATGGAAAATTTTCTAATTTCTAATTTCTAATTTGGTTATTACTTTCACTATTCTATGAATCAATACATGAGAAACCCACTTGGAAATATTACGTGCCTTGCAACTAAAACACGGGGGTGGAGAGTACTCATTTTTCCTGATGTCTGCTGGTACGACTTATGCTCTTAAAACTTTCAAAACATATTGCTAAGAAATCAAAGATAGTTACAACAACATAATTGAATCATTTATGTCTTATTTTTCTAAGTTTAAGTTTTTTATATGAGCTTTCTAGAATGGAAAATAACAGCTATTTTCAATATTTGAAGGAAGAATTAGTAGCGCCGAAAGAAGACCATTTCAATTATAAGTTATTTGAAACCTTGCAATTCTTTAAATTTGAAAATATGAAAAACGTCTCTGAATAACATGTAGAATGGTATATTTTGGCGTCATTTTTAACAGCCTGTATTTAATGCTGATCAGTAACGTGTTTACGAAATATAAACTGTGCTATATTTTAAAAATTCTACAGAAGAGATTATACCCCAAAAGATGCATTTTTGGGATCCTACTCTTAACTTCATGGTATGACTTCATCAAACAGTGATGTCATCCTGAAATTTTAAATAGTAAGCTATATTATTTTGTGATATTTTCAATGAGGATGACATTATGAGCACAAATACATATCAATCGTCAATTTTTATCACAAGGCAGCGAAGAAAAACACTTTTTTGTTTAGTACTCTAGGTGGCTGGAGAAAATAGGTGGAGAAAATAGCCGAATATTGAAAACAAAACTGGTTAAGAAGCAAATGTTGAATTTATTGACAAATAACCACTGACTATATCGCTTGTCCCCGATATTGTATAACTTTTGGATATTTTTACTTTATCATACGCAGTATGTAAAGCATTGTAATCGTGCCGAATTTTTTTTTTTTTATTTAAGCGGAAATATGTCCTCTTGGGTCCCCTGAACATATTTGACCAAGGCACAAAAAAATGTCTGTGTGTGTGTGTACTCAATTTTTGTTAATTCGTTTCCGGAGAAACTACTAAAGGTATCGGCACGGAACTTCATATTTAGAAGTTTCATGACCAAACTTAGAGTTGAAAAGCTTTTGGTTCAAAAGGGTCCAAAGGAACTGGGTGTTTACTCTAAGCCTCTCTCAAGGATTTTACAAATGAGCCGCCATTTCTGTAAAATCGTCATAAAAGTTAAATCATAAATTAAAGTAGAGGAAATTCTAAATAACTAATGTCTACAACATTTTTTGGTATAGTTAAGAGTTTAGCGTCAAGAGCAAGTTCTATTGCTCGACATCGGTCGCATCTGCATTGATATGAAACTACATAGTAGCCTGGATTTGACAAATATGTTTTGTGCTGTCACCACAGAAATGTCTATGGCTGTCACACTCGATAACAGCTGATTTCATCAGAGGTTGTAGAACCGCTATGGAACGTTGCCGCTCTAGTGCGGCAAAGTACAAAATACAAAATTCAAATAAAATAAGATCACCAATTTGATTGTTTGTTGACAAGAAATATCAACCCGTTGTTATATCTACTTAGATTACAATTTTCGCAATTTATCGTTTTTACAATTGTAAAAACGAAAAATTGCGAAAATTGTAAATAAAGTATAGCGATGAGTGTAGTTATATTTTAGTATGTTGGTACGGATGTGACAACTACAGTGTCATGAACAAATATAAATCTGTCAGAATTTGAATTAGCTTTTTAAACTTGACGTTTCGTAGAACGTTTCGTTTTTTTTAGATACGTATTTCTCAAAAAGCAACACAAAAAACGTTGATGTCACTTCTGCCGAAAACGACATAGCGCGGCTCGCTCACATGCGACGGCGACGCTCCGCCATCGGTGACGCGCCGCATCACCGCTCGTCGCGCTATTCCGTACTTTCAGCACTTGTGAGATAAGTAACTATTATCTTGATGCCAGTAGGTAGTGTCAAATGCTGATGCTTTGACAATACCTACTATTGATACTATTGACTACCAAATATCTGTCAAATCCTGGCCAACTAGTTTAATTTTAATGCCGACACGATTTATCTCAATCAAATAGATTGTCATGCAGCTAAACTATTAATTTTATATTTTGTATGATAAAGTCATGTGCCTGGCCACATCAGATTTTTTTACAATGATATTAAGTACTTGATATTTTGCAGAAGATGCTGTCGTGGAAGAGTTGTTTAAAGAAAAATTTCATGCACATTCATGCTGGCTTTTTTAATCATAAAACAGTTTGAAATAATTCCTGGAATGCCACCATAATGTCATCTAACTCACAAAGTAAATTTGTCGTCAATAAGTTTCTTATTGTAGCTCCAGTTCCTCTCGTGCATTGGATGGCTGGACATGGCCATCTATCGTGAACGTCCACACAAAGGAATCCAATTGATCCATTAGTGCCCATCCAGCAGTCTGGAAATCTGGCGTAAGGAAATATTCTTACAGGCCTTGGTGTTATATTTAGGAAAGGCATATTTTAAATTGCAATTCAAACAAAAGTAATCGCAAAATAAACAACTAATTAAATAAGTATCAATAATAACCAACAAATAACAAGGATGTTATCATTTATCCTTATTTCACGTTTTTGTCAAGTTTTTGTCTTCTTCTACTTGCTAAAACTTCACCTGGTGTAGTAACTTTGCTTAAAATTTCAAATTCCCTTTACTAAAAATCAAATTCACTACTTGTGACGAGATAAAATATATTTTTATGACATAACCCTGAGTTCGAGACTCGAGTTGTAATTATGATAAGCCATTGCGAAAAGTGGTTTCATATAAATAATATAGCTGTACTTATTTAGTTATTTTTTTTTCTGTTTGTTTAGCACACGATTGAACTGTTCTAATTATAATATATCACTAATCACATGCCAACAATTTTTTTCATCTTAATGTTTTAAAAATTAACAAAATGTAATAAAACGAATGAACAAAAAATCAAATCCACAGTTTGATGAAAAAAATATGTATTATTATGACATAGCACTGAGTTCGAGACACGAGTTGTGGTTAGAACAAGAAAATCACGTTAAACCTTATTTTAGGGCTAGTTTCTTCTTATTACGTACAATAGACAGTTTCAGCACTAAAGCGTTCCGAAAAAGATATATTTTTTACCACTCTATACTATATTCAATAATACAAAACGGAACGCAATATATCCCACAGCATAGTTCGATGGGAATAACAGAAATTCAATAACAAAATTGGCACTTTATGCTTTTGTAATTGTAATTGTAATTTGTAATTAACATTATTCAATTATTGGGTTTAAGCAATATTTAAAACACCGTTTTACTCTCTTTTCAGTAGTACTGTTTCAGGTACCAGAATTTTCGATTACATTTATATCTCAATTAAAATTTCATATCACGCGAACGCAAATTGCTAAATCGGGCAGGTGGGCACATCCATCAAAAGGACTATTATATGGGAAATTAGTAATTTATTTGTGTAGAGGCGTTATTAAAATAGATAACATGTTTCCGGAACATTTAGTAGTCATCGATTTAATCGTGAAAATCTGAATTTATAATGAGCTATGAGCAGGCGACCCTGTTTATAATTAATTCCGTGTGACATCTGACATTAACAACTATTGACCGCTGCGTCAGCATATTGAATAAATGGGTGATTGTGATATATCTCGAGATTCTATCAGAATTAGTTTAAATTTGAAAATACTTAGTTACAATGTGTGTGTTAGGTGTCCAACTGTCCATGTGGGTGTTTTGATGGTTTGTTTGCTACACAGATTCGAAATTTTGTTTAATTTAATTATATATGTACATGGATTCAAATAATTGGATTAGATGAGGGCCAAACCTATTCTACTTTTGCATTCACAATTGGCACATTGTAACAGTGTTTTCGGTGTTAAATTAGCAAGTTTTGACACTGTTTTAGTAACTTTTAGGTTTTGAAAACACATAACCACATTTTTCTGTCACAAGGCTTTGACATCATGTTGTGTTCGTTATTTTTAACGTTTTTGTGATCCTGTGTTCAACAGAAATGTTGAAATCGATAGATTTATTTTTAATTATAATTTATTAATCTGCTGCTTTGTTCACTTATTGTTTCCTGTCTAATTTTAGTTCCTGTTGAAGCAACAAATTGAAGTGCAAAATATTGAACAAGGTCGGCAGCAAAGAAAAAATTACAATTTTTCGTTGGAAGAACCTATGAGTCTATGACACCAAATATCGTTTATTCACTGGTTAGCTCTCATGTACTATCGTGGCCATATATTATGTCCCATCTTTTGACGTCGGTTTTCCCGCAAAACTAGGGGCGAAAGCTTTTAAAAAATTCTGATGCTGTCCTTGATTAAAATGCTACAACTCATAAAAATTAGAAAGCTGCATATGTTGGGGTTTTCCCGATTTTTCCAAATAAAGAAGAATTGGCGCTGTTTTTGCTGCGTAAATTTCATTCGTTTAACTTTAGCAATTAATTACTTCGGAAATAATCCATTTATTTCAATGAATTCAAAAGTAAAATCACCTGCGGAATGCTAGCTTTCAATGTGCGTTTTGTAAAATCATTGGTTGACCCACAAAAATCTATATTATGCAATGCCTGCCATTCCGTTATTAGAAGAGCTAGAATAATGAAATATAGACTATAGGCTACCCAATAATTCATAGGTCTAAAGTTTATTATATAATCATAGTTTATCTTGCATTTTTCATACAAAAGATCGTACTGAAACTCCGCGTGAATTCCCATGCCCTACGCTCTTTGGTATGCTGCGGGAAAGGGACGCGTTAGCGGTGCTGTCATGTCGGAGAGAACCGACAATGCTGAGAGAACCGGGGAAGCTTATTATCAATACACAAAAAGAACGATAACTTGTCAAGGGAGTAATTTTAACTAACAATTAAATTCCTAAATTTTGCATAATTTTGATTATAATATGTGAGAGAAATCTCGTACCGATTGGCGTTTTTGTTCTCTTCAGTTTTTATACAACAAGGTTGTAAACAAGATTTTGATAAACCCAAAAAATATTTAAAAAGTATGCCCGATTTTGTTATATAAATATTCAAACTATTATAACAGTTTCAAGAGTTTATTTATTAATAATATTTAAATACATGCGCAAACAATATAAAATAAATACAACTCTAGATATATTACATATATTACAAACGTCATCTCTGAGCGTATAAAACTTAAAAATAACAAAAATCTTTTACAAATTTAGCATCGTAAATTTGTAGACACGTAGAATATTTTGCAGATCACTCATTAATTTTAAATGGTAATCCCGACACCCGATTTAAATTGCCAAGAATTCCCATGGGACTTCCAAATGCCTGTTCGTGGTTCTGTTATCTTATTGACTCATTTTGCCATTATTTTTTAATTCGGTAATCTGTCGCCGGATATCCAAATTTCTTTGGCGAGGCATAATCGCCGTGTCGTTATATTGTGTCCGTAAACACTGTTCTTCTAGTAACTAATGCACGTGCGATCGCGCACTAGTGGCAGCGACGCTGTCGATCCCGTCGCCCGCTCGCCCCAAAGACCGAAGAGCGCCGCGTCAATTGCAGCAATCATGAGATGCTTCAAATCGATCGTTTGTCCCTACAATTGTAAGATAAACAATCATTATGTAATAAACTTTAAACCTATGAATTAGTGGGTAGCCTATAGTCTATATTTTATTATTCTAGCTCTTCTAATAAAGGAATTGCTGGCATTGCATAATATAGCTATTTGTGGGTCAAGCACTAATCGAATGATTTTACAAAAATGCACATTGAAAGCTAGCATTCCGCAGGTGATTTTTCTTTTTAATTCGTGGAAATCTATGAATTATTTCCGGAGTAATTAACTGCTAAAGTTAAACGTATGAAATTTACGGGGCAAAAACGCCAATTCTTCTTAATTTGGAAAAATCGAGAAAACGCCAAAATATACAGCTTTCTAATTTCTATGAGTTGTAGCATATTAATCAAGGACAGCATCAGAATTTTTTCAATTTTTTTCTTCCCTGCAATTCCGAGAAAATGGACGTCAAAAGAGGGGACATAATATATATCCACGATAGATTTTCCTCAATTTATATCAGGGATTCCCAAACTATTTTGTGCAAAAGACCCCTTTTCCAAAATGAACTGATACCTCAGACCCCCATATCGAAATTACTTTAAAAATCCTATATATTTTTTCCTATTGATACAAAATACTTGCCAATTTAAAAACTTTGCGGTTGCAAAATTTAACAAAATAAATAGACGTAAAATTAATAATAATAATAATACAAAATATGTAAAAATACTTAGGTAGGTAATTATTTTTTGAAAAATACATTAAAATAACAAAGTTAGGATAAAAAATTAAAATTCAGTATGATGGATGAACCAATCTAGCTGAAACTGGTTGAATACTGGTGAGTTGCAGCCTTAAATCTCCGCGTTCGTTAATTTTCAAACGGTTTCATTGTTGTGTCAAAATGTTTGTAACCACACTGAAATCTTTTTCGACTAGGTATGATGATGGAAAAGCGATAAGGTATTTTTCAGCAATGTTTCACAATGCAGGATACTGTGTTTCAATGTTGCGCTGCAACCAGAACTTCTGATAGTTGAACCTTGGTTGAACTTCTGCTTAAGCTCCTCCTGTGCTGATGGTGATCAACTGTTCTTGTATTATCGAATTGGCTTCTTCCATGGCTGTGATATTGTACGGTTTTATTATGCATTGAGGAATTTGTAAATTTAAGAGATCCTCAAATCTCTTAGTGAAATACTTGTGTAATGAGTCACAGTGAGTTACATTTGATAAAATAACTTCGTCTTGAAGCGTTTCTGGTAATTTTGGCAAATGCGGAACTGAATATTCTTTTCTGCTTAAATTTTGCTTATAAAGGTTAAGTTTACCCAGATTAATAGGGGTCGATTTTTATACCTCGTCGACCCCCAAAATCAGTTTTCGTTTATGTCGACCCCTGGGAAACCGATTTCGACCCCAGGGGGTCGATATCGACCACTTTGGGAATCCCTGATTTATATTGTGACCATACTTGCCAGCCCGTTGGTTATTTATAAAAACTTGTTGCTTAAAGCAGAGTAAAATTATCAACAATTAGATTTTGTGGTGATTTTATCCCAACCTGGCGAGGTTGACAGTAACTAGAGTGGAACCACGTTACCCCAAAATTTAAATAAATTAATGACGTAAAGTAGAAAAAATAGTATATTACACTCTGTGTAAAGACATCTTGGCGCATTCGCTCGAGAAGGAACTTTTTCTACAAACATATTTATTTGAACTACTTGATTTTCTTCCGACGGCAGTATACATATTTAATAAAAGTAAAAACATTACTTTGAAGAAACCATTTTTTTATAGTAGGCCTGAAAATTATAAATTTAAAAAAATTAAACAAATAATTAACTTAATTCAAATTAAATAGTTCAAATAAATAAATTTCTATAAGAAAATAATTTGGAATAAATAATTCAGTAAATATTTTTTTGTCAGAAAAGAAAATGTTTTGAAAAGTAGTTTCTGAACAGAACAATCTCAACTATTAACAGTCGAGTAGTAGCGAATATAAACAACACCATAACTATACTAGCCAGTTGTTTTGCATAACAGTAACGAGTATAGTACGTAAAAGTAACGTATAGTTGCAGGTACTCCAAAGTAACTTTACAATAAATATCTATATCAAACATCACTAGTGGCTTGACATACTTCTTTACTTATTTAAAATCTTCTAATATCTTAACTTGAGGACTTTTTTTTATTAAACTTCTTATTAAACACTTAATTGAACTTTTTAATTATAATGTTATATTGTTGTTATATTATTATGATATATTATAAAATCTAGTGTTTGTTACATTTTGTTCTCGTATGTTTCTAACAGCAGAAGTGGGATTCTCCTGCAATATATCTTATCAAGTGCTGGAAAAGAAAACCTCTTGGGTTTTCATAAGTTTATTAATATACTTGGTACTAGTTTTGGATCTCAGATCCATCATCAGCCGATCAAATCTAGCGTAATGAACACACAATTAGAACAGTGTTAAACATCAAAAATAAAACAGTACTGACAGTCAAAAATTCAGTTCGAGTATGTGCACGTTCAAACATTCTTACACGAGGTAAGCAAACCACTTGTTCTGTTTCTCCAGTAATGTGCCAATACTCCTTGCTGCTCTCCAGATGCCAACCATTTTTTGCTTACTAATTCTTGTTCTAATTGTGTGTTCATTACGCTAGATTTGATCGGCTGATGATGGATCTGAGATCCGCAACTAGTACCAAGTAAATTAATAAACTTACACAGAATCCAAGAGGTTTTCTTTTCCAACACTTATTTAAACATTTGCGTAATGGATTTCAACTTCATATATCTTATTAGTGGCCTTTTTGGGATTAATCACTTGGTATATTTTTGTTTAACGACTTTACTAGTAGATTCTGTAGTTACTTTCACAAAAAAATTAAAACCGTATCTTATTTATGAGCTTCTCACTGGTGTAGACATTTTGTATGCCAATCGGTGTTATTTATTGAGTATAAAACGAAACAATATTTTCTGTCATATATCCAAGAATATCCATTCTTGAATGTCTCCATACAACGAACATACAATATATGGAACAATCTATTACGCCAACGGCGCATTATTAAAATAAAAGGCGTGTTGTTTCCTAGGATGGAAAGCAATTTATCTTACGAATATAAGTCACCGTTGCGTCGCATTGAAACATATCGAGGCGTTACAGCGCGATAACGACGTTCATAATTGATAACCCCCATCAATCAGTCGTACGAAATCTTTCTCGTACACCTTTATTTACCTTATTTTTCCTCAATATCTAGGGTAGAAGAAAACTTTTATTAATCAATCATTTCGGATAGTTTCAATCCGCTCTCAGAAAAGTAAGCCTTCATATTGTTTGTATTTTTTTAATACGCTCATCGTATGGTTAAAAGATCTGACTTCGCTAAATAACATCATTTGTGTGATATTTGGCAAGTAATTAATTCCTCCTTCAATGTGAAAACTCCTGTGAAAGCTATTTTCATAAAAAAAACAATGTCTACTACATAATTTAAATACGCTATATACTTTTTAACTACTGTTAATTAAAGAAGCCATTTATTGTCAAATAATCATTTGGTGACATTAACAGAGGGTGGCTACCCCTTTGTGGGTACTCACATTAACGTCTTTGCATCTTTGTGGGGCTGTAGCGGAGATGGTAGCCTTCCCGAGGGGATAAAGACTCTTCACACCGGTTAAACAATCGATTTATTTGTTGTACTTTACAATGGTATGGTTCTTAATAACTGCTTAATAACTGCCTGGTATACAAAATAGTTTAATCTTTTATAGTGGTTCTCCAAGGTATTGGGTTGTAGCCGACTTTCCTGGTGTCGACTTATGTTTTTAAAATTAAAATTAGGTCCAAAATAGTTCACTGCGTCCTGGACTATTGGTTTTTGCGTTCAAATAAATCTTCTCAGTGTTGTTATTTAATGACAACGATTTTTTTCCGAAAACTTATTTACGGACGTGATATGAAAATGAAGTTGGGAGTTCAAAACAAAAAGCATTTTTCTCTTCTAGTATGCCGGCCAACGTAGCATACCTTTAATCAGTGTTGCCAAAACGTAATTCGAATAGTTCCGATCCGGTCTGCCGTTCAGGAAATGAGATCCCTCTGGGGCATTGTCTAGTACGATGGGTCGCATTGTCGACAGTGTCCATTTTGACTAATGATGCGGTCGGAAGTCGGAATGGAACGCAAATTACTGCGATGGCACGGGAGTTGCATCAGTGGAATTAATGTAACAAAGTTACGTCGGCAAGTCGTACCTACGTCCGTCGAGGTCGGTATAGGTTTATACTGAAACTAACTTGAGCACGGTGTCGCTAGTTCCCTATGTGTACGCTAGGTGGATATGTGCAAAAGTGTACACATTACGAACTCCGCAGTGCCCTATTTAGCGCCTCACTGTAATTAAATCTGTTTGTGCGCGGGACAATACGAAGTTTGTTTTACATAGTCTGTAAAGGGCGTCACTGAAAAAACTTTCGGAATAAATTATGTGTGGGCGACTAATTGAATTGAATTTTATTTCAGTCTCCAGTCCTCAATATCACTTAATGATTACAATGTAGTACGCCTGTTGGTGTTCTTAGAGCCACTATTTTTAAAGGAAACTGCGCAAGTCCCCTCCCTCTGCTGTCCGCATCCTCACCGCTGTGTGCCGACGTGTTCATTCGTCGTTTAGTGCTCTTAGTGTGTGGTCACAACATATCATCGCTCTAAACGTAAGTTATTTTTTCTATTACTTACACTCCCTTTTCTTTTAGAAATGGGTAAGCATAAGAAAAGAGACCGCTCTCCGGATTTGGAGGACGGGTTTAACAAGAGGAAGATGCTTAAACAACTGCGCAAACTTCGCAAACAAATTAAGTCTAAGCGTCACGTTGCTAGCTCTAGCGACCAGTCAAGCGCTCCCTCTCGTTCTCGCTCACGCTCGCGCTCCCGTTCGCCGTCCCGTTCTCAGTCACGCTCTACGCGTCGCTCTCGCTCTTCCGAGAGCCTAGAACGCTGTCGGCGTAGGCCAAATAGGAGCGCTCGTAGTAGCCCGCAGCCCGCGTCTGAACACTCGTTTGACCGATACTCAAACGTACCGGCAGACGGACACCAAAACTTTGAGGACCGCTGTCCAGGCGACACGGGCTCAATCGGTGATACCAAAGAAAATACGCCGCCTCTTATAATCAGTGATTCGGCACTTGAACAGGAAATCGTGGACATTTTAGGCACGGATCCCAACCTGTTGCCAACTAATTCGTTCACACTGAATGACGCGCTGCGAACGAGATGGGAATTTATTATTTCTAAGGGACTATCTGCCCAAGAAAAACAAGACATATATAACCGGCACAACGTGCCAACAAATCTAAAACTATTAAACCCCCCAGAAGTAAATCCGGAAATCCTGCACGCTATGCAACTGAAACACAAGAAGCGCGACACTTGCTACGCAAACCTGCAGGCACAACTGGGCAGAAGCATTGCTGCTATCGGAGCCGGCCTTAATGTAGTCCTGGGTGATGTTGAGATTCAAAAAATCTCCAAAGATACAAAACAAAAGATACTCAGTCCGCTCTGGGATTCTGGCAGACTCCTGGTAAATCTTTTCCAGGATGTCTCGCAAACCAGACGCGACCTTATTATTCCTACATTCAAACCGGTTAAGGATATAGCAGAAAAAACTTCTCCCGATGCATTTTTATTCGGAGAGGACCTGGGAGAAAAATTAAAGGAAGCCAAAACGCTGGAAAGAACTGGGAAGGAGCTCATAGCTTCCACCAGTAAGCCCACCGCAAAAAATCGGTCCACCAGTTTTTTCCCCAACAGAGGCGGTAGAGGCCAAACAGCATCCTTCTCGGGGCCCTCTCGCCAGACTTCGGGAAACAGCTACCGCCCGACCCGTCCCAGAGGGGAAACGAGGTCTTACCCAGGGCATCACCACCCCTCAAGGTACCAGAACACTCCCAAATTCCAGAAGAGGAAGTAAACGAGGTAAGCCCTAAGCAATATGCCGGTAACTTGAAATTATTCGCGGCCCAGTGGGCCAAATTAACACAAAATCCCCTGATTTTGTCTTGGGTTGAGGGATACGAAATTCCTTTTACGATGCGCCCAATCCAAAATAAAGTACCCAGCCCAACCTCGTTCTCCAAAGGAGAACACAGACAAATGACGGAAGCAATAAACTCCCTACTTTTAATAGGCGCAGTGACGCCCCGTGTTGTTAATTGCCCGGGACAATTTATTTCCAGAATTTTCCTGGCTGACAAACAAAATGGCAAAAAGCGCTTTATTTTAAACCTAAAAAATTTTAACCTATTTGTAGATAGCCCTCACTTCAAACTGGAGGACTATAGAACAGTTTCAAGACTTCTATCCGAAGGCGATTACATGTGCACCATTGACCTGAAAGATGCTTACTTTCTTGTACCAATCAAAAAATCGTTTAGGAAGTACCTTAGATTCTTTTTTGATAACACCTTGTATGAATTCAATTGTCTACCCTTTGGTTTAAGTTCCGCCCCGTTAACCTTTACGAAACTGCTTAAACCAATTTTGTCTTCCCTAAGACAGCGAGGAATTCGGTGTGTCAACTACCTCGACGACTTCCTAATCCTAGGGAACTCAAAAAGCGACTGCGCTGCAAACACTGCCATGGCCATAAATACTCTAACTTCTCTAGGCTTTGTCATTAACCGAGATAAAAGCCATTTATTACCGGCAAAAAGACAACAATTTCTTGGCTTTATTTTCGATTCGGAAAACCTCTCTATTTCTCTCCCATTGAGAAAAGGGAAAAAATTAAAGCAATGATTCAATTTTTTCAAAAAATTAAAACTTTTAAAATTCGCGACTGGGCTAGATTTATAGGACAGCTAGTGGCAGCTTGTCCAGCTGTAAAATACGGATGGCTGTGCACCAAAGCCTTTGAGCGAGAAAAAGTCAATTTTTTGAAAATAAACAACTTAAATTACGACAGTGTTCTCACAATATCATGCGATGCACTTTCTGACTTAGAATGGTGGAACTCTAACATTTCTAACTCCTTTAATGATTTAAGACGCAACGTCTTTGCTCTGGAAATTTTTACTGACTCATCCCTATCAGGTTGGGGCGCTTGTTGTAATAATACAAAAACCCATGGTTGGTGGGATTGTAAAGATAAACTTGAACACATTAACTACTTAGAACTCAAAGCCATATTTTACGGCATTAAATGCTTCGTTCAAAATCATAGGGACTGTAATATACTCATCAGGACAGATAACACTACAGCTCTAGCTTATATTAATAAAATGGGAAGCGTGCAACATACTAAGTTACACAATTTAGCAAAACTAATTTGGAGCTACTGGTGCGTGGCGTCTTATATTACGTCTAAAAACAATTCAGAGGCAGATAGAGAGTCCCGTGTACTACCTAAAGAAACAGAATGGTCCCTAGGCGACTACGCATTCTATAGAATTACAAAATCATTCGGGGTTCCGGAGTTAGATCTTTTTGCTTCGCATACTAATCGCAAATGTCCTAAATACATATCTTGGTTACCGGATCCAAATTCGGTCGCCGTAGATGCCTTTACCATTTCATGGACGGGTATATTCTTTTACGCTTTCCCCCCCTTTTCGATGGTCCTCAGAACTATTCAAAAAATCTTAGAGGATAAAGCAAAAGGTATACTAGTAGTGCCCCACTGGCCGTCCCAACCTTGGTACCCAGTTTTTCAAAAACTAATTTTGGGACACGCAATAATCTTCAAGCCTGATAAAAAGTTGCTTTCTTTACCTTACAGAGATGCCCATCCGTTGTCCTCGAAGCTTTCCCTGGTGGCCGCAGTATTATCTGCCAAGCCTTCAGGCTAAAGAAGATCCCGGAATGCGCAATAGACACCACCATCAACTCTCTATCCAACTCCACAATCAAACAGTACACAACAACCTACAAACTGGTGGAGTTTCTGCGCGAACTTCAGCTTTTCTCCATTTTATTCCGGCGCGATAGAAGTGTTGAAATTCCTTCAACACCTCCTGGACAATACCCAGCAACAATACGGGTCATTTAACTCGCACAGATCAGCGTTGGCGCTGATCTTGCCAACCGGAACAACAGAAGACCCTATAGTCAAGAGATTCCTGAAAGGGATATTCAACCTTAGACCCACCCGACCCAGATACCATTCTACGTGGAACACAGAACCTCTTATTACATTATTAGAAAGCTGGTTTCCACTTCAAGGAATTTCAAGGAAACAAATTTCCATGAAACTCGCGGTATTACTAGCCCTCGCAACAGGACAAAGACTTCAGACTATTTTCCTCATTAAACTAGCCAACATACAAGAAGACGAGTCAGGACTCAAAATTTACATAGACGACAAGATAAAAACCTCAGCACCGGGAAAATTTCAACCTTGCCTACACATTCCAATCATAGCAGACAAGCCATCATTGTGCGTGGCCAGCCTAGTAAAACATTACATCGAGATTACAAGCAAGGAAAGGAAGGAAGAGAGCTTATTTATCATAACAAAGCCGCCATACTCCGCGGCATCAAAACAAACAATATCCAGATGGGTGAAAGAAACATTATCCCTTGCAGGTATAGATACAAATGTATTCAAACCACATTCAACCCGTCATGCTTCAACGTCTCGTGCTTTTTCAAAAGGAGTGTCCTTGGATGTTATCTGCCAATCAGCGGGATGGACGCAATCCTCAACTTTTGCGAAATTCTACTGCAGACAGGTTATCGATCAAACAGTTTTCGCTAAATCGATTTTATAGGAAAATCAATTTAAAACGCTTTACTTTACTACTTTTATGTTTTTAGTTTCGAATAAACGTTTTTCTTTTATACAAACTCGACAGTCTTCGCAACTTTTCTTTAAACAGCTACATTGTAATCATTAAGTGATATTGAGGACTGGAGACTGAAATAAAATTCTACGATCAAACGAACTTACCTGTGAGGTTCGATCGGAATTTTATGAGGTCTCCAGTCCGAAGATATCACTTCCCACCCATCCCCTTATAATACGATCATTAGCTCGTATCTAACCCGGAGTTGCGAAGACACTACTTTGAAGAAATGAACACGTCGGCACACAGCGGTGAGGATGCGGACAGCAGAGGGAGGGGACTTGCGCAGTTTCCTTTAAAAATAGTGGCTCTAAGAACACCAACAGGCGTACTACATTGTAATCATTAAGTGATATCTTCGGACTGGAGACCTCATAAAATTCCGATCGAACCTCACAGGTAAGTTCGTTTGATCGTAGAATAAATTACTATTATGTTCCAATATATATAATACCGTGAACAAAATTCGGATATTGTTACCAATTAATGAATTAACTAATAGCACTCATATTATGTGTTTTGTTCATTGTGTTACACTTTAATATGATTCACATCAGTTGCACATTTATTTGTCATTCAATCGGTGATGAATGTTGATACCTTGCCAGTCTTTTACATTTAATATCGCGTTAATATCGCGTTAAATGAGATGAATTTGCTACAAATATTGTCCAAAAGTTACTTAATTTTCCACATATTGCATGTACGTTTACATGTACGTTTCTTCCATATAGGTAACTTGGAGATAATCACTTGTTCTACAGTCAGAAGATATTTTCATACGTACAGGTTGTCTTATACCACGCACAAATACATAATTATATTTTTAAAGTTAAGTTCACAATTCTTTTGTAGGACGTACTAGCTTCAATGGTTCTTGTTAAGGAAGAGTCTTCTTTAAAGTTCCAGTTCCAGTTACTAGAGTGAATGAAGTCAAAGCCTTGCTACTCACATTTTTAAACAGTGCCGGCAATACTGTCATAAGAAAAAATAATCAAATAAATGGATAATTGTAAACGGAATGGAAAATATTGCCCCTCAGGTCAATGCGTTAAAGTATTACTACGAATTCTAGTTGGAAATGATACATTTTCCATGGGTTCTACAAAAATGTGTTAAAAACGCTCCCTTGTTCTGTTCTTCATGTTTGCTATCGCAGCAAAAATAAACCCATAAATTTCTTCCTAAACATATCTTCACAGAAAGAAGTCAAACGAAGTTAAGTCAGGCTATCTGGTTTGCCAAAGTGTTGGACCACCATGAATAATTTATTCAATTACAGTACCCTGTATAAATTAATAAATTGGGTTCTTTCTTAAACTGGAAGAAGCTAAAAAGCGGTAAACAATTCCCAAATTCACCCACTCCACAATTCCATCAATATGAAATGCAAAGCAAAAATCAGCAAAAAACAGGTTTTTGCAGACTGTCAAAGCACTGCAATAAAGTGCCCACTTAGTTATTGCGGTATATTTCAGCTCGTGTAGGTATGTATGTATATTGAATTTAGACTTATTAGGGTACATAGCAAGCATGATAAGGCGACAGTGTCGTTCAACGTCATCACTCATCTCTGGCGTCCGCCGCGCAGCGACCATAAACAAGCAAATATCTGAACTGTCATGTTCTGTCCACAAAATCCGTTCCTATCTCTTGGTAGAACCTGGTAGAACACGGTCCGTTAATTCCTATTTATTTGACTCAGATAGACTCAGACTAGATTTCTCAGATTTTGCAGAAAATTTATTGTCTTCTCACTGGTATGCTATTATTGCATAATATTAAATCTCATTTCGTTTATTTTAGTCCTTGGCAACAATATCAAATAGCACCATCACCACTCAGCATCCACAACACGCTACAAGCAGTGGCGTGCGGTGCATTTGTACATTAGGTATGGAGAATAAATATTAAACCTTTGAAAAATAAAAAGTATGTTATTTAGTTATACTAAATGTAGGTACATTTAAATATTAAAAAATAAATATATGCAATAGTTACTTTGATACAGGTCCATAATGCAAAAATGTTTAATAAAGGTTAGGAGATAAATCAAAACTTTTAATTTGCAAGGTTATTTACTTTAATACTAGTTTCGATCAACATATCATCATCAGCCTACAGCCAGCAAATGACAAAACAATCAGAAAAAAATCACGTAAAATTGTAACAGAAAAAGCACTTCAATATGCCTTTAAAATGGCATATACAGTTCAGTTATCAGTATCTTGCTCAGTCGTTGCTTGAATTGATCGGTCCGTACGCCTTTTATTGTCGTTGGTAGGTGATTATATACTTTAATGCCCAGAAACATTGGACTTTTCGAAGTCAACGTGAGTCTATGGTTTTCTATGTGAATGCTGGGGTTTCTAATATTGTAACTGTGTTCGGCGTTATTCCTTCGTACAATTTCGTTCTTATTCTTATGGACATATGTTGATACCTCTATAATATACAGATTTACCACTGTTTGGATGCCGAGTAATATGAACAGCGGTTTGCAGGGTTCACGCTGATTCTTTCCAAGCATACAACGTATTGCACGTTTCTGTGCAAGCAATATTTTATTGGTGAAACCACCACCTCCAAACAATATTATTCCGTATGCAATGCGGGATTGGATTTCTGAGAAGTAGATCATTTTGATAATCGAAATCTCAACGATCGAGCGAATTGATCTAATTTTGAAAATTGTTTGGTTTATTTTACCAACAACAGACTGACAATGCGATTCCCACTTGAGGTTATGCTGTATAAGCATTCCCAAAAACTTTGTTTCCTGACTTGATTTGATCTCTCTGTTCCCTATTTTAGCATTGAACATGATTGTCTGGGTGTGAGGTGAAGATTTGAACTGTGTATAACACGTTTTATCGATGTTCAAATATAACTTGTTCGCTGAAAACCAGCTGTTTGTTTTTTCAAGCATGATGTTCAGGTTTTCTTCTACCTCTGTGACTGTGTCAGATACTAATATGGTTGTATCGTCTGCGTAACACACAACGTGGTAGTCCCGCAAGTACTGAAACAAGTCGTTCATGAAAAGGGTGAACAACAGAGGAGACAAAATTGCACCCTGGGGGACCCCATGGTAACCGGAAGAGAGTCTGAGCATGAGCGAGCCAGGCGCTGTCCATCCCGGAATTCGATCTTTACATGCTGAGTTCTGTCACTCAAAAAGGATTTCAACCAGGACAGCGCTGTCCCCCTCAGGCCCAGAATCTCAAGTTTCTCCAACAGTCGCGGATGCTGCACGCAGTCGAAAGCACGGCTTAAGTCACAGACAGAAAGTTGCCATAGGGCACTGTTGACTTTCGAGACATGATAGGATACTGTTGTATATACTATGTACTGCTGTTGTTGTTGATTTACCAGTAATAAATCCATGTTGATGTTCCGATATTATGTTATATTTACTCAAAAAACCAGTGAGTCTGTTGAGCAACGCATATTCAAAGATCTTAGAGAGAGCGGATGTTAGTGCTATTGGGCGATAACTAGAAATATTTGTACGATCACCTTTCTTAAACAGCGGACGAACACATGACCCTTTCAAGCTTTCCGGGAACTGACCCGTCTCAAAGGACATGTTAATCAGGTATGTGATTGGCTTAATTAAGAGGAATCTAAATTCCTTCAAGATACGATTAGGCAAGTCATCAGGTCCAGGAGCAGAGTTACTATTGAGCTTTTTGAAGATTTCTAGTACCTCATTTTCCGTGTATGCACAGAGAAATATTGAGTTTGGATTTCTTTTTATATTGAAGTTATCCAGATTTGTGTCCACTATGCTTTCACTAATTCGATGTGGTGACACTTTAAAATACTCGTTGAACAAGTTAGCAAGTTCATTTTCAGGAACTTTTGCACCACTATCATGTTTTAAGGGATACATACGTATACAACAGCAGATTCTTGATTTCATCGACTCTAGCAATACTGTGTAGTGATTGTACCGGACAAGCGCACCGAAGTTATTACTCCATTTGGTGTAAATCACTTTAAATTATTAATATAAAGAAATATTACATAATATGTGTGTGTGTGTGGTGTACATACATACATAATATACATTTTTCCTGCACGTATGGACTGAACGCCACTGGCCACAACTATAATAAAACACAAATATCCGACCGATATATCCTTTCCTCAATATCCACATGTCCTAGAATATCCCCAGCGGAGCGCAGGCTATGCTGGTTTCAATTTCTGTAAAACCCATAACTCTTCATGAAATTCATCCAAGCATATCTCATAATATTTTCTCGAATCCGTCGTTTCTCTACAATAATCGGCATTATTGAAAACCGAATCGTAGACAAACGTTAGAAACAAATGTTTTCCTGCTTGTCACTCCTTCGCAAAATTGATTTAAATCCTGCTGGCGCACAGCAGGATTGCCGTCAGTTGCCGAGCATTTCGCAGGAATTTGATCCGTTTATTAAATTTCATTTTACCGTTAGGCTTCTCGCAGTTGTATTTGTATGTGCATTCGTGTATGGCTCTACTAGGCTCGGCGTGTGCCTGCGGTCTACAGTTTAATATACATGCCAATGCACGCGGCGGCGGCATTATTGGATTTGCTTTATGTAATGATTATACCTCTCCCTACATACCGAAATTAATAACGCTGAGTCTACATGTACATTCGCCCGGTTCGGTAAGTTATTTCGCAGTGCATGAGGTTTCATGCTTAGGTAAATTCAGGACCGGGTTCTTGGTATGAACTAATTAGATACTGCAATTAGTTCTTGATTACTTATGGTGTCAGTATATATACGAGTGAAATGTCAAGCGTCACAGTGTCGCAGAAAACAATATTAAAGATAGTTGCAAACAAAACCAACGTATGGCCAAAGATGTGGCGCATCAAATTAAATGACGGAAAATCCGTGGCAGTAGAAAATTAGGTATGCTCGAACCGAGAATCTAAAACTAAATCTAAGTATTTTTAAGTTGCAAAAACTTACGAGCAAAAAGTTTCATATTCCTTTGTAAAATATATAATTTCTTAGGTATCGGTTTCGTTGGTTACAACATCATCAGCCTAAATCTACAATTAGAAAATGTTGGTACGAAAATAAATAAATAACAATTTGACAGATTACTCACGGTGAGGTAATTAAAAAGACAAGCAAAGTAAAGTACGTGTGCCATGTGTGAATGACGTCAGACAATTGACATACGGCTGGAAGTTAGCAAGAGGGATAGCGAAAATAGTGAAGGATTGGTTCAAGGTCGGCAACTTAAAGTTCATAAATTTAAAAATTATTGTTATGTAAACATGAATAATGGCTTTTGTTGGAAGTCTAATTGATCATTTAATAAACTTATGTTGTGGTTTCTTTTATGTTTCTCTTTCTTGAGTTGGTCTAATAGGTCTAATTTGTAGTTTTTATTACATTTATGAAGAAGTGTAGGTTCGTTGTATTTTATACAATGACCTGTTGAAATGTTGTGCTGATAAATGTTAGAAGACGAAACCGGTACCTAAGAATATATATATTTGACAAAGGAATAGAGGCATTTTTTCGAGTATATTAATATTTTTTATTGTTTATTTTTCTTTATTTTGTGATAATTTAAGCTGCTGTAAAATTCTACTCAGCATGACATTTACATTTAAAAAATATTAGTTAAAAAAGTTGGGACAGCCTGTATAATACGTGTCAATTTTTATTTCAGATGAACACTTTAAAATGAAATTTCCATATTTTTTTGTGAAACAAACGAAAGATATGTAATATTTAAATGAAAACATTTTGAACTTACCACTGGTTAAAGTTCACTGTCCGATATAACCGAAAAAAGAAGTAATAAAATACAATACTACAAGTTTTTCATTAATTTATTGGACAAAAATGAACAATGGTAATACGCCTACATTAAATAAATAGAAAGGTATATCGAGTATCAAAGTATAGAAAATAACGTATTAATATAAGTAAATACTATGTCACGTAGGTTGCCCCAGTTCAAAGTTCAAGATGTAATGGTGGAATTCTTGTTATTTAAAGCCATAACCGTTTAAAAAACTCGCCACAAATTGTCTTTTGGACGCCATCACTGCATGCGTATAAGCATACGTAATGTTTATTGCCACGGGAAAATCTACTAAAATCTAAAATTTACACCAATAAGAAAATAACTGCAGGAACTATTAATAGAAACGATGTTCCATACGCGGATACAGTGAATTACTTTGGCATAATATTGGATGTCAAGGTTATATAGAACGTAGACTTCGAGAAAAAGTCGTACCACCTTGACGTAGATCAGCCCTGTCACTGGGGAAAACCAAGCAGTCCAACATCAAGCTCTTAGAGAGGTTGCAAAAGTGCTAAAGACCATTGTTGGGATGTCATGGTATACGATAAAGACTAATCTTCAACGGGATCTTCGTATGGAAATGTTAACTGGCAAAATGTCATAATTTGCTAAGAACCACGAGTGTCGTATACACCACCACGATAACTGTGAAGCAATCCAGCTGTTAGATAACAAAACATGCCCTCCATCAACTTAGGTGCTAGAAAGTGTGAGACAACTTGTTAACTTGTTGTTATGTAACGAACACTTATTGTTTGAACAAAATTTGGAACAAAAGTTTCATCCAATCATACAACACGCACTTCTATAAATAGGGTATGTCGTGCTACTTTTTATATTGGAGACATGAACAAAATACAATTATTCATTAAATATCATTAAATTAAATTAAAAATTTCTGTTATAATAATTATTTATTAGTTCAAAGCTATTTATTCTCATAAATTTCTTATAAATTGTCTTTTGTTACTAAGCTACGCTTTCTGTCTTCTAAAAAGTGGTTTTATATAAATTTATGTTAGTTCCATCAAAGTATTTAGCACAGCGAAGCGTAGTAATACCGAACATGGACGTTTATGTATTTCTATCAAGGTGAAGAAACATAGTGGCTATGACTGTCGTATATTATTATAGGCGATTACCATTTTTATTTTAGTCAAAAATGCACTATCTAAGCCGTTACATATCCCTAACTTTACTATTATTAAATTCATTTACTATTATTAAAGATATTGGGTGTTTTAAGTGTTTGAAATTAATGTCAACGAGAAGTCGATAAACATGTATTATAATAAAATATTTTATGTGGTACTTAAGAAATTAGTAACCATTTTACGATGAAAATTACAGTTTTATAATAATAAGAATAAATAAATCTTTCAAACGTATAGTTAAATATAGAGTGTCAAACACTGTAAAAAACAAAAGCAAAAATTGAAAACCGGTTAGCAGTAAATACCTATTTACCAAAATGGCGGAGGAGCCGGCGCACGTATGTGGTGTAACGTTTACAGCCTATATCAATGAATAAATTACAACATATTCGGCTAGCTTGTATTAAATCCGCTTAAATACATTAGATAAATTGCTTCCTTTAAGGGTCGTGTCAAATATTTTTAGTATTGGTTATAACTTATAAGATTCTAAGATGATTTGAAAGTTAATGGAATCCTTCACTGGAAAATTCATAAGGGTTAAAACGCAAATGTTTTCGTTTCATATTTATAGAAGAGAAGATTGTATCATGTAAGTATTTTAATTTATCACATCAACGTACATCAAGTATTGAAATGTTCCTTCTGCATATCTGAGTACGGTACTGAAGCGTAGTTACACTGATAGTCAATTTAAATGTGACCCTTATGCCGACATAATTTAACCTTAGCATAGCCTGATGCCAAAATTAAGCTAATTGCAAAACGGCGCAAACTGCCGCCGCCCGTCTCCCGCCACATGGCGATATTTATTAAATTTGCATGGCGTTAGCTGATTGCCGCTTGCTGTGATATCCCAGCCGGAAACTAAGTCGTTTTCGTCGAGCCCAACGTACAAAGCGAACTGAGGGGACTTAATTTATTAGAGTTTACATGGCGGGGGATAAGTTAAAATATATCTCAGCGGTATATGGAGTTAAGATCTAAAGCTGGGTTTACGTTTCAAGACGCATACACAAACGAAAACATAACCAAAAAGTGAAACTCGTATTGAATTTTTATTTCAGCACAACTAGCTTTTTGGATACCAAACACTATTGAGACAAGTTTCACTCGGAATCCGATAATGCAACTGCCTTTACGATAACTTAGAAACTTAGAAAAAATAAATCATTTTTGTTGATGGCCTAAAAATTAACCAAGTTATTTTGGATACTTTGCCTGCATTTAACTGTATTTGTGTTCATATGTTCATATAATCGAGAATCTCATACATTCACATCAGAAAAGGATACCATATGAAGTCAAGTCACAGATGCTGATGTCTCGTCGAAAGTCATCCGCATTTGATGATCTTTGCGTTTTTTGTTAGCGTTGCATTCGCGTTCCCCTTGCGTCTGTTGCGAAATGGAACATAAACTTCACTTTATGCTACTCTCTAAAATTTAGAGAGTTAAAAGTGGCAATGGGAACGAACTTTTGCTTATCAAATAATCGCGCTGAAAATAAATACTATATTTTCGATAATATCTCGAAAGACTAGTCAGAAATAGTTCATTTGCCAAATTAAAACATATCTTCTATCTAGTGTATCAATTTTCAGTTTCTTGTGTGAATGAGTATAGGACATTTTTTACTGCACGTCTTCAGTCGACCACAATTTCTGTTTGTTCCAATTCTCAACAAATAATGAGACAATAAAAAGAGTAAGACATGCGCTTTCAGTTTGCAATCATCATTTCTTTTTCCTGTTCATTCCATTCTATTCCATCCCGTTTCGTGCCTCCCCCTTTTCAGCCCTACTAATCTTCCACTTCCCTTGTCTCTGGCCTAAGGGCCCCTTTCTTTTAATGGGAAGGCTTTAACAAATCGCAATAAAACGTTAAATGGGATTTAAATGGGAAGTTAAAACATGTGCTTCTTTGTGACTTTGTGTTAAGTTATCACAGTGGATGCTGTCTCTACAAATAGCATTGAACATTCAAGTCTATAACATCGACTGTTCATTGAGATATATTTATCGTCATAAAAAATAACACATTTAAATGGATTATTTGAAAATGATACAGTAAGTACATACTTGTTTTAAATGAAAATAAAATTACACACTTTAACGTCTATCTTTATAGACGTATTTACACTTAAACGAATACATCTGGTCTGAAGTTGTTGCCTGCTGCTGTCGCCGTCTGTTGCCCTAGTCTAAACTAAGGATGAGTCGTTCGCGAACGAACCGTTCAAAATCAACGGGTTAAATGTAAAACCGTTCGATCCGGTTCACCGCTAGCAAACTGAACGGGTCAGTAGCTAGTTCGTTTACGGCGTTTACGCACTCGGCTCATTTCTGCTCAAGGCATAGACGGCTAAGGCAGACACAGTCCAGCTATTTGCGACGACCGGCGCGGCGGCGTCTTTGATGCACGTGTTCATTTGTTTCCAGTGCTGCGTCAAGTATTATGAAAAAAATATGGTCATTCGCATATTTCTGTTTCGTTGCGTTTTAAAATTGTTGCGCTATCTACACTGTTAAATATTTTTGGGATATTATATTGAATCGAAAGTTAATAATGAAAACCCCTAGTTTCAATAAATATAATTTATTAAACAAATCAAAAGTTTCAGAATAGCCGGTTCGTCTGAACCGGCCCACTGAAATAACCGATGCTGGATTTTTGGAAAAGTGTAGACCACATCATTTTAGTTTCTGAACGGGAATGTAAATAAGAATTTTCAGGTCGGCAATATACAAATTCCAACCATTTTAGGGTAGGAATTTTAAAAGATCCAATCAAAATTCCTAATGGGCCGACGATATCAGAACAATGCGCCGAGAAGAAGTTCTATATGAAAGCAATTTTATATAACATAGATTATTATTATTTAGATTATTCGTAAACTAATTTTTATTTTTTTTATGAATTTCATTATCATCATTCATTTTTAGGTGGCTTCTTACACTTTTCAATCGTAGTTTATTTATTAGCACCTGCTTTGTTCGGCATTCTTTTTGTAGAGTGAGTGTCCTACCTTTTCTCACATATAGTTTTTTGTTTCTCTAAAGTAACTGTTATTGTTCGAAACTTCACATTCATTTACACGTTTGTTCTTCTTTAGCTTAGTGCTGTTTAAAGTACGGGTTTGTATTTCACATCACATAACTTAAAGACTTAAGAACTGTAACATTTACATTCTAAAAAAAATGTCAGGAAGAGAGGTGAGACCACCTGTATAGACTTGTGATAACTTTAAAATATGTAAGCATGTAAAAATAAAAAAAGTTAGCAGCTACAAACATAGCAAAATCTGCAGCCGCGTTTCACATAAGCGATTGTAGTAGTAGTTGTTGTAGTTTGTAATCTGTATTTACCTATATGATATTCAAACACACAATATTTCAATAGAGACGTTGTCCTAGAAATAATTTCTAAAATTCACTCAAATGCATTCATCATTAACCATTAACCATTAACACAAATATATTAATTAAAAGAAAACATACATTATGAACGAACATAATTTCAAATATATACATACGGTGCCTTGCGCCGTGGGCGCTTATCCGAAATTATCTTTAATATTGAGAGACTTTACGATTTACCCGCCAGTGAGTAACCAGCTTGACGGGTAAATTTTTAAAAATAAACGACGATAAAACGATAAAAATTGTTTTACATAAATATTTAAAAGGTCGTAAAACGCAAATGCATTCATCAATTCACCATTAATAATTACATGAAAAATAAAAATCTTGATGTTCTTCACTGTTCACAGTGAAGAACATCAAGATTTTTATTTTTCATATATCTGACACCTGTTTTTACCAGCGTATTTCAAACATAAATTAATAATTACATATTTAAAAATCGACCACATAATAAGTTGATAACTCAGAATTCTAAAAGTTCATTAATAACGCGGACAGTTTTCTGTCCCAACGTCTAACGGACAACTTAGGCTACGCAACGCAAGATGGCGCCACATAACAAACTGTTTCCCTGGTATTGATCAATGACATTTTCGACCTTATCGCTTTGTGGCGCCATCTATGGAGCGTTAGAGTACGCGTACATGTACACATTATACAGCATCCTATCCCCGTTTCGAACAGAATTCCCAAGATCGACGAGATGGCGCTACATTATAGATTGCAGCAACATTTTCTTTTCGCTTTTGTAATCTCCCAGTCATTTTTTTTTTGTTTGTTTAAAGTTAGGGGTTGCTAATTAGTCCAGTCGCTTGGGGAGGAAATTAAGAGCATTCTAGGGGTTGAAAATTTCAAGAGAAATCGCGTCAGACAGTTATCGAACTTGAAATTGAGTCGCTAATTATACTTAATTAACAGGGAAAGTATTGCAATTTTCGGCTTTTTGGACATAAAACGAACAGAATATTTGAGATAATTTTCGTCGCCAGATATACCTTTGAAGAAGTACCCCTTCATAAGTCGAAATGAAAGCGTAGACAATGAGCAAGAATTCTCCCGTATTGCGCCAGTTGAAATTTTACGTTACTCGGCTTCTATTGTGCATCTGCTTTTGTTCCCTTTGTTTTGCTGCTATTTCAAAGTTTTCTGGGCGACTTAAAGGTCTGATGCCGACAGATATTACGACTAGACAATGTGAGCAGAGCCGATAAGTGTGCTAGTTACATCCCCTGTGTATCTTTGCTAGTACATTTGCGATGCTTTTTAGATTGGATTCATTGGATATGCATGAGATTTTTCCCTGGTTGCAATCCAGCCGATGTTTGCGTCTGTAACAAACTTGTTTACTGAATTTCTCGTCTCTTGAATTGGATAATCTAGCCCAGGTAATACAATCTAACAATAAGATAGCGAGAACGCAAAATTGGAGGTGTAATTCTCCTACAGCTCACCAGCTGTGAGTGAAATAAAACTGGAACCTATGAAATGATCGATCTACGTTACTTTTATATATTACTTGTTCATTTTTAAATTTATTGTGCAAGATGCAAAAAGACAAAAAATAGAACAATCCATAACGTTTTTGTTAATGATCCGATTGATGTGAACCGACAGCCACCTAGAACCCATATCTATTAACATGGGACTGACATCTTTCTTGAAAATTTAGTTGAGCATTAATTTTTATAAATTGTATGATGTATGTGATTGTTCATATTGTATGTTCATATTGTATGTTCATATTGTGTTAACAACAAATTTTTTTAAAACAGATTGTGGAAATTGTGAGATATAATATATTAACTCAGGATCTAGTAACTCGTATTTTGTCAAAAGCTATCACGCAAAGTTTGGACAAAGATTTTTCACCATCTATATTACGGGTACTAATTTACATATTTCGGTTCAGACTTTTTCACTTTTAGATTGACCGAATAATGCTCGTTCGAACAGTGTTAGTTTCATAGCGATATCTCTCATGGTACTCGAGTGATTCGCATTTTCTACACACGTAACTTCCCGTACGGGGGGCTGGAAGCCCAATTAAGAACTTAAACTGTCGCATAATACGCCAACATTTGTCTACGCCTGCTGCTTCAAGGCTGTATAATCGCGATCGGACTTTTTGACATTGCTATAGTTTAAAAAGAGGGGAATCGAATGGTGTAGGTTTTGTTAAGATTGAGCGGAGGGTCAACGAGATACCGCCTATTGAAAATCCCGATTTTTGCTAATATTTTGTGTCACCTAATCAGGTATTAATTAATTACGGATACTAATATGTTATTTACAACATTACGATGGCGCAATTTTGCAACAGCGTGTATTGTGTTCAACGTAAATTTTAGTTTATTTGTTCTTATTTATTTGAAATGTGATCTTTTGCACTTTTGGCAAACCATAGTTTCTGGTCTGTCAACATAAACGATAATATTATGATTTACACGGCAAGACAGAATAAGAATCTAGTTTTTCAAAATTTCAAGAATATTTGCACTGCATAAAAACAACTTTTAGGCTTTTGTCAATGTCCGTTTATACCACAAACTGAGTTGATGGTTTAAACAGGCACTGAAAGATAAGAAAAATACTTTAAGTTTTTACAAGCTTTACAAGCAAATATTTATACAAACACCAATATCTAAAGTGTTTTTATGATATTATATTTGGTTAAAAACCTCCCGTTAAACAATCAGTACTTAAAATTTGGTGTGTTATACAGTGTCTCGCGGGACGTTGGATTGTATGGGCACTTTTGTTATTAATAGAGATACAAAGTCGGTTAAATGGGCAATGTAGTGCATACTTATATGCTCGTTCATAATCTGTTCAGAAAACAGTTGAATTCCAAATGGATTCCATGCTATTTAAAAAAAAAACAAAAAAAGTAATTTTTTAATAATGGTCATAACTTCTTTATTTGTGATCCCATCAAAAAAGCGTTTGGACATTGTGAAGGCACTTTTTTGTCTACAATTTGATTATGTCTGCTAAAATTTTTTTTCGCCAATGAATTAGTCAGAAACAAATGAAACTTTTGTTTTTCTTATGGACGCCATATTGGTTTTATACATGTTTGGTTTCAGTTTTTTTTTTTCAGAGTAATTTGGTATGCCACTTGCCATATTTAGAATACAAAAAGCCGACAAAATTAGAGTTTTTATTTAAAATGATCGCCAACGTTGCCAAAATTATAAACACCATACAAAATACCATACAAAATTATAAACACCTTATCAATTTTTTAAGTCACTCCATAGATAAAAATCACAAGGGGTAAGATCCGGCAATCTTGGTGGCCATGATACTTCTGAATAGGTGGCAATTACTCTCCGTTTATATCTAAATAGTTCCTCACGATTCGGGCATTATGTGTAGGTGCTTCGTCTTGTTGGAACCGCATACGTTATCGTAACGCCAACGATATATCGTCCATTCTTTCTTCTACGTTCTCAGAGAGCAATATAGCCAATACATATCCGAAGTAAAATTATTGTCATAAAAAATTGGTCCGGTTATGATCGGTTGGCCACTATACCGCACCAAACCGCACCTGACTATGGCGCGGTACAAAAAGGTGCTGATTTTTGCGGGCCCAGTAGTGGGCCTTCTTTTAGTTAAAAATACCGACTTTGGGTAATCTGGGTTTTCACCCAGATTCCCCCCAATTTCTTTCAACAGATGGGTACGGATCGGTAGATATCACATTGTTTCACAAAACGTCTTCCATGGCACCATGCGATGTTCAGCAATTCTCGAAGTGTACAACTTTTAGTCAATTCTATTATCTTATTGTAATCAAAACATGGCATGTGGCATACCAAAGTATTCAGAAAGAAATGATGAATCCAAACATGTATAAAACCAATTGGCGTCCATAAGAAAAGCAAAAGTTTCGATTGTTTCTGGGTAATCCATTGGCAAAAAAAATTTAAACTGATGTATCAAATTGTAGACAAAAAATCTGATGTGGCCAGGTAAATGACTTTATCATACAATATATAAAATTAATAGTTTAGCTGCATGAGAATCTTTTTGATTGAGATCAGTCGTGTCTGCATTAAAATAAAACTAGTTAGCCAGGATTTAACAGATAAATAAATAATTAAATAAGTAAATAATTCCTTTATTAAAATAAGACAATATTAAATGCAACAAAATATTATTTATATTTAGGGCGCAGTTCATCACACTCGTTTCCAAATTGCCTTACTCTTCCACTCAACCCCTTACGCAAACTAGAACTAAGACATAATTGTAGCAATAATATAATAATAATTCCGAGAACTTATCAAAACAAAAAGAAACAAATTAAAATACTCTAGAGACTAATTACACGGAATTGCAGAAAATCCAACTCAACAAAACATCGCACCAGCCCATAAAAAATAAAAATTAAAACAGTCTCCAATGTGCGCCCGTAGCCTAAAGTCCCCCTGTTGAGCAAACAGACAACGCTTCACCTTTCCCCCAAAACAGTTTAACGATAAATTTTTCATATCTTCCCGGAAACCATTGTATATGTGACTGACCTGGAAAGAGAATGGCCGTTTATATAGCTCAGTGCGATGGGCAGGTGGAGCAAACAAACCCCCGAATTTTAAATTAAGGTTATGGACATCCGCTCTACAGCATATCTTCCGCATGAGGTATTGTGGGATCCTAGTGGATAGCAACTTATGATACAATAGTGCTGCACGCAACACCCTACCTAGTGTTATCCATGTTCAACCACCCCAAGTCGCCCAGCGCATTCGATACATGATCATACTTCGTCAAACCAAAAACAAACAGAACACATGCATTTTGGACACGCTCAACACGCTGCTTATCCGACGCCATCAGGCAAGGACGGTACACGATATCACAATATGAGATCTTTTGATACTATTAACTACTGTCAATACTAATTGTGAGATAATGTCAAAACATCAGCATTTGACACTACCGGTACTGTCATTAGACTGAAAAATTTGCAAATCCTGGGTCACTAAATAGTATTAAATCAATGCAGATGCTACCGATATCGATCATATAGAATTTGCCCCTGCAGCTAAACTATTAATTTTACCAAAAAAATTTATAGATATAAATTATACAAAATTTTCTCTACTTTAATTTATTATTTAACTATTTTGTCGAAATTACATTTTGCGGCACATTTGCAAAATCCTTGAAAAATGCTTAGAGGAAACGTCCAGTTCCTTTGATGCCTTTTGAACCAAACGCTTTTCAGCTCTAAGTTTGGTCATTAAACTGCTAAATATGAACTTTCGTCCCGATGCCTTTAGTAGTTTATTCGGAATCGTCTCCACAAAAATCGACGACACACATACGCACATACACACATACACACACACACACACAGAGAAATTTTTTTGTACCTTGGTCAAAAATGATCAGAGTACCCAAAAAACCTATTTCCGCTAAAATCTCAAATATTTTTTTCGGCACGATTAGAATACTTCATCATACTGCGTATGATAAAGTAAAAAGGGCACAATTGAGAACAAGATTGTTTACTTGCGATTGGTACTGATCATTGCAGAATGTGTCATTGCTATGGAATCATTGAGTTTGTGTCTGTAATTCCTGTCAAGCTAGTAAGGTTATTTTAGTTATATTTGTCGTTTCGTCAAGTGTTGACACACAAGAAACTTGCCAAAGAAAATTGTCAAAACTTGTTTAGTGTAGCTCAGGTATTAACCAGCGACCACAACTACTATTATGTGGAGCAATAACATTATTTCCGACTACTAATAGCTTTTATCTACGACTCACATATAATAAGTTCATTGCATACGTATCTATGACTATATAATTCCCATCATTATACGCGCCAATGATTATAATGACACTAGCGTTAAATAATAATGACAGTTCGTTCAAATAATGACCTCATTATTTGAACGTACTGTCATCATTAAATAACGCTAGTGTCGAAGTCTGTCAAAACCAACGTGGATGACAGTTATGTGACAGTTCGCCTCGCCATCATTGACAAATACATTTAAAATATTTGATAGATAATGAAATTTATGAGTCGTAGATAAAACGTCGTACTTAACTCGCACATAACGGATATAAATTGCGAGCATGAAGTTTACACGCGAGCCGTAGGCGAGCGTGTAATCATGCGAGCGATAGTTATGTGCTCGTCAAATAATATACTATTGTATATTACAATATACTATTGTCTTCCTAGGATCCGCACATAATTGAATACTAACTAGAACATCTGAAAATGTTTCTAGAAGAAATAGTTACATTAGATACTAAAATGTATTTTACGTTGTCATGAATACTAACTTAATCTACAGTGTCAAGCATTTAGTGACATTTAACTGACATTGTAAATTAGGTATATCTACCAACTTAACTGCAGTGCAGCTGTAAAAATTTAAAAGCAATTTCTAAATTAAACGACTCGTACAAGTTTTAAACGGAATTTATGTGGAACTAAACTTTACCACCGGAATATAATAAGAATTTCGCCCCACTTTCGTTGACGCACATTAAAATTAATTCTTTCGAATTTTCACATTCATTAAACCATCTATCCACGTAACTTATAAAATTTTCAGTCATAATGAAATGACGTAGTTTTAATTACAGTCAGAACATGCGGACCGCTCGTTAATTATAATTAAGCAAGGTCCTTAATGCATTAAGAACGCGTCGCTTATTTTCGTTATTATAATGCTAATTGCTTTAATGATACTCTTAATGTCTTCTAGCTTATTTTTGTTTTAAATGTCTCACTTACTTCAGGCATTATTCTAAAGTAGCGCAGGGTACAAAATTTGCAGCGGCAGTTTTAAATTGCCGAATGGAACTCTCATATTTGTGCAGTACCTAATTAATTGTTTTATTTCCCGGATTTATAAGTATGTGTTAAGATATACTCGTCTACGAACTTTACAACGCAATATACTAGTTATTTCTATGATGTTTCGGACCATGAATTCTGAAAGAATTGCGTTTTCTATAGTTTTTCTTTGCGGTGATTCCCTTGTTTTTAGTAAGGGAAAACAAACAAGTTTTTTTAAGAATTTATAGCAACGAGTTCAATACGCTTCAAAAAAGCTCTCAAAGAAATATTTTCGGACATATAACGCACATTTGAATTAAAAAATTTCAAATGGTTTTTTAATTCTAAATTTCATTGCATTTCGACTTGACGCAGTGTACACTTTGTGTCTGTATTTACTGCTACTCATTTATTCCTTTTATACAGTGTGCCTTACGGTACGTTGGAATGCATGGGTACTTTTGTTATAATTAAGGATTGCAAGCCTGTTATGGACAAAGTAGTGGAGGTATGCTGTCTAATAAACCCTTGAGAAAATAGTTGAATTCGTAATGGTTTCAGAGATATTTTGAAAAACACAAAAATCTTACATTTTAAATATGGCCAGTTAACATTTTTATTTGTGGTCCGAAAAAGACGCCGAAGACATTTTACAGGCACGCCTTTATTTAAAATTAGATTATATTAGTTTGAAATTCTTTCCATCCATGAATTCGCTGGAAATACTGAACCTTTTGTGTTTTTTGTTGTGATACGTATTCTTTGAGATTTTTTTACTTTATCATACGCAGTATGTAAAGTATTGTAATCATGCCGAAAAAAAAAAATGAGATTTTAGCGGAAATAGGTCTTTATGGGTCCCCTGAACATTTTTGACCAAGGTACAAAAAAATGTCTGTGTGTGTGTGTGTGTGTGTGTGTACCCGATTTTTGTGACGACGGTTCCGGAGAAACTACTAAAGGTATCGGGACTAAAGTGCGTATTTAGTAGTTTTATGACCAAACTTAGAGCTGAAAAGCTTTTGGTTCAAAATGGTCCAAAGGAACTGGCTATTTACTCTTAGCATTTTTCAACGATTTTCGTCATTTCTGTAATTTCGTCAAAATAGATAAATAATAAATTAAAGTAGACGAAATTTTGAATAATTTATGCCTATGACATTTTTTGGTAAAATTAATAGTTTAGCTGCAAGAGCAAATTCTATTTGATCGAGATCGATCGCATCTGCATTGATATGAAGCTACATAGTAGCCAGGATTTTGTCAAATATTATTTTGTGCTGTCACCACAGAAATGTCTATGGCTGTCACACTCGAAAACAGCTGATTTCATCACAGGTTGGAGAACCGCTATGGAACGTTGCCTCTCTAGTGCAGCAAAGTACAAAATACAAAATTCAAATAAAATTAGATCACCAATTTGATTGTTTGTTGATAAGAAATATCAACCCGTTGTTATATCTAATTGTAAAAACGATAAATTGAGAAAATTGTAAATAAAGTATAGCGATGAGTGTAGTTATATTTTAGTATGTTGGTACGGATGTGACATTTACAGTGACATGAACGAATATAAATCTGTCAGAATTTGAAATAGCTTTTTAAACTTGACGTTTCGTGGTATCAGTGGTATCAACCTAAAATTTCCTATACAGAATTATAACCATTTTAGATTTTTTTTAAAATACGTATTTCTCAAAAAGCGACACAAAAAACGTTGATGTCACTCCTGCCGAAAGCGCCGCATCACCGCTCGTCGCGCTATTCCGTATTTTCGGCACTTGTGAGATAAACAACTATTATTCTGATGACAGTAGATAGTATCAAATGCTGATGCTTCGACAATACCTACTATTGATACTATTGACTATCAAAATATCTGTCAAACCCCGGCTAACTAGTTTATATTTAATGCAGACACGATTTATCTCAATCAAATAGATTCTCATGCAGCTAAACTATTAATTTTATATTTTGTATGATAAAGTCATGTGCCTGGCCACATCAGATTTTTTTATTTGAAAATTGTATGGTGATATGGAAATCACATATTTTAAAACAATGTGATCTACCCATTTAATATTGTTATTTGTAATTTGGCGCTGAACTGAATTAAGTGGTTTTTGATTCACCAATTTAACTTCCTATTATAATAGCCTTTGCAATTTATGAATCCTTTAATTCTTAGTAATCTTAGGATGCCATGAGGTATGTATGATATAAAATAACTCAAATGATTGTATTATTACTTGAAATTTGATATTTACATGCTGTGCCATTTTGTGCAGTAGGTATTGTTAAATAATGTTGTAGTTGGGAGCTGCTTGGAAAGATTGTGTAGCAATATTGTTTCATTTTTGTCTTTTTACTTTGCATTTTTTCTTAGTTGTATTGTGTAAAAACCAAATAAACTTTTTACTTTTTACTTACTAATAATTCGTTCATTTATTTTATTATACTGCAGGTAATAAAGTTCTAAAAAATTACTGTCACTTGATATATGGGTAGCACTATTGCTTCACAATTTGTATTTTCTATAGCACCATGCAATTTTCAGACTGAGTAAAAACTTCACTAATTTTCTGTAAATTTTATTGTATTAAATTTATGCATTAAACAAATTACTCAAAAAAAAATGCAGACCACTAATATGTTTAAAACCAATATGGTGCCCATAAGAAAACTAAAAGTTTCAATGGTTACCAGAAACTTAATTGGCGAAGAAAATGTATACTGACATCATTGTATATAAAAACGTGACGCTACAATACCCAAATACCATAGCATCTTGATTGCACAACAAAACAAAAAGTTATGGCCATATTTAAAAATAATGTGTTTTGGTTTTCAAACTATTCTACAACCGTTTGGAATTCAATAATTTTCTTAACGCATTATTGGAGAGACCACATATCTGTACAACTTTGTCATTTAATCGTGTTTCTTTCTATTCCATACAATCGTCCAACGTCCCATGAGACACTGGTTCAAATCAAAAACAGGTGATAGATAGCTACAATTTTTCTTAGTTTAAAAGATCATATACACAAATAAATCCAACTTGGTTCCAAGATTTTGAGTATAGAAATATATATTTGAAACGACTTGTGATACAAATGAATGTTGTTGTGTCAAAACGTAAGAGACGACAACATGATTCTATTAAAAATTTTAAAAAAGTATTTGTAAAAACTTCTTTTTCTATTAGATACATGTCTATATGAACGTGTTTATTATGAAAGTAACTGTATCGCACAATCTGGTTGCGTTTAAGCCATGCGATCTGAACCCTGCCTATAAAACTGTAACATAAAGTCGGACTAACTCATCAACGCCAGCCCAAACCACTATAAATGAAAACACAAAATGTTGACAGTATATTTTATTTACGACGTAGGTTGGAGATAATAAAGGGTGCACAGGGGATAAATTTGAGTACATAAAGCACAGACGTGCAATTTGACATATACGGTACAAAAACTCGGGCGAAAATTGGGCAAATGGGGTTTTAAATGAAATTTGGAATAAAAATCCCTCATTAAGAACATAGATGTGTTTCACGGTTTTCACAACTGGACTGCGATAAACCTGATTTTATAAAGCTTTAAAAACAGATGAGTCGGAAAGAATGTTTAAAGAATACAGATGTCACTACAAGAATGCAATAAAATTTGCAAAACAACAAAGAAGCATCTCTTATATTAGAAATTCTGAAAGGCAGCGTGGAACATAAACAAAAATACAAATCGTAGACAAAAACCACTTTCTGCGCATGATATCTCTCCAGATAGGTTTAATTCTTTTTTTGTAGAAACACCACAGAATACCTTAGACTCCATTCACTGATCGAAGATACGCCCTGAGGAGTATTTGCGTGGTGTGATTGTCAATAATAGCGGTTCATTTTTGTCGGCAGCTACAAACGAAATTGAAGCTCGTAACATCATTTCACGTCCGAAAAATAGTGCTACACAAGATGTTTACGGTTTGACAGCTAAAATAATAAAGTATCTTTCACCTTGTATTATTGAGCCACTTACTTTTATATTAAATAAAGGTCTTCAGGACTCATATTTTCCTTCAGATTTGAAATTTGCCAGGGTTGTACCACTGCACAAGAAAGAGTCGAATAAGATAATTAATAAATATAGATCAATATCGACATTGCCAGTAATTTCGAAGGTACTGGAAACGTTGCTGAAGAATTGGTTGTTAGATTATTTCAATAAGAATTAATATTTCTGTTCAGAACAGTTTGGATATCTAAAGAATCGGTCAACCATGAAAGTCTTAATTAAATTATGTTTAAATCGTATCTTGCAGACAGAAGACAAGTTGTTATTATTGAGAACATAAGATCCTCTGAATTAATTATAAAGCATGGTGTACCCCAGGGTTCAGTGTTGGGCCCTTTTTGTTTTTTAATCTATATAAACGACCTATGTAGGAATTTACGTTCTCTTATACTTTTCGCGGACGACTCAACCCTGATAAATACAGCCGCAACCGTTGGTGAACTACTGCGTAATGTACAAATCAGCCGTACGGAAGTTATTTGTAAATACAAGAAAAACACAGACAATTACTTTCGCTACAAGACCAACTGATTTTCAATGTGTTAAGCTGCTTGGGGTTCAGATTAATTCAGGTTTAACATGGGGCCCATACGAGGGTGATCTGTGCAGAATACTTAATATAATTACTTATCAGTTACGAAAGATTATAAAAGTTACTAACTTGGAAACGACATTATCTTTATACTACGCAAACTTCTACAGCACGATAAATTACAGTGGTGTTTTTTGGGGAAGTTCATTTTATGCTGGTAGGTTGTACATACTTAATCCAGAAAAAGATAGTGAGGATTTTAGCACAAGTTGACAGCAGGTGTTCCTGCAGGGTCCTCTTCCGACAGTTGAAGATGGTGACAATCCCTTCGATTTATATTTTGAACTGTTTACTATATACTTACTCAAACTTCCAACTTTTCCATTCTCAGTCTAGTAAGCACAAATATAATACAAGAAAAAGAGGTAATTTATCTATACCGCTACATCGGTTACAGATGTGCCAACAATCTGCAACTTACCAGGGAATAAAATTTTATAATTTGTTAACCGACGATGTAAAACTATTATCCTTGGGTAAATTTAAGGCTTGCATGAAAGCGTTTTTAACGCTACGTTTGTTTTAGACCGTGGATAAATTTGTTGCGTCTGATGTTGGTATATACCAAGCGAGTACATACTCGCTTTAGCTTGTTATCTGTATTTGTTTTATGGTTTTTGTGACTTTCTGTAATATTGTCTGTAATGTGGATTTGTATTGGGAAATAAAGATTATTATTATTATTGCGTTGCTTCTAAAGAGAATGAAACCTATCATTGAGAGAAAGGAACTAATTCCTAATCACCAATTTGGTTTTAGAGGAAAGCATTCGACTATAGATCAAGTTCATAGAATAACAGATATCGTAGAGAAAGCATTAGAAGAAAACCTAATTTGCTCAACAATCTTTCTGGATGTGGCACAAGCTTTCGATAAGGTTTGGCACGAAGGATTGATACACAAACTAAAGAGTATGCTTCCTCTACAATACGTCGAGCTGCTAACATCCTATGTATCTGATAGGCTATTCAGAATAAAACAAATCGATGAATACTCGGATCTAAAAGAAGTAAAAGCTGGGGTACCCCAGGGTAGTGTGTTGGGACCAATTCTCTATCTACTGTATACAAGTGACATTCCACAGCTGGAAAATGTAACAGTCGCCACATTCGCAGATGACACGGCTCTAATGGCAGTGGGATCAACTATTGGAGAGTCTACTAGGAATCTTCAACAAGCTACTAATAAAATGTATAACTGGACCAAAAAATGGAAGACCAAGCTCAACGAACTGAAATCTGTCTACATTAACTTCACAAATAAAAGAATCGAGGTCATACCTCATGTAAAGATTAACGACGCCATAGTTCCTTATGCGAACACTGCAAAGTATTTGGGTATGACTCTGGATACAAAACTAAGGTGGAAAGAACATGTTAAGAAGAAAAGAGTAGAGCTTGGCCTCAAATATAGAGATCTCTACTGGCTTCTGGGAAGAAACTCTCAGTTGTCAGTAGAGAACAAACTACAAGTGTACAACCAAATACTAAAACCGATCTGGTTATACGGCATCCAGCTTTGGGGTTGCGCAAAAAATTCCAACATACAAGGAATCCAGACTTTCCAAAATAAAGTACTAAGGAATATGGTTAACGCTCCTTGGTACATACGGAATAGTGACCTACATCGTGATCTTGGTGTCCCACAAGTCATCCAAGAGATAAAAAGATTCGCCACTAAACATGAATCTCGCCTAAGCCACCACGTCAACGTAGAGGCCCTGCAGCTACTGGACAACCAGAATCTAGTGAGAAGACTAAAAATAACTAAACCCTTCGAACTAGTGACTCAGTGAAATGTGAAAAAGCAGAGCACAGTGCGTGAAGTGTTAGTGCTTCTTGTTTAGGACAAAGTTAATATAGGACATCAGTGGATAGCCTATTAGAGACAAGTACCTAGTTTTAAGAATTCAGATTTAAATTGATGGTTAATCTTTCAGATTAGTTTCAATGTGTTAAGCACAATATGCTTATTAAAAAAAATATATTATTGCCCGGTAGAAATGTATGAAATTAAAAGAGCAATCACTTAGAATTCTGGTGGTTAAGAAGTTCAGATGAAGTTTTCCTCAGAAGCTTAAAATATCACATTTTTATTCAAGATATACGGAAACTCTGGGTAAAGTCTGTACATATTTTCGTATTACAGTTGATGATATCAAACCAAATATCCTTAACACTACGGCACAAGCCGGATATAAAGTAACATAAATGTCTCAAGCACGTAATATACAGTTTTCTTTATGGGAGCATTTGCACAAATTCGAAATTACATTTTCAGGATTAAGGCTTGGCGTCATATTTCAGCCGAGCAACACGAACTTTGCCGGTATTAGGACGCCGTGTAAAGTACAGACAGAGAACTTGCGAATATCGTTTTCTTTAAGGATGCAAACGTGGAGATAGCGGTGGAGCACGGAGATTAAATGGTTTATGGGACAACGTAAAAGGATAATAATATAAGGGAATCATCATAGCGCATAAGAAGTAGGTCACACTTCTAGCGATTACACTATGTTATGAGATAAGAAAACTTGTTACGATTCTTTTTCATATTTAAGAAAGATATATGTGGGATTCATGTCGCTGATGAAAAAGATTCAAAGACAAGTGGACAAAATATTAAAACATAAATTATTGAAAATCGAAATTATAAGCATTGACAAATTCTACAATCAACAAAATAGATAGATAGATAAGTTGAGTATCGTCTAAATGTATTTTTAGTATAGAAGGTGTTAATTTTATTATGAAAAATAAACGCGCTGGATATTTATACAATTTCTTATTCTAAAAATCTTTTTCAAGAACTTTTTGTAGGAATAAGGAAACTAAACTCATTAACTTTTACTTTAACAAAACGGATAAAAAATAAAAAAATAAGAAAAGATAACAAGACAATTAAGAAAAAATTATACCTAAGGTGACTAGATGTCCCGCGTTTGGCGGGACAGTCCCGCGTTCCGCGGAGTTTTAAAAATGTCCCGTTTTTTAGAAAATGTTATTTTGTACAGAATTTTAGAGAATTACTTGAAAAATAAACTATATGTTGTTATTTGTATCAAACACTTTTGTTTCAAAACGTTCGATGAAAGAAAACAACATATTTCTTCATGTTCATGCTTCATGTTGGGGTTCCTACCGGTTTTAACAATTACTATTTTTTACAACGAAAATAGCGAATTACTCATTTTAGGCAACTTACATACCACACACAATATAAACTTAATATTCATTGTTGTCAACAACAGACTCTCAGCTAAATGACTACAAAACAGTTCGTTCTGTAATAAGTACTCTTGGATTTCGAATCTAAAAAATTCAAAACTCCAGTAGACTACATCTTTATATAGAATTAAATTAATAATAAGTTTAAAATGCCAAATTAAATAATGTTAATATTAATCATGGGAAAGAAAAAATAGACTTCACCGATAGCTTGTTTAAAACCCTAAATTGTTTACGGTTGGAGAATTATTTAGGTGTTCCGGTAATATTGACTAACTATGTATAATTCTATCACGAATTCATTAACAAGAGATATAATATTATTTCCGTTTTGACTATCATATATTTGCAGTACAAATAATGGATAAACTTTTTAGTTTAGATGTCAAAGCATTTCACAGAGTTAGAATTACCCAATTAGTTAAAAAAAAAACAGCAATCTCAACTAAATGACTACGCTAGCAAACAATAAAAAAACTGAACAAGTTATAACTGATTATTGCATACTTAGGTAAAGGATATTCATTTAGTTTAGATTATTGTATTTGATTGAAACTGCGAAAATTTGAACTAATAAGTAAAGATATGGAACAAGCGACAACTGATTCTGGTATGCGCTTGTAGGAAAATCAGTGCCAGAAATTCAAAATATGCACCTTTTTCTCAAAAACAAAAAATAATTCAAAATTTGACTTAAAATTAGATTACCAATTCGAAGTCAGTAATTTGGAATAGTCTTGTTTTTGAGAAAGAAAAGTGCGCATCTTTGCCTTTTAGTGGGATTTTAACAATAGAAATGGTTTTGTTCTTTTTTTGACATATTACATATTACTCAATGTCAATTTTTGCATTCAATTTTCTAGCAAAAATATTAACGAAGTTATCGATTGTAACCGTTACTTAATTTTCACACTGTATATATAAATTAAGACAAATTTGTTAGTAATGAACGTGGTTGTGAACCAATGGCTTCCCTGTATTCCTTCATTAAAGTTCTGCTTTGTTTGTATCAGTTTGAACAATTTTGATTGGTTTGGTCTTGAAAATTATGACAATACTTTTAAAAAAATGGTGTTTCCCAATTGACTATAAGAATAGAGAATACACAATAGAGAAACATATCACTGATCATGAAGTACCTTACGGGCAACAATACGCCTTCCAGTCCAAAACAAACACCTTATCTGCAACTTATGACCTTGTACATTACATCAACCGCAACATTGACCAGAGAAACAGTGTCACCGGAATTTTTATTGACATGAATAAAGCATTCGACCCATGTCCAAAACTAGACTGGTAACAAAACTGGACGATATCGGCATCTGCAACAAGTCATGTCAACTAATCCAAACATTTCTCCATAACAGACCATAGATGGCAGAAATAGAGAAAATCCGCAGTGATCCATTGATGGCATATTATGGAATCCCACAGGGTGGCAATCTCCCTCCTTTACTATACATCATTTACACCGGTAGTGTCAAACTCATTTGTGGGCGCGGGCCACAAAATTCTGATCCGACCTTCGGCGTGCCCTATAGAAAAAAGACTCAAAAAACTGATTAACTGGTAAAACAATTTTTTGACTCATGTGAATTTTTTCATTTTAATGGTACTTATACCATGTTGCTAATACCCTGTTAGATTAATTTCATCAGTATGTTAATTTTTGATATGTTTGATGACTCACATCAATATTTTGCATTTATCTATGCGTGCGCATGCGATCACAAGTTCGGAGATAACAAAAAAAATAAAAATTCAATAAGGATTTTTATCAAACATTTTTTCATTTGAAATTTAGAATTACCTAAGAAAAGTACAATGACCATTAAAAATACATGTTAGTTTTTTACAATATAACGAAAATCATAGAAAATAACATCACTAAAGAAGAGAATGATAATTAAATCCGGTTGAGTATAATGGAGGGTTTCTGGTTCAAATCCAGGCGGAGGTGTTTTTTTCCAAAAATGTATCCTCACCTGGATTAATTATCATTCGCTTCTTTAGTTGGTCCTAGTAATGATAATTAATACAGGTGAGGATAATGGAGGGTTCCTGGTTCAAATCTAGGTGGGGTTTTTTTCCAAAAATTTATTCTCACCGATATTAATTATCATTTGCTTCTTTAGTTGATACTACATTACGTACGACTTTAGGTAATAACCATCTTCCCTTGAATTTATACAAAATAGCTTATAAACTTGACTACACCTTCACCTTTCATGTTTAAAAACAATTACTACAGTACGCTTTTAATCTCAAACCCCCATTCAAATGATATTAACGAAAATATTTAAAAAGAATAAATGATTTACATATTGTTGTCAAAAAAATGTATGCAGACTAATTCTTTCTCCACGTATATGTTTAAAACTGAGGAATCAACTCACATGTGAATAACAAATCATCAAAACCAGTTAATCGGGTTTAGAGAAAATCAACTTTGAAATCGTGCCATTTTATTATTACCTACTGTTCTTGTTGTATGGCCATTAGAAACAACGATAATGAAGTGAATCGAAAATCAACATGTTCAAAAATATTACAGTGTCATTCCAGTTATTATCAGTTTGCTGGACTTCCACATAGTACTTCAAAGTTCAGGCAAAAATCATAACATCATTCTTACACCCTGTCTATACTAAAAACTGAAAGTTGAAATAAAAATTCTTCATCCGTACATCCGCCTAGATCTTCTGAAGATCTAGGCTACCAGTAAGTGAAAGAATCATCAAAATGGTTGCGGAGAAAATCAACTTTCAATTTTTAACATATTTTTCAATAATCCCAAATTTTTTTGACCAGTTTAGTTCAGAAGTAGCGACAGTCTGTAAATACAGAATGATGAACATTAAAAATGAATGATGAATCATGAACACTAACAATCTCAAAAGTTTTAATCTCGAACTCCCATTCCAATTATATTTACGAAAATATTTTAAGTAAATTTAAATTTTTAATAATGATTTCTGATTTTACAGTATTTCGGGCAAACTGTTCATGTTGTTTCTGGACTATTACTAGTAAATTTTTTAGTAATAGATTGAAATGGTTAGGTATACTTTTCATGGGTGCAGTTGCATAACAAGTCATAAAATGGCATTAGTTTCATATTTGAGAGTAAAATTTCGCGACGTTGAAACACATAAGTGGACGCGTGGGCTGAACTTTTCAGTGGCTGACATGATAACTTTAAACACGAGGTTCATATTTAGCACATAAAATGTTCCGGAAACTTCTTGTGACTTGTGAAAATTGCACTTGAACGACATACATATTTACGAAAATTCCACCTTTAAATTATTTACTTTCTTTTTATAGTAAGCCCAATAATGTAGGAATACCCAAATAAAAATGGTTACTGTTCTGCTACTTAATAAGTAATAACTAGTGTCCCTGCTCCGAAGGAGAACGGTATTGTCGGGCAATTCCGTCTCCGAACCTCATTGCAAACTTAGTAATTAAAAATGTTACAACTCAGTTCTATATTTTTAAAATTTTGTTGTATTGTAATACAATTTTAGCGAGGGCTCGCGGGCCGCACAGTAGGGTGTTGCGGGCCGCAGGTTTGACATCACTGATTTACACAAACGATGTCAAAGATATAAAACTAAATGGTATATTATTCATGTACGCAGACGATATCGCGATCATGTACGCCAACCAAAATCTAGAAATAGGTACAACAAAGTGAAATTGATGAAGATATGATAAAACTATTTAAATGGTGTCAAACTAATTTCATTACGATAAATGAAAAGAAAAGACATTACTTGACTTTTAATAACAGAAAGAACATAATAATGAAGATATGTATAAACGGTGTCGAGATAACAGAAATAAACAGCATATCATATTTAGGGTTACAATTGTAAAACAACATGAAATGGGATAAGCAGGTGAACAAAATTCTAGCCAAAAATGCCAAACTAATTGCATCAGTATGCAAAATGAAGACATACATTGACATAAATACAAAAGAAATATATACAATATTATGTTTATATCAAATATCAACTACTTAATTAATATATAGGGCAACACCACAACAAGAAACCTGAATAAACTGCAAAGACAACAGAGCAAATTAATAAAAATTATGAGAAGATGTGTGCAAATTAAACTGGTAATAATATCAATAAAACTCCTGTTTGTTCTTCGCAGTTCTTTTAAAAGAACTGCGAAGAACAAACAGGAGTTTTATTAATAAAAATTAGTTATACATGGAACAAACGACACCAACAGACGAGATTTTTCGAAGAAGCCGATAACCACCCATACGAAATAGACGAAATCTGAGTAACGTTCGTCTATTACACAAGATAAAGCATAGCATGATAAAAATATATATAAAACTCACGGAAAATAAAAATTTACACAATCACGAGACCAGGTATAACAGATTCATTCAAACACACAGATTTAGAACTGCTACGACAACAGAAAACGTTTAGACAGAGACCATACTGGTATACAACAACCTAGCTGACGATGTAAAAAAATTAAGAGTAACCTATTATCCCTAAACTCGTAAACTAAATAGATAAATTTCAGTTGGAACAAACAACAACAATGCCCTTAGCACCATAAATTCGAGACTGTCCACACCATTCTCGAAGCAAGCAAGAGGGACAGAACCGCGCGCACTTCTGAGATACGATCATTGTGTTGTATTATGGATCAAACATTTATTGATAAAAACCAACTTACTTACAAATGTACCCAGTCATCAAACTATTAAACAAAGTACGGTCAATTTGTATAATAGCTCCTTCATTGTGCTTTCTGTTCCTGTAAGAAGAAAATAAAATAAAGCTAAAATTATCCTAGTCTAGACTTCCTGCGATTTTTTGAAAGATAGTCGAATTTGTTAACTTAGAACTTCTGAGAGTGGCATGAAATATCCTGGAAGGAACCTTTATAACAAATTCTTCAGCCCAAGTCTAAAATTACCTACCTACTATGAGATTCACGCAAAATTCCGCTATTGAAATTCTTATTGCGTTCCTCATTGCGTTCGTGTTTCTGCCCTGATTTATCCGAATTGAACGACCAGGAGGAAATTGGTAGCGACAAAACTTCCAACTTCCTTAATCGATAATTCAAAAAAGTCTCGGAAAAAGTCTCGGTGGCGAATCAATTCCGGAATGAAAATATCGCCAGGATATCCTGGCAATTCTTATCGCATTTGTTCTCGCGCGGGTACAGCGGAACTATGCTTGTAGTAGTTCGAAGGTTGAGTCGTTCTTTCGGGAACGGAGATGCCAAGACGAGCTCATCCGAATTTAAAATTTCATTTATTTAAGGATTGAACTCAGACTGGTTACAACCGGTGGGACAACGGTAAATATTCTTTTATTTGATAAAATAGATTGAATCCAGTGTGAACTGTGTAACGTTAATTGATTTCCGAGCGAAATCCTGAATATAAGTTAGTTCGTTTTAATAGCAGACTTGGGAAGAAAACTGTGAATGCATGGTATGGTCAATGTGAATTTTCATAGATATGGTTAAGTGACTGTTGACGAGATTTCGTGTGTTAGGTGAAGTTGCAATAAAACTTTAGTGTATAGGTAATTAATCTGAATGTACTGTTCAGAAACAATATATATATATATATTTTTGATTGATAACACTGTGTGACTGTGTGACTTTCTAACATTAATCGTTATCGTTTATTTCGAAGGGTAACATAAAAAGTAGTATATTTGTCATGGATAATATATATATATAACCATCACGTCACATTTTTTAGTTAAACGGGGTCAAAACGCCAAAAATACGTATTTAAAATTGCGCATTTATTGCGATGTAACCCAAGAAACTAGAGATTTCGAAAGGGTCTCAAAGTAATCCTTGAAGGATGTACTTACTTATTATTTAAAATCTTTTTGTTTGCTCACAAGTGGCATTGAAGTACTGAAGACGTTTGTTTGAGGGTCTGCGACCAACCAAAAAAATTATGTTTTCATAGACTAGTCACTGCAATTGTGTTGCATATATTGAAGGTCACGAAGTTGAGCGATATTTACCATTTTGACCCGTTTATTCTAGAATATACAACGTGTCCCAAAAAATGTGCCACATATGAAATAGTTCTTTATTACTTAATAATAACACAGAAAATTTCCGCTTCTTCACCTTAAAATTGTTTAATTGGTGTACCGTTTACGAAGCAGTTTTAAATTGAAATAGCTCTAAACATAATTCAATTATATTTACATTCAATGCAGTCAAATTGTGTTTCTACCGGAAATGTAATTTTTAAATAAATTACGTACCCTTACATATATGATTTCGAATTGACGCAAATTGACCCACCATTCTTATAAATCAGAATCCGAAACTCTTCGTCGTTGAATGAACAACCGGTATATGCAACGTCGAAGGTGACTAAAATTCCACATTTAACGCCTTCTAATATTTTAATAGATAATATTTTGTGAAATAATGTTTCTACATAAGATAAAGGTACTTTACTCTGATGTCATTTTCATCTTTTTAGCAACACTCGGTATATGCAACGGAGAAGGTGATTATAATTACGACCTCTAATATTACCAAATATTGTTTCAGATGCCATTTTTGCATAGCCTTGAACATAAAGGTATTTTACTCATCAGTGTATTTTTATACTTCTGGTAACATCGGTACATAAAAGCAAATAAAAACGTTATAATAACTGCATTTTAGACAAAAGACAATCCAGACACTTTTATAACGAATCAAAATTTATGAGAAATTGAAACACCCGGCACATGCAATGAACATGGTGATTATAATTTCGTATTTGATGACGTCTAACATTTCTACAGTTATTTATTATACAAGGGAAAAAGTAGCAGATTTTTAGCTCGAGATTGTATTATCTCCCGACGCGAAGCGGAGAGACACAAAACCGAAAGCTAAAATTTAACATTTTTTTCTCGTGTAGGTATAATATATTATTTTTTTCTGTGACCGGGAATAATTACGATTTTTTATTGAAAAACTTACTACAATATGTTAAAGTCAATCGATGTGACATTTGAATTTTTAAAGTGGTAGGTTGTTGTACACAATTAGAGCTGCGTTGCTAAGGAAATGTTTACTTTTACTTATGTGTATACCGGGTGATTCAATTTCGAGCCTCGCCATGGGGATCTCGCTTATTAGTGGAGATAGAGCCTATGTTTAAATTTGGCAAAAAAGTTTCGTATTTTTGTGCTAATCAATTATCTGAAAAGAAATTTAAACTATCTTTTTTTTATTTTGAAGTTATCCACAAAAAACTGAAATGTTAAGATATTGTTTTTAATTTTTTATTCAAAACCAAATGTAGCTTGACATTTGAAACAAAAACATTCTACAGGTACTTATTACCAAGGAATGCAATATCATTTTTTAATGGCCAAATTTTGTTTTTCTTGTGGGCGCCATGTTGAATTTTGGCATTTTCCGATAGTCGTGTTTTTTCTCATTTCCGCAATGTATAACATCATACCATTCTTTTTAAAATAATGGTGTAATAATCAAAAAACGGTCAAGTGCCCAACTGGAGCTTGGTTACAGACCGCCGGAGTCGTTGTCAAGCAACGCCAACACAATGCACTTGGATCAAGCGGCGCCCTCAGCGTTAGGTTTGCCATTTAACCAAATAAACCTTAATTGTGGTTGATTGTGGATGTAAAATGCCGTTTACCAATAACGAAAAGCGTGATATAATAAGGGTTTATTATTGTTCTCTTAGAAATATCGCATCGTACAATATTCCTAACATTGGACGGAAATTTAGCGGACCATGGATCGTTTAGTAAACCCTGCAATCCTCATGGAAATGTTGAAACTGATTACAGCAAATTGGCATAATTTGCAATGCTTCTACTGGTTTTTAGATAAATGACAATCCTTGGATTTCTAAGCGGGAAGTAACCCTTAATTTGGAATTGCCGCAAACATGTGTTGGCCGACCATTACGAACAAAGAAATGAAACCGTACAAACCACACACACAAGCCAAACTTTGCAATGGTACGAAAATATTTAAATCAACAATTTCCAAATCACGGGATTGGTAATGGTGGAGTGGTGGATCCCCTGATTTATGACCTCTGGACAATTTTCTTTGGGGAACTGTGAACGAAGAAATTTATCACAATACTCGCAGAAATATCGACGATCTGCGGGATCGAATAACAAATGCGGTCAATGCTATTCCGGAAAAACAGTTAGAAGAGCATGACAACATGTAGAAAAGCGGACACGGTTTTATGCCTTTAAGAAAATAGCGGCCAATTTGAACATTAACTTAAAAAATAATCTTTATGTGGTATAAACTTACTTCATTTACAATCTGAATGTTTTTAATCCAAAGCACTCTTGGTCAGTCCGGCGCCGGCGGTCTGTAACCAAGCTGCAGTTGGTTATTTGATAAGCACGACAAACAACAAGAAATAAATAACGTGTTTTTTATTATTAAACCATTGTTTTCAAAAATAATGCCAACATGTTATACATTTCGAAAATGAAAAAATACACGACTATCGGTTTTCACGTTTTCGCGCTTTTCGTTAATGGCAAACGGCATTTTACATCCACAATCAACCACAATTAAGGTTTATTTGGAAAAATAGCAAACCTAACGCTGAGAGCGCCGCTTGATCCAAGTGCATTTTGTTGGCGTTGCTTGGCAACGACTCCGGCGATCTGTAACCAAGCTCCAGTTGGGTACCTGAAGGTATTTTGATTTTTACACCATTATTTTAAAGAATGGTAACATGTTATACATTGCGGAAATGAGAAAAAACACGACTATCGGAGAATGCCTAAATTCAACATGGCGCCCATAAGAAAAACAAAAGTTGGCCATGGTTACGTCGCCATCTTTGATGTTATTTCAAATTAAAAAATGGCACTGCATTCCTTATTAAAAAGTACCTCCAGAATGTTGTTGTTTCAAATGTCTAGCTACATGTGGTGTTGAATAAAAAATTAAAAACGATATCTTAACATTTCAGTTTTTTGTGGATATCTTCAAAATGAAAAATGATAGCTTCAATTTTTTTTCAGATAATTGATTAGCACAAAAATACGAAACTTTGCCAAATGTAAACATAGGCTCTATCTCCACTAATAAGCCAGATCCCCATGGTGAGGCTCAAAATAGAATCACCCGGTATACCTATATATACCGGGAAAAAAGTACTCACTTTTAACATGGAAAAAAGAATTCATAAAAGTGACATTTTACTACCTGTTAACACAGATAAAATGTCAAACTTTTTTCCCATCACTGAAAAATACTTTTTTCAAATAACATTTTAGCATTTCTTTTAACACAAAGGTATTTTTCTCTTAAGAGATTTTCATAGTTTTTGTAACACCCTGTATATGCAAGCATTTGATCACAATCTAACATTTGCATTTTAAGTTGAAGACAATTCAAAAGGTTTGAAAAATTTTTTCAGAGGAAATTAAGTAAAAGGAAATTCCATTCGTTTCCAGCTATCTGCCGGACGCGGTATATATTCACAGGGTCATGAAAAAATATATATAATCAACAAATTTGTGGGCTTTATTTACAGCGTCCAATCTATGAACAGCAGCTTGTTTGTTACCCGGCGACCTATTAACAAGGTTTGTGAGCCGGTCAAGGTCATTAGACATCTAATCTAAAGACATCTATTCTAAATAAGCGCTCCCTGTTTTATTTGAAAAAGTTTATTTCTGATGATTGGTTCCAAAACTATTGCAAGCAATACAAAAGGGTTCTAAAACAAACTATCAAAACGGCAAAGCGTTGGTCTTCATCCAGCCGAATCATGGACTCAAAAAATTCACCAAAGGAATTGTGGAGCATAGTCAATGATATAACCGGGAGGTCATCGATAAACTCGGACAATGTTGTGCATCTGACTATCGATGATCATAGGATTGATGACCCGGAGTTGATCTCAAATAGGCTTAATGATCACTTCTGTACAGTGGCTGAGGGCTTGGCAGGGACTGTGGTTTCTCGACGTTCACCACTGGATTTTATGGATTATCGCAACCCCGTTTCATTCTTTATGTCCCCCACCGATTTGGATGAAGTTGTGTCAACTCTAGGGCAGATGAAAAATAAAAGTTCCTCTGGAATTGATGGAGTTCCGCTTAGAGTCGTACGAGCCCTGCCACAAAGCAGTTTAAAAGTCTTTGCCGACCTTGTTAATCTATCCTTTTCGGAAGGAATTTTTCCGGACTGCTTCAAAACGGCGTGTGTTGTCCCAATTCATAAGGGTAGTCGATCTTTTACTCTGGGCGACTACCGGCCGATCTCTCTATTGCCAACCCTTTCAAAGGTTATAGAACATATCGTGCACAGCAGGGTGTGTGACTTCCTTGAGACTCATGAGTTGTTGTCTAATGCACAGTTTGGTTTTAGGTCGGGCAGGGGCACTTCTGACGCGATCAATAGAACAATGCATAGTATATATGACAACATAAATAGGGGTCGATTAGTGGTAACCATATTTTGCGACTTAGCAAAGGCGTTTGATTGCGTCTCTCACGATATACTCCTAGATAAATTGAATAGGTATGGGTTTCGGGGTCTGGTTGAGAAATGGATGCGTTCTTATCTAACTGGACGTACCCAACTGGTGAGTTTGAGGGATCATGGTGTGGCTGTGAGATCTAGTATTGGTCGAGTTCCGTGTGGTGTGCCACAGGGATCAATCCTGGGCCCGCAACTCTTCTTGTTATACATAAACGACTTGGCGCAAATGAATTTGAGGGCCACCGTCACATTGTTTGCCGACGACACCACTTTCACGTGGAGTGGGGATGAAGTAGAGAGCCTTGAACAACATGTGGGAAGTGATCTGGATGAAATAAAGTCATGGTTCGACGCCAATAAACTTACCCTAAATCTAGCAAAAACCAAATATATGCTATTCAGAAATCATTCTCAGAATTTGAGTATTCAGATTGGAAACAATCGTATCGACGGAGTTGACAGGGCTAAGTTTTTGGGTGTCGTTTTGGATGCAGAACTGGGATGGAGTGACCACATAGCTGGTTTATCCAGCAAGCTGGCCTCCGTGTGCTTTGCGGTGCGAGTCGTCAGGGGGGATGTGGGTTTTGACGCGGCAAAGGTGGTGTACCATTCCCTGTTTGAGGCTAGGCTGCGGTACTGCATTGGGGTTTGGGGGTTCGCTGGTTTGATTTTGTTCGGGGACCTATTCAAGGTTCAAAAGCGAGCTCTCCGTTTGTTGTGTAGACGACCTCAGAGATCCCATTGCCGTGAGCTTTTCAGGGACACTGGAATATTAACGGTGCACTCCTTATTCTTGCTGGAGGTTTTCACAGACACCCACAGAGGTCGGCATGGCATGAATGTGAGGGGCACATGCCACTCTCATAATACAAGACGGCGCGGAGACCTTAACTTGCCTAGACCAACATCGGCCCTCTGCAGGAACTCGTTGTTCTACATGGCCAAGTACTACTACAACTTGCTTCCCAAGCGCATACGCAATATAACATCAATAGGTGCATTTCGCTGTGAACTAAAGAGAGTATTCCGTGCTGAGGCATTTTATTCACTGGACGAGTTCCTCGTATATGATTGGCACTGATTTTAATGTTGTGAAATGTAATTATACATATATGTGATTTATTGTGTTTGAATGATTTTGGCAGTGCTAGTGTGATTAGCGTAAGTTTAACTATTGTTTCTTGCTTTTTTGTGTTTTGAATGTGTAATGTAAAATGCAACAATGTACTGTCCAAGGATGGGTTTAATAAATATCTTATCTTATCTTATCTTATCTTAGTGACTTAACTTTGAGGATTACATGTAAAAAGTACACTGGTTGCAGCCTTTTTGAGATCTTTTTGAAGTTTCTGGGAGATTGGGTTCAGCTGCTATAAATTCGTTAACATTGCCAAACTTACGTACTTTTCGCATTTTGACCTAACTTTTTTTAGAAAACCTGACGTGTTGGAAATATTTCAACATTATTGTCGTGATCAGCACGTCGAGTTTAGTCAAACAGTAATATTGATCAATGTTAGAGATAATTTATCTCAATTTGTCACGCAGTGTTACTAACCTGGTACGTCATCATAGTTAGTCATCATAGTTAGGTGACGAAGACTTCAGGCTAAGCAGTTATGAAGACAAAATTGTCACATCTCTTATTTTTGAACAGTGCTATGTGTTAAAATTCAGAGTAATTTGGTATATAATGTCACGTTTATGGGAACATCCGTGTTGTTGATACTTTTGATATTGCATGTGTTCAGATTATATACAGAGATGAAATGTACAACAGAAAGTAAACAAAAAAATAAAATAAATTAAAGACAATAAAAAAACCACTGCAGGGAGCGTGTGGGGTTAGCGGTCGTACATAATGTGGTGTTTTTTGTTGTATTTTAAGTTTGTTTTATATTATTTTCAAAAGTAATTCTTCCCCTGCTTGAAATTTTGTAATTATGGTAAGCATAGTTATACCTAGTAAATACAACTTATCAAAAGATAAACGAAAACAAATAATGATGACACTTTCTGCTCCTCATTAAAAAAATAAATATGTGGAATTTTTATGGGAAAAATATTATTGCTCATTGATTCCCACAAGCTGGACGCAATCCGCACACGAAACCTACACTGGCCAACATGGTGTACGATTGCGTCCTTTGCATCGTTTCCTTTTTTGACACTTGTCAAATTAAGTAAGTACGTAAGATTTCACGGCCAGAATTATTTAGAAAATTAATTGCTTCCGGGTTAACCATGTGTCAAGATTCGAGATGTTTCGCGAACAATGTTGCTTACTTCTTCAGTGCTAAGTGAAGTTTGCTGTTTCTAAATACAGTTTCAGTATTTAGAAACAGTATTCAGTTAAATCATCGCGCTGGCGCTTTGACAACTTTCTACAAAATGGAAGGAAGTTGTTGATTTGACTTTATGGATAATTTCAAAGATAAACATTGGGAAAGACACATGGACAACAAAGATTTTTTTTTAATTCATTCATGTATTATTTTCTACGCAGTCTCTCTGAAATATAATAATTGCCATTAATATAAATTATTACCTCCTAATTCAACATTATACACTTTGCGACATTAATATGTAAATCGCCTATCGTGCTTACTCAAACGGTACTTTCAACAAGATGCAAGTTAAAACAAACAAATGCTGTTATTCTTGTTCTCTGTTTCATAACCAAAATGAAATCAATATACAACCACAGCGGTCGTTACAAGTATTAAAAACCATAAATCAACATCTTACAAAGGCATTGATTTACCGTTTTACATATTCGTGTGTTTGCGATTTTTAATCTAGCTTGCCGGTATTACAATTCATCCGACAGCTGTTGCCGAAACTGTAATAAAACGAATCGCCGCAGCGAGCTGCACCAGCTAAACAAATGAACTGAAGGTTTTGAGTCGACTCTAGCGCGTAGCACCGTCTATGTGTTGCGCAGAGCGACCATTAATTATTTTTGATAGTCTTTAGATTTGAACCAAGTCCGTTGCAAGCGGTACACTTTATAAATAGCACACTAGAGGCTAGTGCAGAGCCATAATGGAAGGGATTTTGAAGAAACAATGGGGAATGTCACTAGGGACAGGTTTCCTTTCATAATGGGTTTATGCAAATTATTTTCCTGTCGTTACGCAGCGTTACAGGGCGCTGAAGAGGGCCCGTAATTCAAAAATCGCCGACCAAAAATTTACCGGCGCCTTCGCCATTTCTGCAAGTTTTTAATTTCGAGATAATCTGAGAATTCAATAAATTTGAGAACTGCGGGTCATATTAATCTTGTGTACGTCTACAAAGTTGAATGTAATTTTCTGCAATCGTAACAACAATGTATATACAAGGCGTATAAAAATATAATAATAATAATAATAATAATAATAATAATAATTTTATTGACGTAGAAAAATGGTCAAAAAGAATTGCATCACCGCACCTTGGAATGAAAATCCCAACGTGAAGTGCTCTTCCTGCATCCTTTGAAATTTACAATATTACAAATATACATATATGTATGTAGCAACAAATTCACAACACAATATAGCTCTCTATAACATTATGCTCCCCAATACAATATAACAGCAAATCCGCAACAATATAAACCCGGCGGCATCACAACAAAAAAAATGCACAAGCGCCACAACATCAGTCCCAAATACAATAACACAAAACTAAACAGTAGCGGTACATGATAGTCCATTATAAATAATGCTGCACTAATTCTGTATTAATTTTCAATAATACAATTATATATAAAAGTAGCAAATAAACAAAAATATACAATATAGTCCCTTACACAATTACTCCCCTGACGACCTACACTTAACAGGCATTCGTATCCCACTATGGACCCCCACACGGAACTCTGCAAAAACACCCATATGATCCGACAAGCCGCAAGCCTCAATAATCCCAGCATGGTCCACCACAGCACCTTGGCTCACCAATACTAAATCAAGCAAGGTCTGTGAAGTTGGTGTCACTCTTGTAGGTTCCTCTATAAGCTGACTGACGCCAAACGACTCAAGCAGATGGAACATCTGACGAGTCCTGCCATCTCCAATCGAGAGCATATCTACATTAAAGTCTCCCAAGAAAATCATCTGGCAACTCCTCAGCTGCATAGAACATACAGCTTCTCCAAAATCGTCAATAAATTGTGCAAAGTCACCTCTGGGTTGTCTGTAAACTACACCAACGGCTACCGTTCCACCATTCGCTCTCAACGTTATCCATAGTTGTTCAAGGTGGTCTACCGAACACGACAGCGCCATAGTACTATGCATAGATGATCTTACGTACATGGCCACACCTCCTCCTCTTGCAGCTCGATCAACACGAAGCAACACATATCCGTCAACCCCAAAAAGCAAACTTGGGAGTTCATCCGTCAGCCAGGTCTCAGACAAGGCAATTATATCGTGGTTCGACGATGTTATGTAGTCCCTAAGTTCAACAAAGTTAGCCGCCAATGACCTTACGTCAAAGTGACACACACTCAATGCCATTGCAGCACACGTTGACATTTACTCGGAAATATAAGGATAATATAAGTAGGATTCTCTTCTGGCACCTAGCGGCTCTTCAAGGTGACTCACAGGAGACAATGGTCGAACCAGGGACAGGTGTACATGGGGAACAGGTAGGAACTTGAGAGAAAGAGTTTTATACCGTTTACAATACCAAACAATCAAGAATCAAAAATAATGAAAATAACGAAACAAACCTACACATCCAATTCAACCAGGAAGACTGGACTACCTACTGACGTTTAGTCTTGTAGGTCTTGTTTCTCAAATTTCTAAAGTCTGTAGCACTCGCCCTTTTGATGGTAATATCTTTGCTGGAACCTGGAGTTCCTGTCGTCGACTTTTCGTTATTTTCCCTGGAGATGGGTGGAACCATAGGCGTCTGGACAGCACTCGAATTAACCTCTTCAAAAACCTCATCCACAAGTCCAGAAGTCAAGGAAGGGGTGGGCGGAGCACTACTGGCTCTAGGCGGCAGCTCTACGACATCCTCTTCAGCCCTGACAATATCCATCGGTTCACAATCACGTAGCTGATCCACTGTATATGCTTCATTCTCTACGAATAATTTGTTCGACTTAATATACGCGGGAAGATTCTTACTACGGGCGTGCCTCATATGAGCGTACAGTATTTTCCTATCCTCCCTATCCTCCGGGCAGAGATCGTCCGAGATGGAAACTCCAGAGCCTTTAAGCTTTGAGATATTTTTAAAAAGGCTCTGCTTCGTAATGTACGACACGAACTCTACACAGATAACATTACTCCTACCAAGCTTGAAAACATTGTTAAGGTGTGATTCAGACAAGGATATTCCCAAAAGGCAGTTTAATTTAACAAAAACAAAATCATAAATATCAGCTCTATTTGGGACTTCCAATCCAAACACAACAACATTATTTTTCCTACTTTTTCTTTCTAAGTGTAGAAGTCTTTTTTCCAAAGTAGCATTCTTGGTTCGCTCTCCCACGAGCAGTTCATTCAAGTTCCGAATTTCCGTATGTATTCCGTTGAGTTTATCGTCAAAGTACAACCTCAGTTTTTCGAACAGGTCGTTGGACTCGACACTAGAATTCAGTACAGGCTTTTCTTGCATAGCCTGCACACGCTCAGCCTTACTCTGCCCTCTAAGTGCACTGGACATTCGGACGAGAATCGCAAGCAAACACAAACAACGAGAGGGTCCACTAATTGCTCACTGAACTGAAATGTACTTGCTATAAGTACGTCCTCCGTGCAGAGCCAACAATGTACAACATATAATTACCACCAAAACACAGCAAAACGTCCACTAGCTCACAAAACAGCCCGCCACGCACGCACGACTTTATATTTCTATGAGGTATATGAGGTATATATGGAATATTGACGAAAGAGAACCCAGGTGAGAACTAATTTTTAAAATTAATTAAAATATAGATACGGTCTCAGCCCGGATTCGAACCGAGGTCTTCTGCCTTGCCGGGATATTGCTCTACTGTTAAGCTACGATTCAAAAAGTTACATTTTATCTTTTTAAAAAAATTTAAGACCATAATAATTTTTGTATAGAAACTATAAGCTACCGAGGCCTGTGACAAGGAATATATAAATTCGTCGAACCCAGGTTCGAATCCGGGCTGAGACCGTATCTTTGAATTAATTTTAAAAATTACTTCTTAGCTGGGTTCACTTTCGTCATTATTCCAAATATTCCTTATATTTGAACCGACTAAACTAGTTTCCTACCTTCCAATAGCAAGATTTGCGATAAAGTTGACATACCATGAACCAATTTCCACCAGTCTCCAATAGATGTCATGATACTATTAGTTAGACAGCAATCGTTACTGTTACTATCCTTTGAAATGACAAATTTATCTATTCCTTGTCACAGGCCTCGGTAGCTTAACGGTAGAGCATTGCCCCGGCAAAGCTTCCCGGTTCGAACCCGGGCTGATACCGCATTTTTTAATTAATTTTAAAAATTACTTCTCACCTAGGTTCTGTTTCGTCATTATTCCAAATATACTTTATATTTAAACCGATTAAACTAGTTTCCTTTATAAAAATATGAACCGAGTAGTTAGAATTCCTATTGCCACTCTATTTTTAACAGCAATACTTTTAAGATTTTGTAATTTATTTCTGAATGCATTGATGTTCCATAAGAAAAAGACAATTGAAAATTGTAAATTTTTATGTCCTTGCGATGAAAACTAATCCGAAGTCAAAAGTTTCCTATACCGTAACGGAAACGAAAAAGTTGTGGTCAAATTATCAAAACTTGTGATATTGGGAATTTTTATGTAAGAGTTTCATGTTTACTTTGATATCATTTTTAAGATGTTAGGGCATTTGGCTCAGATCCTATATATTACTAAACAATGCCAAAATTAACTTTTGCGAAACCCAAAATATTTATCGAAAACAGTTATGTACTTTCCATTCACAAAATACGCGGTTCCCAGAATTAGCAATATATTACAATCTTATTGTCAAAAATTTACTTATGTAAGACCACACATTTTGACCATCGATCTTATATATCACATACATCGCATACAGTAAAAATGCACTACTAAATTTTACCATTAAATTATTATTACTTTTTTTAGGTTATTTGGGATTTTACTTTCAATAGGTTACTTTTAATCACATGATTAAAAAATCTTGTTATGGGTTGTTCCTTTTTCTTTTGATACAGCCTGTATTATAGGATCATTCTTTTGCGTAAACTGCGGTCGTAACAACAACGCGATTTAAATTAGTTATAGATTATTTAGATTTTTGATTCTCGTTTTAATAATAATTGATATTTGTTCACATTTAAAAAATAATCCATGAACTTTATTCCCGAAAGCCCTAATTTAAGATCAAACAATACTTGTACCAATTTATCATTACGTAGATATTGTATTTCTCTTAGATCTAAACGTAAGTATTTTAATTTACTCTCCAGATTTGTCTATTCTAACAGGCAGATCTGCCAACTAAATTTTACCATGCTTGTACTTCTGGGGATTTTCGTATTTTGAAGTTGTAACTAGACATCAACTGCAGACAGTATTATTTTACGTGATTCTCGCTGCTTTGCAATCTTTGGGGAACTGACTGATATTCACCCACTGATATATCGGACATACCGCCGCTTACAGACTTCAGTTGAAGATTTAAGCGAAAACGATGTGTGAACATTTCGTAGCCGCCGTCGATCCTTGGCCACTGGCAGGGAGTATCATGTTACCAAGCAGGCTGTTGGTAGTAACGTGGACGATGGATAAGGACTTGTCGGAAAAGTAGAATAGTGTGAAAGCCAGTGTAACTGAAGCGTCATCGTTATATTTGTTGTTGCATTTATAATTATTACAGTTTGTTTTACAGCAACTGAGGGTTTTAAAAATATAATTATGGTTTACAAATATGGTTTACAAATTTAATGTTAGAATTTTTCCATCTTCAAAGGTGGCAAACTCGTGCTAGACTGCAAACTAATAATAGGTTCGTGCGAGCACCACTCAAAACAATTGGGGATTCTTGTACGCATACGCAAAACCCCCATTTGGCATGCGCAGGAGAAAGAATAAGTGCTTTATGCACTTATTTTGGGGCTGCTCGAACAAACCTAATGTTGTGTTACCAGTTGGAGATTCGACGTATCGATCTTACTGTAAAAGCCAGAAATATGGTAAAACCTAGGTTAATCCTAGGTTTGACCAACATGAATTGGTAAATGTCCGAAAAATGGTATTTATCAATATAATTTCGGGCTTTTACCAAGACATAGCGGGTAATCCTTGGATTTACCTCATGGTATTGTTGTAAGCTAGTTTTAATAATTCACCAAACCAAAAGTTACCGCAAAGGTTTTATTACCATTGTGCGCTGAAATAAATGGGTACTATAATAAGTAGGAAAATTACTTATTTCGCAGTCAATATATTTTAAATGTAATATAAGTATTTTTTTAAGCAATTTCTTTGGCATCGAAAATCACTTACACCAGCATTCAAACAAACGCAACAGCGATTACGCAATAGAACAACATCTTGCCTTATACCGGCCTTCGTTCCTAGGTTTACAGCGGATAATTTATAAATACTTTAAGGCAACCTTGGAGCTGTAATTTTTTATTGAAAAAAGTCAATATCTTAAAAATGACACATGTTAGGTATCGGGTATATCACATACAATTGACCTAAAATTTAACGAAGATGTCAAAAATATTATAGAATGTCCATTTGAAGTATGAAAGTTTCCGATAAAACCGGAAGTAACCAAAAACTCAAAATATTTTAGTTAAGAAGAGCGGGTCCAACAAAATAAGTTCACAAATTTTCAATGATCATTTCATTTGGTACTCCATATATATTTCTAATGGCAGGTCGTCGTGAAATACCCTGTATAGGCGGTCTACAAGTCCACTAGTTGCACAGTGTTACTAGTATAAGTAAAAAAACATATTAAATTATCATTACAGCTTGCTTTTTATAAGATGTATCGTAAATTGCATTAACTGTTTTCTAGACATCAGGCGAGCATACCAAAGAAAATTTCTTAAAATATAGAAAATGGAACACTAATGAAAACATTATAATACATTAAATTATTACAAATAATAGTTTGGTCAATCATACATACAATAAACATACGTTCGCCGGGTTGTATTATATAGTGGCATCAATCAGACACTATGAAACTCTTAACTATTATATCAGTGCTACAACTCATTTTTCTAGTTCACGCCGAACGCCATTGCATAAAAAACGTCCTAAATTATCTGAATATGGGCACTGTCATTATTGATTTCTTTGATGATATTCCTACATTAACGAATACTGTCTATATTAATAATTCCGAAAGGATCATGTATACACGCTGGAAATCAAAGTTAAACTTCCTGGTCAACTATACAAACGCGTCCGTTCTAAGCAACATGGTTACTAACCTCACCAAGGATAATAGAAATTATTGCAAGGCAACGTACATTATAATAGCAAACGATAGGAAAGAAATTGAGCAAATTTTCCATATCGTTTGGTCTAAGAATATTCACAAAGTTATAGTTATTTGTAACGACAGACTATATATGTTAATGTTGGGTATTTTACATGTACAAGTCCCATAATAAAACATTTTAGTTGTACGAAAATACCTGAAAAGTTTATATTGAGGAACTGTTCAATAAGATTGGGTTGGGAATTCAGACCACCTTATACATTAGATCCAAAGTTAGATAAGAATCCAGGATTAATGATTACTATGATTGAAACCATCAGCGAGAGATTTAATTTTAGCTTATTATTTAATGAACCAATATATCGCCATGTGGAAGAGATATTTAGGAATTTTACAGCATTCGAGCTAGCGTACGTGTTTGAAAATAACATAAGCGATGCGCATATTGGTGTACTGAGAGGTCTCTCTGGGTCAGAACATGTTCAAGATTCAAAATATGTAATACCTGAACAAGTTGTCGGAGTTACACCACTACCACAAAAACTATCTCAATGGAATAAAGCGAAATGTTTGTTATCTCCATTGCAATGGGTATTAATTGTACTAATATACGTATTGTTAGTTACAGTGGTAAAAGTAATTAACAACAGAATCGGGGGCAGTCCGATATAGTGGGTATAGCACTAACTATTCTTAGTTTGAGTCTAAGCATTCCAACGAATGACGGCTTCTACAGAAGGATGAAGTTATTGTCTGTATTCATGTTATTTTATATGATGATTCTGTCTGTCTATATACAAGGACGATTGAAGAGTTTCATGGCTAGTCCTCTTTACGAAAAAACACTTCGAACGTTGGAAGAGGCGTTGTTATCCGACTGTCCATTAGTGACGGTAAACGGATCAATGAACTATTTTAATCGTATATTCGGCAAGGATTTTAACCAATTAAAGTGCGTCCCCACATCAGAATCTAAAGTAGACCTAATCGAGAGATTCATAAAGGAGCGTAACTTTATGTCGGTAATTCAAGCCTTGCATTTGATTATGTATCTGCGATACGATAATAATCTGTACAAGACATTTCCGATCAGACTCTATTATGGATGTTTTCATATGAAATTTTGTTTTCATCTTAGTGAGCAGATCGACGATACCATCGGTTTGTTCCACGAATCCGGATTATTTTTAAAATGGATTTCTGATTTGCAAACATTTTATTCGACCACAGGAAATACAACTGAACTGACCAGAGATGATGTGAACAAACTCTCTATGAACGACCTACAATTTGCTTTTGGGATGTTATGTGTGGGTCTTATAATCTCAATAATTGCTGTTATGTATGAAGTTTTGCACCACCAGGCAACTAACTGAGCAACAAAAGTAAATCAGAATGCAGTAAATTGCTAACTTATGATAAGACAATATGAAACGCACTGTGTGATACATTGCAGTGGTGTCACGTAGAGGTACACTCATCGTGAATCGCCCAAAAGAGCTCGTTGCGTTGTGGATATCGAACAAATAAGAACCGATTATAGTATGCTTTATTTCCGTAGAATCCAGATCAATTTCTGAAGACGAAATTGTGAATTTAGTCTAGTTTTTCAGAAAACTAAACGCCCAAAAAACGCAATTTGTACTATTTTGGCACTGATTTAAGTAGAGCAATTTAGTAAAATTACAGTGTTCCCGACAGTTCTAGAAAAATATGAAAACGCTAGTCAGATGTCATCTGTGCGATGCAGGATTACTAGAAGGGAAATGACACTGCTTTTTGATGGAAAAATACGTGCATATTAAAAAAAAGTAAATGGTACTGTCTTCAATAATTTTTGTAGTCAGCGATTATATGTAAATAAAATAAATACTAAAAAATTTTTTTAGTTCATTCATTTATGCTACATTCCTTCTACGTAATGCATAACTTCTGCACCATTGTCTACCTCGAAAATAGCCATTTATAACATATTGTATGTAACAATGTTAATTAGGTCAATCATTAATTTTATATGAATAAAATTTCTGCATCTTTTAATTACCTACAATATGGGGCATGATAATTTATGAAACAATTTTTGCAAATGTTAGCAACGATTAATTTTAATACCAAAAACGGAACGGTAGCTTCGGATTCCAATAACCCTATTATTTTGAGTTGGCAACTCATAACCCAACCCATGGTCGCCTTTCGTTTGCACCCCCTGGAAAAATTTCTGCGGGCGCCCATGCTAAAACCTAGTAAACGATTAAAGTCATCCAAAATTTTGGTGAATGCTTAAATTCGTAATCAATGACCTCCAAAACCCCTCAAAACTTGTCTTTGAAATCTGACGTCATTCTGTCATTTTTGTCCACTATATTGGGTCCGCCATTTTGTTCACAATAATCTTACATAATTTTGGCTTCGTAATCAGCAACTTTGCATAAACAACTGTAAACCAATTTTCGTCTAAATCGAAGTTTATTAGAGGTTTTGGCCAGCTTTTCGGTATTCCGTCCCACTTTACGCCAGCACCAAAAAATAGTTCACCGGTCACATTGACATTGTTCCTTATTGCATTGTAACATGACACTGCTGTTAGTATTCCATTAAATGTCTTTATGTTCAGCATAACCGGGAGCTCAAAAAATAAATAGCGAGGGATAATAATTTACTTTTAACTATTCCGCTGTCATATTTCAGAACTACAAACATATGGACATGTTGTACAATCAAACTGTCATGTATGCACCGAGAAAATATTTTCGAACACAGTTGAAAAAAGTCTATTGGTGCGCCAAAATAGGTGGTATGAACTAACAAAAGTTCGGAAAAAGTTTATACTTATTGGTTTATTCGTTTTGGAGCCCTAATTAGAATAATCAAAATGCACTAAAGCACCACCGGCAACTTTGAAAAATGTCTGCTAAAACCTTCTTTTTTAATTTGTTGTTCACTGAATGTTAAAACAACATCCGTTAGCAAAGTTGTGGAGTCTACAATTGCCAAAAAAGGTTGGTTTTTAATTTGAGTGTATTTTGAATTGTACTGAATATTTGAAGTAGGTAATAATAATACTAGTTGCAATAGTTTATAGCCAATGGAGCGAACGCGTACTGTCAGGTACGGGCTCCAATAAATATGTCGTGTCGTGTTCACAACTGACTCACGCCACCTTATTTATCGTTGTGTAGCCTGGAAGGACAAGGTTAATAGTTTCATCTCGTCCTACTTAGAAGCTTCTATCACATCACTATTATTTTCCATGCATTTAAAATGGCCAAATTTGCATTTTTTAGATTCCGACTCTACCAAAACAAACCTGTCTGAATCAGTTGTCAATTTTTTATTTGTTGTCCGGCGCGCATAATTAATGTGATACCAGTATCTAAATAAATTGTTTTTCAGAAAATGGTATATCACGTCATCAATAACGAAGGAATAATTTTTGATATTCCTTGATTTTATTAAATTTTCAAAATACGTGTTCTTAATTTGCAAACGATAGTTTGCGATAGTATGCGCTCTTGTAATTTCATACACTAACGGCTAGCCACATATCTTTTTAAATCAAAAACTGTAAAACAGTCAATTTGATTCACTTCCCCCGCTCAATCGGTGAGCGCGACAAAGATCATATCATAAAATTGTCCAAATATAATTTGTCATTGAATTGACAGTTCCTATCCTTCAAACTAAATCAATACAACCAAAATGACCGATAATATTTTATATTCTGTGAATTTCGAGATATACGGAAAAGTACAAGGTGTTTTTTTCCGGAAATACACCCTGGAAGAAGCCAGAAAACTTAACTTAAAAGGCTGGTGCATGAATTCAGAAAACTGATCAGTTGTCGGCTGTGTAGAAGGAGACAAAAAGAAAGTGGAAATAATGAAGCAATGGTTAAAGAGGTGTCTTGCAAACCAATATTTTTACTTTATCATACGCAGTATTATAAAGTATTGTAATCATGCCAAAAAAAATGAGTTTTTAGCGGAAATAGGTCTTTTTGGGTCCCCTGAACATTTTTGACCAAGGTACAAAAAAATGTCTGTGTGTGTGTGTGTCTGTGCGTGTGTGTGTAAACGATCTTTGTGGCGACGATTCCGGAGAAACTACTGAAGGTATCGGAACGAAAGTTCATATTTAGAAGTTTTGTTACCAAACTTAGAGCTGAAAAGCTTTTGGTTGAAAGGGGTCCAAAGGAACTGGTAGTTTATTCTAAGCCTTTTTGAAGGATTTTGCAAATGAGCCGCCATTTCTGTAATTTCGACAAAATAGTTAATTAATAAATTAAAGTAGAGGAAATTTTGAATAATTTATGCCTATGACATTTTTTGCAAAATTAATAGTTTAGCTTTTTAGTTTATTCTAAGCCTTTTTGAAGGATTTTGGAAATGAGCCGCCATTTCTGTAATTTCGACAAATTAGTTAATTAATAAATTAAAGTAGAGGAAATTTTGAATAATTTATGCCTATGAAATTTTTTGGTAAAATTAATAGTTTACCTTCAGGAGCAAATTCTATTTTATCGAGATCGGTCGCATCTGCATTGATATGAAATTACATAGTAGCCAGGATTTTGACAAATATTTTTTTGTGTTGTCACATTCGAAAACAGCTGATCTCATCAGAGGTTGGAAAACCACTATGAAACGTTGCCGCTGTAGTGCGGCAAATTATAAAATACAAATTTCAAATAAAGTAAGATCGCAATTTGATTGTTTGTTGATAAGAAATATCAACCCGTCTTTATATCTAATTCTAAAAACGATACATTGAGAAAATTATAAATAAAGTATAGCGATGAGTGTAGTTTTATTTTAGTATGTTGGTAGGTATGTGTCATGAACAAATATAAATCTGTCAGAATTTGAATTACCTTTTTAAGGTGCGTTTTCATTAGTGACAATGGCAGTGGTAGCAGACGCCGTTATAGTATTTCTAATAGAAAATTGATAATGACTCATGATTATGTACATGCAAACTAATATGTGTCATTATCACGATATGTAAGAAATACTATAATTTCGTATTCTACCACCGCCATTAGCCACCATTACCTACCAATCGGAACGCACCTTTAAACTTGACGTTTCGTCAAAGTGGTACCAACCTAGCATTTACTATACAGACATCATGTATTTTTTTTAAACACAAATTTCTTAAAAAGCAACACAATAAACGTTGATGTCGTTCCTGCCAAAAACTAGATAGCCGACTCGCTCATATGCGACGGCAACACTCCGCCTTCGGTGACGCGCCGCATCACCGCTCGTCGCGCTATTCCGTACTTTCGGCATTTGTGCCATAAATAACTATTATTCTAATGACGTAGTGTAAGTAGTGTCAAATGCTGATGCTTTGACAATACCTACGGTTTATCTCAATAGAATAGATTATCATGCAGCTAAACTATTAATTTTATATATTGTATGATAAAGTCATGTGCCTGGCCACATCAGATTTTTTTCTAAATTGTAGATTTGAAATCAAGTAAAGAGATAACTAAATTCAAACGTGAAATTTTTACTTTATCATACGCGGTATAATAAAGTATTGTAATCGTGCCGAAAAAAAAATTGAGATTTTAGCGGAAATATGTCTTTTTGGGTCCCCTGAACATTTTTGACCAAGGTACAAAAAAATGTCTGTGTGTGTGTGTATGTGTGTGTGTATGTGTGTGTGTACCCGATTTTTGTTGAGACGATTCCGAAGAAACTACTAAAGGTATCGGGACGAAAGTTCATATTTAGAAGTTTCATGCCTAAACTTAGAGCTGAAAAGCTTTTGGTTCAAAAGGGCCCAAAGGAACTGATAGTTTATTCTAAGCCTTTTTCAAAGATTTTGGAAATGAGCCGCCATTTCTGTAATTTCGTCAAAATAATTAAATAATAAATTAAAGTACAGGAAATTTTGAATAATTTATGCCTATGTCACTTTTTGGTAAAATTAATAGTTTAGCTGCAAGAGCAAATTCTATATGATCGAGATCGGTCGCATCTGCATTGATATGAAACTACATAGAAGCCTGGATTTGACAAATATTTTTTGTACTGTCACCACAGAAATGTCTATGGCTGTCCCTTTGTTGTGCTGTCACACTCGAAAACAGCTGATTTCATTAGAGTATGCATCAGAGGTTGGAGAACCGCTATGGAACGTTGCCGCTCTAGTGGGACAAAGTACAAAACACAAATTTCAAATAAAATAAGTTCACCAATTTGATTGTTTGTTGATAAGAAATATCAACCCGTTGCTATATCTAATTGTAAAAACGATAAATTGTGAAAATTGTAAATAAAGTATAGCGATGAGTGTAGTTATATTTTAGTATGTTGGTACGGATGTGACATCTACAGTGTCATGAACGAATATAAATCTGTCAGAATTTGAATTAGCTTTTTAAACTTGACGTTTCGTAGAAGCGGTATCAACCTATTTCCTATACAGAAATATAACCATTCTAGATTTTTTTTAATACGTATTTCTAAAAAAACAACACAAAAACGTTGATGTCACTCCTGCCTACATAGCGCGACTCGCTCACATGCGACAGCGACGCTCCGCCATCGGTGACGCGCGGTCACACGCCGCATCACCGCTCGTCGCACTATTCCGTACTTTCGGCATTTGTGGGATAAATAACTATTATTCTGATGACAGTAGGCAGTGTCAAATGCTGATGGTTTGACAATACCTGCTATTGATACTATTGACTATTAAAATTTCTGTCAAATCCTGGCTAACTAGTTTAATTTTAATGTGCCTGGCCACATCAGATTTTTTTATTTTTTATGTTCTACCCTGAAAAGTCAATTTCATAAAAATACAATGTTTTTATTACTTTTATATACTTTCCAGGGTACAGTACTACGTCAAAAACCACTGTAAAAATTTGATATCTCTACAACTCGTATTAACGCTCGGATTCCGAACCTATGGTATACTTTCAATAGTTTACATCGTTAAGGATTCTTCAGCCATATTGAGCTGATCTAAATCTAAGGTATTTACAGCGTACGTTTGTTCTAAATCATTGTTAATTTTTACATCCGTTATTACCAAAGCGATTTTTTGAAAATTGCAAAATACGTAATTCTTTATTTGTAAAGAAGAATATAAATGGCAAACTGAACATCTGCGGTTTTAGCTATACGAACTTTCAACAAATCACGCTCAACTTTCACACATACACCCCGAAATTTTTGAAAATGATTTCACCATTTATAAAGGAAAATAAAAATCCAATGTTCGTAAAAAATACGTTAATTGAAAAAGTATCCTCGGCGGTTTGGACTAGCCAATTATGAAACGGTACCAACTAACAAACAATTGTATTAGATTACTATTACATCTGCGTTATCTGCGTGTTGGATATAATATCAATCAACCCCAGAATTTCAGGATTATAAAGTTTTATTTTATTCGTCGTGAAAGACCATGAATAGGCGGTCTACAGGTCCACTAGTTGCGCAGTGTTGCTAGTATAACTAAAAAAGCATATTAAATTATCATTACAGCTGACTTTTTATGAAGTGTATCGTAAATTGCATTAACTGTTTTCTACACGTTAGGAGAGGATCCCAACGAAAATGTCTTTAAATATTGAAAATAGTACATTAATGAAAACATTATAATACATGAAATTATTGCAAATAATAGTTTGATCAATCATACAATAACCATACATTCGCCGGGGTGCATTACATTTTGGCTTCAATCAGAAACTATGAGACTCTTAACTATTTTATCAGTGTTACAAATGATTTTGCTAGTTCACGCCAAACGCCAGTGCATCGAAAACGTCTTAAATTATCTCAATATGGGCACTGTCATAATTGATTTCTTTGATGATATTCCTACATTAACGAATACTGTCTATATTTATAATTCCGAGAGAATCAGGTACACGCACTGGAAATCGAAATTAAACTTCCTAGTCAACTATACAAACGCCTCAGTCCTAAGCAACATGGTTACGAACCTCATCAAGGATAAGAAAAATTACTGCAAGGCAACGTACATTATAATAGCAAATGATAGGAATGAAACTCAGCGCATTTTCCATATCCTTTGGTCTAAGAATATTCAAAAAGTTATAGTTATTTATAAAGACAGACTGTATATGCTCAATTTTGAGATTTTTGCATGTACAAGCCCCATAATAAAACACTTCAGTTGTACGAAAATACCTGAAAAGTTTATACTGAGGAACTGTCCAATAAGATTGGGTTGGGAATTCAGACCACCTTATACAATAGATCCAAAGTTAGATAAGAATCCAGGATTAATGATTACTATGATTGAAACCATCAGCGAGAGATTTAATTTTAGCTTATTATTTAATGAACCTACATATCGCCATTTGGAAGAGATATACATGAATTATACACAATTCCAACTAGCAAACGAGTTCGAAAATAACATAAGCGATGTGCATATTGGTGTACTGAGAGATATGTCGTATGGGCTAGAAAATGTTCAAGATTCAAAATATGTAATAAAAGAACAAATAGTCGGAGTTACACCTCTACCACAAAAACTATCCGAATGGAATAAAGTGAAATTTTTGTTATCCCCATTGCAATGGATATTAATTGTACTAATATACGGATTGTTAGTTACGGTGGTAAATGTCATTAAGAACAGAAGCGGAGGCCAGTCCAATATAGTGGGTATAGCACTAACTATTTTTAGTTTGAGTCTAAGTATTTCAACGAATGACGGCTTTTACAAAAGGATGAAACTACTATCAGGATTCATGTTATTTTATATGATGATTCTGTCTGTCTATATACAAGGACGATTGAACAGTTTCATGACCATTCCTCTTTACGAAAAACCACTTCGTACGTTGGAAGAGGCGTTGTTATCCGACAATCCAATAGTGATCGTAAACGCATCAGTGAACTATCTTAAGCGCATATACAGCAAGGATTTTAACAAATTAAAGTTCGTCCCCACGTTGGAATCTAAAGTAGAAATAATCGAGAGATTCATGAAGGAGCGTAATTTTATGTCGGAAATTCAAGCCTTGCATTTAATTATGTATCCGCGATACGATAATCTTTACAATACATTTCCGATCAGGCTATTCTATGGATGTTTTCATATGAAATTTTGTTTTCATCTTAGTGAACAGATCGACGATACCATCGGTTTGCTCCACGAATCCGGATTATTTTTAAAATGGATCTCTGATTTTCGAATATTTTATTCGACCACAGTAAATACAATTGAGCTGACCAGAGATGATGTGAACAAACTCTCTATGAACGATCTTCAATTTGCTTTTGCAATGTTATGTGTGGGTCTTATAATCTCAATAATTACTGCTATGTATGAAGTTTTTCACCAGCGGACAACTAAATAAGCAACAAATGTAAATCAGAATGCAGTAAACTGCTAACATTTGATTAGACATTCTGAAACGCACTGTGTCAGGGAAAACACATTCTGCCATACGACAAGCGGTGTCACGTAGAGGTACGCTCGTTGCGTTGAGGATATCGAACAAATAGCAACCAATTATGGTACGCTTTTATGGCGCACGTAACAAAAAAGTGTTTAAATTTGTAAAAATCCACTTTTTATTTATTTTATTGTTTTTTGTAATTTAACACGGATAAAATGTATAAACTTATGTACAATTTTTGTACAAATATATAATGTTCTCTGTAAAGAAACTAATAATATATTTAAACTTAATCATAATTTTCTGTAATTATTTGTCCTTGTTTATTTCAGTATTTATCATTGATATTTTTTTACTTTATCATACGCAGTATGTAAAGTATTGTAATCGTGCCGAAAAAAAATTTTGAGATTTTAGCGGATTTAGGTCTTTTTGGGTCCCCTGAACATTTTTGACCAAGGTACAAAAAAATGTCTGTGTGTGTGTGTGTGTGTCTGTGTGTGTGTAAACGATTTTTGTGGCGACGATTCCGGAGAAAGTACTAAAGGTATCGGGACGAAAGTTCATATTTAGAAGTTTCATGATCTAACTTAGAGCTGAAAAGCCTTTGGTTCAAAAGGGTCCAAACGAACTGGTAGTTTATTCTAAGCCTTTTTCAAGGATTTTGCACATGAGTCGCCATTTCTGTAATTTCGTCAAAATAGTTAAATAATAAATTAAAGTAGAGGAAATTTTGAATAATTTATGCCCATGACATTTTTTGGTAAAATTAATAGTTTAGCTGCAAAAGCAAATTCTATTTGATCGAGTTCGGTCGTATCTGCATTGATATGAAAGTACATAGTAGCCAGAATTTTGACAAATATTTTTACTTTATCATACGCAGTAAGATAAAGTATTGTATTAATGCCGAAAAAAAAAATTGAGATTTTAGCGGAAATAGGTCTTTTTACTTTATCATACGCAGTATGCTAAAGTATTGTAATCATGCCGAAAAAAAAATTGAGATTTTAGCGGAAATAGGTCTTTTTGGGTCCCCTGAACATTTTTGACCAAGGTACAAAAAAATGTCTGTGTGTGTGTGTGTGCGTGCGTGCGTGCGTGTGTGTGTAAACGATTTTTGTGGCGATGATTCCGGAAAAACTACTAAAGGTATCGGCACGAAAGTTCATAATTAGAAGTTTCATGACCTAACTTAGAGCTGAAAAGCTTTTGGTTAAAAAGGGTCCAAAGGAAGTGGTAGTTTATTCTAAGCCTTTTTCAAGGATTTTGCAAATGAGCCGCTATTTCTCTAATTTCGTCAAAATAGTTAAATAATAAATTAAAGTAGAGGAAATTCTGAATAATTTATGCCTATGTAATATTTTGGTAAAATTAATAGTTTTGCTTTTTAGGTTATTCTAAGCCTTTTTGAAGGATTTTGGAAATGAGCCGCCATTTCTGTAATTTCGACAAAATAGTTCATTAATAAATTAAAGTAGAGGAAATTTCGAATAATTTATGCCAATGAAATTTTTTGGTAAAATTAATAGTTTAGCTTCAAGAGCAAATTCTATTTGATCGAGATCGGTCGCATCTGCATTGATATGAAATTACATAGTAGCCAGGATTTTGACAAATATTTTTTTGTGTTGTCACATTCGAAAACAGCTGATCTCATCAGAGGTTGGAGAACCACTATGGAACGTTGCCGCTGTAGTGCGGCAAATTTTAAAATACAAATTTCAAATAAAGTAAGATCACCAATTTGAATATTTGTTGATAAGAAATATCAACCTGTCTTTATATATAATTCCAAAAACGATACATTGAGAAAATTATAAATAAAGTATAGCGATGAGTGTAGTTTTATTTTAGTATTTTGGTAGGGATGTGTCATGAACAAATATAAATCTGTCAGAATTTTAATTACCTTTTTAAGGTGCGTTTTCATTAGTAATAATGGCAGTGGTAGCAGACGCCGTTATAGTATTTCCAATAGAAAATTGATAGTGACTCATGTTTATGCACATGCAAACTAATATGTGTCATTATCACGATATGTAAGAAACACTATAATTTCGTATTCTACCACCGCCATTAGCTACCATTACCTACTAATCGGAACGCACCTTTAAACTTGACGTTTCGTCAAAGTGGTACCAACCTAGCATTTACTATACAGAAATCATTTATTTTTTTTTAAATACGTATTTCTTAAAAAGCAACACAATAAACGTTGATGTCGCTCCTGCCAAAAACTAGATAGCCGACTCGCACATATGCGACGGCGACACTCCGCCTTCGGTGACGCGCCGCATCACCGCTCGTCGCGCTATTCCGTACTTTCGGCATTTGTGACATACATAACTATTATTCTAATGACGTAGTGTAGGTAGTGTCAAATGCTGATGATTTGACAATACGTACGATTTATCTCAATAGAATAGATTCTCATGCAGCTAAACTATTAATTTTATAATATATTGTATGATAAAGTCATGTGCCTGGCCACATCAGATTTTTTACTTTATCATACGCAGTAAGATAAAGTATTGTAATCATGCCGAAAAAAAAATTGAGATTTTGGCGGAAATAGGTCTTTATGGGTCCCCTGAACATTTTTGACCAAGGTACAAAAAAAATGTCTGTGTGTGTGTGTGTGTGTCTGTGCGTATGTATGTCTGTGTGTAAACGATTTTTGTGGCGACGATTCCGGAGAAACTACTAAAGGTATCGGAACGAAAGTTCATATTTAGAAGTTTTGTTACCAAACTTAGAGCTGAAAAGCTTTTGGTTGAAAAGAGTCCAAAGGAAGTGGTAGTTTATTCTTAGCCTTTTTGAAGGATTTTGCAAATGAGCCGCCATTTCTGTAATTTCGACAAAATAGTTAATTAATAAATTAAAGTAGAGGAAATTTTGAATAATTTATGCCTATGACATTTTTTGGTAAAATTAATAGTTTAGCTTCAAGAGCAAATTCTATTTGATCGACATCGGTCGCATCTGCATTGATATGAAGTTACATAGTAGCCAGGATTTTGACAAATATTTTTTTGTGTTGTCACAATCGAAAACAGCTGATCTATCAGAGGTTGGAGAACCATTATGGAACGTTGTCGCTGTAGTGCGGCAAATTATAAAATACAAATTTTAAATAAAATAAGATCACCAATTTGATTGTTTGTTGATAAGAAATATCAACCCGTCTTTATATCTAATTCTAAAAACGATAAATGGAGAAAATTATAAATAAAGTATAGCGATGAGTGTAGTTTTATTTTAGTATGTTGGTAGAGATGTGTCATGAACAAATATAAATCTGTCAGAATTTGAATTACCTTTTTAAGGTGCGTCTTCATTAGTGATAATGGCAGTGGTAGCAGACGCCGTTATAGTATTTCCAATAGAAAATTGCTAGTGACTCATGTTTATGTACATGCAAACTAATATGTGTCATTATAACGATATGTAAGAAATACTATAATTTCGTATTCTACCACCGCCATTAGCTACCATTACCTACCAATCGGAACGCACCTTTAAACTTGGCGTTTCGTCAAAGTGGTACCAACCTAGCATTTACTATACAGAAATCATTTATTTATTTTTTAAAATACGTATTTCTTAAAAAGCAACACAATAAACGTTGATGTCGCTCCTGCCAAAAACTAGATAGCGCGACTCGCTCACATGCGACGGCGACATTCCGCCTTCGGTGACGCTCCGCATCACCGCTCGTCGCGCTATTCCATACTTTCGGCATTTGTGACATAAATAACTATTATTCTAATGACGTAGTGTAGGTAGTGTCAAATGCTGATGCTTTGACAGTACCTACGATTTATCTCAATAGAATAGATTCTCATGCAGCTAAACTATTAATTTTATATATTGTATGATAAAGTCATGTGCCTGGCCACATCAGATTTTTTTATTTTTATGCCATGTACTTTGCGAGTAATATCGTTTTCATAGTTTTATTTCATACCTTACCTATTGTTAAAATTATTCAACTGAAAAGAAAAGCTACCATTCAAAAATCAAATTCATTACACAAATTATATCGGGAGAATGTGGTATCTATTGGTCTACACTTTATATCAACTTGAATGTTTGATATTGGTAAAAAATATTTTTTTACCAATTTACTCACCCCCTTTCTTACCTTTAATCGAGCAAGCATCTAAAGAATGTTCAACCCTTCTTTCCTATTACCCAGCAACTCTATAATATATAAAGTCTATAAGGTCAATATCCACCTGGGTCGAATTATTGTTATTTATTTTGTACTATTCATAGAATGTTTGCTATGTATATATTTATTATGAAATAAACGGTGATAACAATCATTTTTTTAGACACCCTCTTTTAAAATATGCGGTCTATCGATTACTGCGATATACCGATTCACTGATCAACTTATGCAGGATTTGTCACGACAAACTGCAATTAGAAGTATATGGAGAGCCAAATGAAATCAGACATTGAAAATTTGTGGATTCACCAGAAATGGTGTCAACCTTCATATTTCAAATGGAATATGCTGAATTCAATTGGAACATGCATTTTTATACATCTTTTAAAATTTGGGTCAATTTTATGTTGTAATGTACCCTATACCTAATATGTGTTATTTTCGAGATATTCACTGCTTTCCATAAGAAATGACAACTGCAAGGTTGCCTTAAATTATTTATAAATTATCCGTTGTGACCATTGGAAAAAAGTTGTCCGGCAAAATTGTTGCGAAGGTAACCTATTATTGACAGATCGGCAGAGTGTTTCGAAAAGTTATAGAGGTGTTTCAAATCTGACAAAGTCCAATCCGAGTAAACTAGTAAAAGTCGATTTTTCAAACTGCAACCCCCTATCGTATGAATCCATTTTGGAATTTTATGGTAAATTTTACATCAAGTTTGTGTAAAATATCCTATACCTCCTATACTTAAATCGAAAATTGAAAACAATGCCAAATGTAGATTGCTTTGAAAACAACTGAACAACTAAAAATAAACAGAAATTCATTGGCAGGGTTTTTACGTGATTTAAGTGTTTAGTCATTCTGATTAAATTAGTCTTTATAAAATTTTAAAACAAGCAACAATGAAACAGACAAAATTAAAAATAAAAGAACATCAATTAACTAAATTCCAAAAACTTCTATTTTAGTAAACGTTCAAAATTCGTCCCGTTTTCTCATTAACATGATCCGATTGTTCCGATTCTTTTGTTTGGTTGTTGGTGCGCCTTCCCTGGTAGAGAGCTAGCACATACCTAACTCATTGTACGCTTAAACTGTATAATGCATTTCTCCTTATCAGTTACTAGGTCCTCATACATTCTATCTTTAATAGTCCCAATATGCGAAAATCTAAAGGCGTAATGTCGGAGGAACATGGTGAATATCTGTATTTCAAATTAAGCGCAATCCACCAATCTTCACCTTGGCTTGCAAAATGATTTCAAACCCTTGTTCAATGAATTTCTGATAATTTATAATACTTCTGCTGTTTTCCGACGAAATCTAGATTAGGCGATGTTTTCAATTTCTTTGTTATGTTTAAAAGTCGATGTAAGTAGGTAAACATGCATATTAGGTATAGGTCATTTTACAGAAAATTTTCCATAATATTCCAAAATGCATTCATATGATAGGGTTGCCATTTGAAAAATCGACCTTTACTAATTTTCTCGAGTTCAACTTTGATCTTATTCCCAGCAACGATTTAGGCGATTACTCAGAGGAGCTCTCGTCGCGGCTGGTGGTTCGTGAGGGTGTTGAGCAAGCTCAACACAGAACAGAAGTCGCAGCCAAGGCTGCGACTTCTGTTCTGTTCTAATGTTTGTTTTGTGTTGTGGATATGTAGAAATCTCTCAGTTTGGATTGATTTAGAGGCATTGTTGAGCTTAATTTTTTAGATTTAGGGATACATGTAGTGGGCCCTGGGCCTGTTTTGTATCCATACTTGAATAAATAAAGTAAAATAAATTATAATATGAACAACCTGTATAACTTTTCGACATTCTTCGCCTCGCCATCATTGACAAATACATTCAAAATATTTTGCATAAAATGGAATTTATGAGTCGTAGACAAAACGTCGTATTTGACTCGCACATAACGGATATAAATCGCTCGCATGATTACACGCTCGCCTACGGCTCGCGTCTAAACTTCATTCTTGCGATTTATATCCTTAATTATGTGCCCGTCAAATAATATACTATAAGGCAACCTAACTGCTTGTTATTGAAAAAATCTGATGTGGCCAGGCACATAACTTTATCATACAATATATAAAATTAATAGTTTAGCTGCATGAGAATCTATTTTATTGAGATAAATCGTAGGTATTGTCAAAGCATCAGCACTTGACACTACCTACACTACGTCATTAGAATAATAGTTATTTATGTCACAAGTGCCGAAAGTACGGAATAGCGCGACGCGCGGTGATGCGGCACGTCACCGAAGCGTCGCCGTCGCACGTGAACAAGTTGCGATATCTAGTTTTTTGGGAGGAGTGACATCAACGTCTATTGTGTTGCTTTTTGAGAAACATGTATTTAAAAAATAGAAGTGGTTATATTTCTGTATAGGAAATGTTAGGTTGGTACCACTGTGACGAAACTTCAAGTTTAATTCAAAGTCTGACAGATTCAAGGTGCGTTCGCGTTAGTGCTAATGGCAGTGGTAGCAGACGCCATTATAGTATGTCTAATAGAAAGTTGCTAGTGACTCATGTTTATGTACATGCAAACTAATATGTGTCACTATCACGAGATGTGAGAAATACTACAATTTCGTATGCTACCACCGCCATTACCACCAATCGGAACACACCTTTATATTTGTTCATGACACTGTAGATGTGTCATCCGTACCAACATATTAAAATAAAACTACACTCATCGCTATACTTTATTTACAATTTTCTCAATTTATCGTTTTTAGAATTGGATATAAAGACAGGTTGATATTTCTTATCAACAAACAATCAAATTGGTGATTTTATTTTATTTATAATTTGTATTTTGTAATTTGCCGCACTAGAGCGGCAACGTTCCATAGCGGTTCTCCAACCTCTGATGAAATCAGCTGTTTTCGAGTGTGACAGCACAAAAAAATATTTGTCAAAATCCTGGCTACTAGTTTCATATCAATGCAGATGCGACCGATCTCGATCAAATAGAACTTGCTCTTGCAGCTAAACTATTAATTTTACCAAAAAATGTCATAGGCATAAATTATTCAAAATTTCCTCTACTTTAATTTATTATTCAACTATTTTGACGAAATTACAGAAATGGCGGCTCATTTGCAAAATCCTTGAAAAAGGCTTAGAACAAACTACCAGTTCCTTTGGACCGTTTTGAACCAAAAGCTTTTCAGCTCTAAGTTAGGTCATGAAACTTCTAAATATGAACTTTCGTCCCGATACCTTTAATAGTTTCTCCGGAATCGTCGCCACAAAAATCGTTTACACACACACACGCACACACACACACACAGAGACATTTTTTTGTACCTTGGTCAAAAATGTTCAGGGGACCCAAAAAGACCTATTTCCGCTAAAATCTCAATTTTTTTTTCGGCATGATTACAATACTTTAACATACTGCGTATGATAAAGTAAAAAATCTGATGTGGCCAGGCACATGACTTTATCATACAATATATAAAATTAATAGTTTAGCTGCATGAGAATCTATTCTATTGAGATAAATCGTAGGTATTGTCAAAGCATCAGCATTTGACACTACCTACACTACGTCATTAGAATAATAGTTATTTATGTCACAAAGGCCGAAAGTACGGAATAGCGCGACGAGCGGTGAGTCGCGCTATCTAATTTTTGGCAGTAGCAACGTCAACGTTTACTGTGTTGCTTTTTAAGAAATAAATATTAAAAAAAAAATAAATAAATGATTTCTGTATAGTAAATGCTAGATTGGTACCACTTTGACGAAACGTCAAGTTTAAAGGTGCGTTCCGATTGGTAGGTAATGGTAGCTAATGGCGGTGGTAGAATACGAAATTATAGTATTTCTTACATATCGTGATAATGACACATAATGAAAACGCACCTTAAAAAGGTAATTCAAATTCTGACAGATTTATATTTGTTCATGACACATCCCTACCAACATACTAAAATAAAACGACACTCATCGCAATACTTTATTTATAATTTTCTCAATTTATGGTTTTTAGAATTAGATTAATTTCTTATCAACAAACAATCAAAGTGGTGATCTTATTTTATTTGAAATTTGTATTTTATAATTTGCCGCACTACAGCGGCACGTGGTGCATAGTGGTTCTCCAACCTCTGATGGGATCAGCTGTTTTCGAATGTGACAGCACAAAAAAAATATTTGTCAAAATCTTGGCTACTATGTAATTTCATATCAATGCAGATGCGACCGATCTCGATCTCTTAAAGCTAAACTATTAATTTTACCAAAAAATGTCATAGGCATAAATTATTCAAAATTTCCTCTACTTTAATTTATTAATTAACTATTTTGTCGAAATTACAGAAATGGCGGCTCATTTGCAAAATCCTTCAAAAAGGCTTAGAATAAACTACCAGTTCCTTTGGACTCTTTTCAACGCCGTCGCATATGAGCGAGTCGGCTATCTAGTTTTTGGCAGGAGCGACATCAACGTCTATAGTGTTGCTTTTTAAGAAATACGTAGGTATTTAAAAAAAATAAATGATGTCTGTATAGTAAATGCTAGGTTGGTACCACTTAGACGAAACGTCAAGTTTAAAGGTGCGTTCCGATTGGTAGGTAATGGTAGCTAATGGCGGTGGTAGAATACGAAATTATAGTATTTCTTACATATCGTGATAATGACACATATTAGTTTGCATGTACATAAACATGAGTCACTATCAATTTTCTATTGGAAATACTATAACGGCGTCGGCTACCACTGCCATCGTCACTAATGAAAACGCACCTTAAAAAGATAATTCAAATTGTGACAGATTTATATTTGTTCATGACACATCCCTACCAACATACTAAAATAAAACTACACTCATCGCTATACTTTATTTATAATTTTCTCACTGTATCGTTTTTAGAATTAGATATAAAGACGGGTTGATATTTCTTATCAACAAACAGTCAAATTGGTGATCTTACTTTATTTGAAATTTATATTTTATAATTTGCCGCACTACAGCGGCAACGTTCCATAGAGGTTTTCCAACCTCTGATGAGATCAGCTGTTTTCGAATGTGACAACACAAAAAAATATTTGTCAAAATCCTGGCTACTATGTAATTCCATATCAATGCAGATGCGACCGATCTCGATCAAATAGAATTTGCTCTTGAAGCTAAACTAGTAATTTTACCAAAAAATTTCATAGGCATAAATTATTCAAAATTTCCTGTGCTTTAATTTATTAATTAACTAATTTGTCGAAATTACAGAAATGGCGGCTCATTTCCAAAATCCTTCAAAAAGGCTTAGAATAAACTGAAAGGCTAAACTATTAATTTTACCAAAAAATGTGATAGGCATAAATTATTCAAAATTTACTCTACTTTAATTTATTTATTAACTATTTTGTCGAAATTACAGAAATGGCGGCTCATTTGCAAAATCCTTCAAAAAGGCTTAGAATAAACTACCAGTTCCTTTGGACCCTTTTCAACCAAAAGCTTTTCAGCTCTAAGTTAGGTCATGAAACTTCTAAATATGAACTTTCGTCCCGATACCTTTAGTAGTTTCTCCGGAATCGTCGCCACAAAAATCGTTTACACACGCACACACACACACACACACACACAGACATTTTTTTGTACCTTGGTCAAAAATGTTCAGGGGGCCCAAAAAGACCTATTTCCGCTAAAATCTCAATTTTTTTTTTCGGCATGATTACAATACTTTATCTTACTGCGTATGATAAAGTAAAAATGACACATGTTAGGTATAGGATACATAACATACAATTGAATCGATGGGTGGAAGAACAGAATAAATACAAATCAGGCGTGTGTGGCAAACTAAAGAAAACTGTCTAATTCGGCAGCTGACGTATTTTACAAATTTGGTAAGCACAGAAAAGTTGTAGTAAATGTTATTTGCAGTTGTTCTGGAATTGAATTTTGGTTCAATAGGCAATAAGCATTTTGAAAATAAACTACTTCCGGGTTATGCCGTGCGTCAAGATTTCCAATGTATGAGCAAGTAGAGGGTGCTCCCATGGATCACCTCTTTCACCGGTAATCGCCAATTTCTTCATGGAATTGTTTGAAGAAAAAGCCATTAGGTCAAGCCCTTACAAACCAAAGCGTTGGGTCAGATATGTTGATGATACCTTTGTGGTTTGGCCCCACGGTAGAGATAAACTTACTGAGTTCCTTAGCTACAGGAACAATGTTAACCCTTGTATCAAATTCACAATGGAAATAGAAGAGGATAATCTGATGCCATTTTTGGATGTGCTGGTATACAGAATGTCAACGGGTACGCTGTAAGAAGTCTACTGTAAGAAGACACATAGCGATCGGTACTTGAACGCCAAATCACACCACCATCCACATCCCCAACAGAAGAGAAGTGTTATTAAACAATCTGTTCAACAGAGCCGAGAAGGTGTGCGACTCCACCACCTTGGACGACGAACGGAACCACTTGGAGTGGACTCTACGTCAGAACGGATACACCAAGTCTGACATACGGGGTGTCACGCAAAGGAAACCGGAAGTGGTTCGCTTGCTTAGCATACGTAAGTGGGGTATCAGAAAGAATGGGTAGAATACTGAAGAAATCGGCTATCACGGTGAGGTACAGAGCACCAGCAAAGGTAAAGGTTCTTTTGCCTAACCCAAAGGATATCACACCACTCCTGAAGAAGGAAGAGGTATACAAGATAATATGTGTGTGAAACGTCCTATGTAGGACAGACAGGACGAAGTATCGAATGTCGAGTCAAGGAGCACAGTAAAGACACCCGGCTACACAAGATTCAATAGTCCACTGTTGCTCAACACTGCCACGAGTCGGGACATACAATTAATTTCGATGACGTGAAGATGTTGGCAAGGGTGGGTAATTATCATCAAAGGCTTATTAGAGAAGCCATCGAAATTTATAAACATCCTGACAACATCAATCGCGAGGATGGTACTGGTATTAGTAGGGTCTGGAAATCGATCCAAACGCGGACAGGTGGAAAAGCACATGGGAGCGGTGGCTCCAAATGTGCGCAGTGAGATGTAAATTTAGGTATATAAGGGAGATTTTCTTGGTAGGTCTTCAGTATACAATTTGCTTTGAAGAAGCGAGCAACATGGTTCGCGAGACGTCAGCATTTACAAATCTTGACACACGGCATAACCCGGAAGTAGTTTATTTTCTAAAAGATTCTGGCCGTGAAAGCCTACGTACTTATTTAATACATAAGCAACTAGATAAAACATAGGCTGCACTTGTTCTGTCCTTCCAGTCAACGACATGCTTATTGATAATAATCTCTTATTTGTTCATTTGTTAAAAATTATGCTATTAGCACAATAAAAAAAATAAAATAAAAATGCACAAATATAAAAGAAAAACAAATTTAATATTAGAAAGTTTAAAATTAAAACTATCAATATTATTAAACTTGTCATTAGTCTTCATCATGATTTGATGTTTCCCAAGAAGTAATATGGTAATAAAATTCAAGATCTTTTCCTTCTAAATAGTGCATCACTTTTCTTAAGTTGGCAATTTTTAGGTACCTAGTTAACAGGCATTGGTTTTTCATATCCATCTATATATTCTTTCGTTATGACATTCGTTTTCCCGTAGAGGTAGTATATGATTTACCGTGTGTTTTGGACTGTTTAATTATTTAGCGTATCCACCTTTCGGGATTGTTTTCGTTTTTTTTTTATCCAAGTATCTCGTTTTGTGATTTACTTAAAGTAGTTTCACTAAATCTAGTGTCGCTTATTATTTCAACTATAAAGTTTTGTAAAAATGTCTGAGTGTTTGAATTGTTTGAACAACGGCGCGACCACACCTAAAAGATAGACGTATGACTGGTTGCCTGAAAGCGTTGTTTCTTGCTACGCTCCATGCAATGAGTGGAAAACCAGACCGGTCCGGTCATTGTGTGAAGTACGGTGCCTCTACAGCAGTACTGGTAATATATATGATTATGCTTTTCATATTTTCGAAAACAACGAATTTTTTTTAAAAGATGGCTGTCTTGGTTTAAAATTTGAAATTTTGGACTTATTTTGTTCTTCCACTCACCGATTCAATTGATTTAAAAGTTAACGAAGATGTCACAAATGCAATAGAATGTAGGTGAAACTGGAAGTATCCAACAATATAAGTTCACAAATTTTCAATCCCTCACTTCATTTTGTTCTCCATATGTTTCTAATGAGAGTTCGTCGTGAAAGACCCTGTATAGACGGCCTACATAGTTGCACAGTGTTACTAGTATAAGTAAAAAGGCATATTAAATTATCATTACAGCTGACTCTTTCTTTGCCGAGTATCGTAAATTGCATTAACTGTTTTCTAGACATTAGGAAAGCATACCAATGAATATTTCTTGAAATATTGAAAATGGTACATTAACGAAAACATTATAATACATAAAATTATTACAAATAATAGTTTGGTCAATCATGCAATAAACGTACATTCGCTGGGTTGTACTACATAGTGGCTTCACACAGAAACTATGAGTCTCTTAACTATTTCATCAGTGTTACAGTTGATTTTTTTAGTTTACGCCGAACACCAGTGCATCGAGAACGTCTTAAATTATCTCAATATAGGAACTGTCATGATTGATTTCTTTGAAGATATTCCTATGTTAACGAATACTGTCTATATTTATAATTCCGAGAAGATCACGGACACGCGCTGGAAATCAAAATTAAACTTCCTGGTCAACTATACAAACGCCTCCGTTCTAAGCAGCATGGTTACTAATCTCGCCAAGGATAAGAGAAATTATTGCAAGACAACGTACATTATAATAACAAATGACAAGGAAGAAATTGAGCACATTTTTCATATCCTTTGGTCTAAAAATATTTACAAAATTATAGTCATTTATAACGACAGACTATATATGCTTAAGGTTGAGTATTTTACATGTACAAGTCCAATAATAAAACATTACAGTTGTACGATAATACCAGAAAAGTTTATACTGAGGAACTGTCCAATAAGATTGGGTTGGGAATTCAGACCACCTTATACAATAGATCCAAACTTGGATAAGAATCCAGGTTTAATGATTACTATGATTAGAACCATCGGCGGGAGATTTAATTTAAGCTCATTGTTTAATGAACCAACAGATCGCCACTGGGAAGAGATATATAGGAACGCTACACAATTCGAACTAGCGTACGAGTTTGAAAATAACATAAGCGATGCGCATATTGGTGTAGTGAGAGATATGTCGTATGGGCTAGAAAATGTTCAAGATTCAAAATATGTAATAAAAGAACAAATAGTCGGAGTTACACCTCCCTCTACCACAAAAACTATCCGAATGGAATAAAGTGAAATTTTTGTTATCCCCATTGCAATGGATATTAATTGTACTAATATACGGATTGTTAGTTACGGTGGTAAATGTCATTAAGAACAGAAGCGGAGGCCAGTCCAATATAGTGGGTATAGCACTAACTATTTTTAGTTTGAGTCTAAGTATTTCAACGAATGACGGCTTTTACAAAAGGATGAAATTACTATCAGGATTTATGTTATTTTATATGATGATTCTGTCTGTCTATATACAAGGAAGATTAAACAGTTTCATGGCCATTCCCCTTTACGAAAAACCACTTCGTACGTTGGAAGAGGCGTTATTATCCGACTATCCAGTAGTGATCATAAACGCATCAAGAAACTATTTTAACCGCTTATTCGGCATGGATCTTAACAAATTGAATTTCGTCCCCACGTCAGAATCTAAAGTGGACCTGATCGAGAGATTCATGAAGGAGCGTAATTTTATGTCGGAAATTCAAACCTTGCATTTGATTATGTATCCGCGATACGATAATCTGTACAAGACATTTCCGATCAGACTCTACTATGGATGTTTTCATATGAAATTTTGTTTTCACCTCAGTGAACAGATCGACGATACCATCGATTTGCTCCACGAATCCGGATTATTTTTAAAATGGATTTCTGATTTGCGCACATTTTACTCGACTACAGCAAATACAACTGAGCTGATCAGAAATGATGTGAACAAGCTCTCTATGAACGACCTTCAATTTGCTTTTGCCATGTTGTGTGTGGGTCTTATAATCTCAATAATTGCTGTTATGTATGAAATTTTGCACCAGCGGGCAACTAAATGAGCAACAAATGTAAATCAGAATGAAGCGAATTGCTAACTTTTGATTAAACATTCTGAAACGCACTGTGTCAGGGAAAACACATTCAATTAAAAAGTCCGCAAACAGATTACAAAATGTTGCGCATGTATTTATCAAACAATAGCGCTTATAAAAAATGTCTGAATTTTCATATCCGAGCTCTCTCCGACGTTGAACAACATACCCATTAAAATAAACAATTCACAACGTAAAGTCCTTTTTTATGCGTGAAACTACTTGTCGTACGTCAGGCCGCATTTTTCTCTAGCGCGGGGTGCTTAAAACATTGAGTTTTAAATGGCCCACTCTTTTCTTAGTCAATACCTCACAACCAAGCACCGTTTTGGGTTTTCTATTACAAAACACAAATAGTTTATCTCAATCAAGTACGTACTTAATGGTACTGTCTTCAAAAATTACTGTAATCAGCGATTATGTGTAAACAAAATAAATATTTAAAAAATACATTCTTGAGTTCATTCATTTCTTCTACATTCCACATGCTACATTCCTTCTACGTAATGCAAAATTTCTTCACCATCGTCGATCTCTTAAATTGGCATTTATAACATATTGTATGTAACAATGGAAGACAATCATTAATTTCTTAAAACCCCGGCCACACGACAGCGACTTGCCTGCACGGTATAGTTTGTGCAAGTAAGACGGTACACCATGGCGTGGCTTCACGGCAGCGACTTGCCTGCACGATTAGTTTGCACGGTACTAGGAAGCGTGGCTTGACGGCACAGGTAAGTACGCGCAAACCGTCAAATACAAATCGTCGACCGGTGATTGCGGTTGAATATGTGGCCAGACGAACATTTATTTTTGCTAGAAGAATTATTCTATTGTTTACTGGGGGATTAAAAGGCGATGATTTAAACAATCCCGAGCTAAGTGGTCGAAGAAATGGCTAATGAAAAGGAACATCCATTCGCATATAAATTTGCTTAATGTTTTGAGGGAGTGGTCAAAAAATGGCTACGAAGAAGAAACATTCATTCCGCATATAAATATGCTCAGTGATTTAAGGGAAAGCCGGAATGGCTGGCGAAATTAAACATATTTTTTTCTGTGTGTGTACATGCCGATTAAATAGATAATAAATTACTTGTCTTCAATACGTACGTACGTCCGACATTTTATATACGGTCAGACGGTCTTCCGTCTTCCCAATTAGCTCTAGCAGTACATTCAAATAAGGAAAAAGAAAGGAAATAAATTCAATACAGTTCCGAGACGGATAGTGTTAAGTATATTTATGTTTAATTCCGCCAATGAGTATAGTTTTGTTGTAAACATTCAACCAAACCATCAGTGCAACAGTTTTTGAGAACTCATAAATTTATACACGCGATTTTTTTGGTAAATTAGCAAAAAAAGTTCCCATAGTGCGCTAGTAGTTTGAAAATTAGGTACTGTATACAAGAAAAAGTAAATGACATTTTCAATTTTATAAATATTACCTTTATTCAGCGTTAAAATTTCAATTACGTGACCGTTTTGCAATAAAATGCGAAAAACTGCTAACCTGGCCGCAACGCTTTCCGCATCGGGTCCCAAAAAAGCAACCGTATTAGATTTATATCCCTTCATTGGCAATTTTTTGTCTAATTTGAATGTACTATATTTACTAGACAACCAGCCAGACGTAGAATCTGAGCCTGTACGCTCAGAAATCATATTCCAATGCCTGTACGGCGTACGTACCCCGTCTTAACGCACAGACTTAACTGCACAAACTAAAATCGCGCAGGCAAAATATTTAGCAGTGCGACGTTTGCACAGGCCGCGCTTATGGGTTTGCGCGAGCTACAGTTTTGCCGTCCTAACGCACGGGGTTCGCGATACATGCCAGTTTGCGCAGGCAAGCTTGTCGTAAAGCATGCACGTGTAGCCGGCCTTTATGAATAAAATTGACAGTTGACAAATTAGGTACTTGAGCTCTGTGTACCCGCACCTGCGTGTTGGATATAATACCAATCAACCATTGTTATTCAGTCAGTGGTCTAGAGTTTAAGATTTTCATAATTATATTATTTTAATATTAAATGTTATTAAGGTATGGATCCCAGTTTGACAGAACAGGTGAAATAAATACTAGGTAAAATTTAACCAGTGCATCTTGATATGTTGAAGTTTATACCAATGGGTGTAACAGCAACCTGAAAGAGACCCTGTTAGTCACACCAACACAAAATCTTTGCTAAAATTATGTTAGCCATACTGATTTTGTCGAAGACGATATCTACATTGACATTAGTGTTCGAGTTCGTGTATCTTGGCCAGAGAACGTCGTACATCGACGTTCATGTCAACGAAGCCGGACGAAGTCACGCCCCTATATTACAACATAGCCGAAACGTTCACATTACGTCATCCGATTTGTTCCGCCAGACCAAATGCTTTAAAAAGTCCGTTCAAGTCTGTTCGACTAATGCCGAACTAAACTTGATTTTCCATGCACAAATATACCACTGACACATGAAAATGCAAAACACACAAGCTGTTATACTAGGTTATATGCCATGTATGTTATTCCCTGTATTAATACAAACGATACAAACGCTGGCAAATTATATTATTTGTATAGCGCAGCCAACGTAAACGTGCGTATTCCTAGACGCGATTATCGCGGAACGATCGATGATTGCCTGCGTTAATTATCGCTGGCACACGTTGATGTATTTTCCTGAAAGCGTCTTGGAGGAAAACAAATGGTTAGGATACCGAGTGTTGTGCGTTTTATAACTAGCTTAAGAAAAGACAACCTAACCCAACTTTTCTAGTTTTAAAGACGCAATATACTGTTAATGAAAACCAACGAAGCAACATTTGTCAAAACATTTGTATCCCATAACCATTATCAAAATTCGTTTTATCAATCCAATCGAGGATCTAACCAAGTCTAGAGGTAGAGCGGATAGACACAAGTTCGGCAAGACGGGAGCCTGGTCTTACGATGGTAGGATTTGTGTTTCTACAGATACATGTATTGGACAAATCAAAAGCTTGGATGTCTCATAGCCCTCGCCCTTTGTGTCCGTGTTCAGTTTCGCAATTTCATCTCTCAATTTTAAATTATAAAACATACTATAAATGCACCCTCGTGTAGGGGGACGTAGTTTTAATATAGTACATGTAAATATATGCTCAGGTCTAACCAAAATTATAAGGTTTTTTTATAAGGTTTCACTTTACGCGCACTTTTTGGATGACTTGCAGGATATAATTTTAGACAATTTAACGATTACACAAAATCTGCTAGCTTTGAGCGACCATAATAATGATTATGGTTCCATAGAGGGAAAGCCCACTCAACAACTTTTGGATCTGTGTGCTACTTTCAACCTTGAACAAATAATTGCTAATGCGACACGCGGTACGGGAATCGTTGATCTCATTCTAAAAACTAAAGTTCTCCCAATAGTTGAAGCTGGAATCTTACCAGAAAAATTTGCAGACCATGAGATGGTAGGATTTGTGTTTCTGCAGATACAGGTATTGAACAAACCAAAAGCTTGGATGTGTCATAGCCCTCTGCCGTCCGTGTTTAGTTTCGCAATTTCATCTCTCAATTTTAAATTATAAAACATACTATAAATGCACCCTCGTGTAGGGGGACGTAGTTTTAATATAGTACATGTAAATATATGCTGAGTTCTAAGCAAAATTATAAGGTTGAAAGATAAAATTCAACCATTTATAAAAACATACCGAGAGTTCAAACATTTAAATTATGATCGTTTCCAGGATGATTTGAAAGCTATCCCTTGGAGAAATATTTTCCATTTTGACAACATAGACAATAAAATTATACTTTTTCACCGATACTTTAGCTAGGTTGTTAGATATACAGTGTATATTATACACATTTGTCTTATTACCAAGAAAATAACCAAACCACCAGTACCCCGGATGAATGCTGAAGTTAGGTATCTGATGAGGCAGCGCGACTCTGCTCTTAAGATATACAAAAAACATAAAAATTACAAAAATAAAAAAAAACAATAGGCTATGTTATTACATATTGTCACTCGTGAATATTGTGCGGCTAGGAGAGCCCACATAAATACCTTGTATGCTATTAACCATCCAAAATCGCCCTGGAAAGAGCTAACCAAGTTCAGACCACCACCCAAAAAAAGACAATTTACTGCCTGCCCACCTCGATAATTTGGATTCCATTAACAACTTCTTCGTTAACTGAGTTTAAAACATTTAACCACGATAACACCGATTTAATTGGCTACTACTTGAACAACACGGTAGCAACTACACATGCATTAACCTTCCAAGCTGTTTCTGAATTTAAAGTTCTTTCTATTTTCCAGTCAATAAAGAGTAATGCTGATGGGCATGGTGCATGTAATAAACAAATGCTTATACTGTGTATTCCCTTCTTGTTACCATATATCACCCATATAATAAATTGTAGCCTTACTCGCTCTGTGTACCCGGCAGAATGGAAGGTTACACACGTTATCTTCATTTAATGTACCAGCTGGCATACCATTTCCATAGACCATCTTGTAATAAAATTGTATTTCTATGAATTCATCCAATAAATACAGTATAATGATCACCAGACAAACAAACTTCCAAAGAAAGTCAACTGGCTAAGGCATACTATCGTATGGCACATTCATTTTCTGACCTTTACTTCATAGTTCTTTGTTTTTCTTCGTAAATAAAATCACCTCTATAGATATTCGGCAAGAGGAAATACACACCCTGCATTATGGAAAACCACCACAATAATACATCATACGTACACAATAATTTAAAAAAAAATATTTTCGAAAAGTTAGTAATGAGCATACTTTTCTCCGTAGGGGTTCTCGGCGCCATCGATAAATTCATGATTTATCATGTAATCATTTGAAAATGTTATTTTTCAAGCGCAAGTTGTATATCTAGTTTATCTAGAAATAAATGTATCAAAAATTCTTATTCTAAATATCTAAAATAAAACAAACTAAAATATATTTTCATCAAATTAAATTAACAGGTTGATGTCTTATAATAATAATAAATGTTATCGTCATTACCAATGTTATCGTAATAAGCAACCTATCGCGGACCTTAGTTTTTTACGGAATACAAAACAAAGAACAAATCTAAGAGAATAAGGTAATAAAAATATCTTATGAAAAGTATTTTCATTTTTTTAAAACTACATTGTGCCCTTTGAATTACCAGGATACATGCAGTAGGCCAATAGGACTTATTATGGTCATTATCAAACAAAAAATTTAATAATTAAATGATGTTTAAGTTGCATTAAATGGACAAAAAGGACATTAATGCCAAAGTATAAAATTAATTATTAAATTACCATTACACTTGAATAGGTACCAAATGCTATTTGCAAATACAATCACAGTGTTGCAACAATTCTAAAAAAGCACATTAATGGAAACGTATAAAAGGAGGAATATTACATTATCACAAATTATAGGTCAGCCATTTTACCGTCAACCATCTATCAGTGAGGTGCGTTGTGGCTGAGCTGCAATGAGATCCTTAATTATTTTATCAGCATTAAAGCTGATTATTCGGGCATACGGAAATTTCCAGTGTGTCGAGGACACCTTAAATTATCTCAACAGGGATACTGTACTAATAGATTTCACTAACGACATTCCTATGTGCAAGAATACTGTTTATACTTATAGTTCTGAGAGGATAATGAACACGAACTGGAAATCAAAATTAAACCTCTTAATCAACTATACAAACGCTACCGTCTTACGCGATATTGTTACTAATCTCACAGAGGATAAGATAAATTATTGCAAGACAACGTACATTATATTAACAAATGATGGGGAAGAAATTGAGCAGATTTTCCGAATCCTTTGGTCTCATAGTATTTACAAAGTTATCGTTATTTATAGCGATAGACTATATATGCTTAATTTTGAGCATTTTACATGTACTAATACCATAATAAAATATTTCAGTTGTAAGAAAGTACCCAAAAAGTTTACACTGAGGAACTGTCCAATTAAATTGGCTTGGGCGGCTAGACCACCTTATCTAATAGATCCAAAATTGGAAAAGAATCCGGGTTTGATGGTTACTACGATTAGAACTATCAGAGACAGATTTAATTTAAGTTTAGAATTTAACGAACCAACCGATCGCCATTGGCAAGAGCTAAACAGCAATATGACACAATTTGAACTCGCGTACGAGTTCGAAAATAACATTAGCGATGCGTATCTTAGTTCACTGCGAGATATATCGTATGCCCCAGAAGGTGTGCTAGATTCAAAATATGTTCTAAGAGATGAAGTAGTCGGGCTTACGCCACTACCAGGAAAACTATCTGAATGGAATAAGGTAAAATTTTTGTTATCTCCACTGGAGTGGATATTGATTTCATTAACGTACGTATTGTTAGTTTTGGTGGTTAAAGTAATCAAGAGCGGAATGGAAGGCCAGTCCGACATAGTGGCCATAGGACTATCCATTTTCAGATTGAGTCTAAGCATTTCAGCAAATGACGCGTTCTACAGACGAATCAAATTGTTATCGGGATTTATGTTATTTTATACGATGGTACTATCTGTCTATATTCAAGGAAGATTAAACAGTTTTAGCACCATACCTCTTTACGATCAACCACTCCGATCAATAGAAGATGCAATTCTATCCCACTATCCAGTGGTGATAGCAAATTCATCCCTGCTGCTGCTTAAACCAATATTTGGTGTAGATCCCACCAGATTAAACTTTATCATCACGTCAGAAACTAAACTAGTGCTAGTCGATAGATTCATGGTGAAGCGTAATTTTATAACTGAAACTCAAATCTCGGATTTGATTATGTATCCACGATATGATAATTTGTACCACAGTGGTTCGATGAAAGTCTACTACGGATGTTTTCAGATGAAATTATGTTTTCATTTGAGTGAACAGATCGACGATACGATCGGTTTGCTCCACGAAGCCGGATTGTTTTCAAAATGGATGTCTGATCTGCGAAATTTTTACTTGACCACCGGAAATACAACTGAGTTACCCACTGATGATGTGACCAAACTCTCTCTAAACGATCTTCAATATGCTTTTGCAATTTTATGTGTGGGACTTATTATTTCGATCATTGCTTTCATCTTGGAAGTATGGTTTAAGTGGCGCAAGAATAAGCATCAAAATGTAATAACGGTGTGAACTGTTTATTTATAACAATATATTAACAAATATTTAATACTTCACGAAGAATCACTGTTCTTGATTTTCCATTGCTCAACACTGATAGTTTATCTGTAACAAATATTTAAGGTTATTGTTTACCGTAGGTATGCTAGTATTTGCGAAAGAAATTGTTAAATAAATATGAATAATGTAATCTAAATCTCAATGATTTGACCTCAACGACTGGTAAAAGGAGAGATAGTTGACTACAGATTATTTGTTTTGCAACTGTGTTTGAAAAAAGACAGACTTTAGAGTTATTCTTATACACGTGTTATGGTAGGATTGGTGTAGACGGAAGTTAACTATAATAGATTTGTCCGAGCACAGAATTCGGTATTAGATTATGAATTATTTGCTCATTAGAACGAACCTAACCTTTGGGTGGATTAGACAAGTACCGCCATATGAAGCAGAATGTGCAATTGTGCGTATGTCCATTTTTTATTATTTGTTGGTATTGTGTGGTTTACGTTATTTTCCAGACGAATACAATGCTCCTATTGAGACACTGCTACTTACTTTTCGGTACTACGCTACTGGGGACAGAATAAAGCCTCAGGTATTAGGTATTTGATGTTTTTGCACAAAATTATATTTCAATGTGTTATCAGTTATACGGAATTATGGTATAATTCTTTTAAATTTTTTATAGCTTTATATAAAACTTAACGATACTAATAAATGTAAGGATTAATTTTACAGTGTTTTACTTATTTTTACTTTATCATACGCAGTATAATAAAGTATTACAACCGTGCCGAAAAATGTCTGTGTGTGTTTGTGTATGTGTGTGTATGTGCGTATGTGTGTGTACCGATTTTTGTGGCGACGATTTCGGAGAATCTACTGAAGGTATCGGGACGAAACTTTATATTTAGAAGTTTAATGACCAAACTTAGAGCTGAAAAGCTTTTGGTTCAAAACGGTCCAAAGGAACTGGATGTTTACTCTTAGCATTTTTTAATGATTTTGCAAGTAAGCCGCTATTTCTGTAAATTCGTCAAAGAAGTTAAATAATAAATTAAAGTACAGGAGATTCTGAATAATTTATGTCTACGACAATTATTGGTAAAATTAATAGTTTAGCTGCATGAGCAAATTCTATTTGATCGAGATCGGTCGTGTCTGCATTAATATAAAACTCTGTAGTTAGCCAAGATTTGACAAATAGTTTCCTACAATTACCTACAATTTGGGGCATGATAATTTATGCAACAATTTTTGCAAATGTTATCAACGGTTAATTTTAATACCAAAAACGGAACGGTAGCTCCGGATTCCATTAACCCTATTATTTTGAGTTGGCTACTCTTAACCCAACCCATGGTCGCCTTTCGTTTGCACCCCCTGGAAATATTTCTGCGGGCGCCCATGCTAACACCTAGTAAACGATTAAACTCATCCAAAATTTTGGTGAATGCTTAAATTCGTAATCAACGACTTACAAAACCCCTCAAAACTTATCTTTGAAATCTGACATCATTCTGTCATTTTTGTCTACTATATTGGGTTCGCAATTTTGTTCACAATAATTTTGCATAATTTTGGATTCGTAATCAGCAACTTCGCATAAACAACTGTAAACAAACTAATTTTTATCTAAATTGAAGTTTATTAGAGGTTTTGGCCAGCTTTTCGGTATTCCGTCCCACTTTACGCCAGCAGCAAAAAATAGGTCGGTCACATTGACATTGTTCCTTCTTGCATTGTAACAGGACGCTGTTAGTATTCCATTAAATGTATTTATGTTCAGCATAACCGGGAGCTCAAAAAATAAATAGCGAGGGATAATAATTTACTTTTAACCATTCCGCTGTCATATTTAAGAACAACAAAAATATGGACATGTTGTACAAACAAACTGTCATGTATGCACCGAGAAAATATTTTCGAACAGAGTTGAAAAAAGTCTATTGGTGGGCCAAAATAGGTGGTATGAGCTAACAAAAGTTAATTAGAATAATCAAAATGCACTAAAGCACCACCGGCAACTTTGAAAATATCTGCTTAAACCTTCTTTTTTAATGTGTTGTTCACTGAATGTTAAAACAACATCCGTTAGCAAAGTTGTGGAGTCTACAATTGCCAAAAAAGGTTGGTTTTTAATTTGAGTGTATTTTGAATTGTACTGAATATTTGAAGTAGGTAATAAGAGTACTAGTTGCAATAGTTTATAGTCAATGGAGCGAACGCGTACTGTCAGGCACGGGCTCCAATAAATATGTCGTGTCAAGTGTTCACAACTGATTCACGCCACCTTATTTATCGTTGTGCAGCCTGGAAGGACAAGGTTAATAGTTTCATCTCGTCCTACTTAGAAGCTTCTATCACATCACTATTATTTTCTATGCATTCAAAATTGCCAAATATGCACCTTGGTCATTCTTTTTAGATTCCGACTCTACAAAAACAAACTGACTGAATCAGTTGTCAATTTTTTATTTGTTGTCCGGCGCGCATAATTGATGTGATACCAGTAACGTCGGACTACAAAATTGCACACGCCACAATTTTTATTTTTTATGGTAATCTAAATAAATTGTTTTCCAGAAAATGGTATATCACGTCATCAATAACGAAGGAATAATCTTTGATATCCCTTGATTTTAGTAAATTTTCAAAATACGTATTCTTAATTTGCAAACGAGAATATAACTGCTAGTATTTACCATCGGCGGTTTTTCGATATTATAGGCTTGTGTAATTTCATACACTAACGGCTAACCACATATCTTTTTAAATCAAAAACTGTAGTAACAGTCAATTTGATTCACTTCCCCCGCTCAATCGGTGAGCGCGACAAAGATCATATTATCATAAAATTGTCCAAATATAATTTGTCATTGAATTGACAGTTCCTATCCTTCAAACTAAATCAATACAACCAAAATGACCGATAATAAATTATATTCTGTGAATTTCGAGATATACGGAAAAGTACAAGGTGTTTTTTTTCCGGAAATACACCCTGGAAGAAGCCAGAAAACTTAACTTAAAAGGCTGGTGCTGAATACAGAAAACGGATCAGTTGTCGGCTGTGTAGAAGGAGACAAAAAGAAAGTGGAAATAATGAAGCAATGGTTAAAGAGCACCGGAAGTCCTAAATCAAAAATATCCAAAGCCGAGTTCAACAACCAACGTGACATAAAAACGCACTCGTTCCAAGCGTTCGAAATTAGAAAGTAGTACCAAATTGTCAAAAATTTGATTAACTAACGAACAAATATATAAGTTATTTATTTATTTTGAGAGGTCCTCATCGTCTTCACATGAACACATGAAATAAACGGTAGTCAAGGGTGTCTTACAAAACAATATTTTTTTCTAAATTGTAGATTTGAAATCAAGTAAAGAGATAACTCAATTCAAACGTGAAATTTTTTTGTTTTTTATGTTTTTGTTTTTATGTTTTTATGTTAAGTCAATTTCATAAAAATACAATGTTTTTATTACTTTTATATACTTTCCAGGGTACAGTACTACGTCAAAAACCACTGTAAAAATTTGATATCTCTACAACGCGAATTAACGTTAGGATTCCGAATCTATGGTATACTTTCAATAGTTTACATCGTTAAGGATTCTTCAGCCATATTGAGCTGAACCTCTGCGGTTTTAGCTATACGAACTTTCACAAATCACGCTCAATTTTCACACATACACCCCGATATTTTTGAAAATGATTTCACCATTTATAAATGAAAATAAAAATCCAATGTTCATAAAAAATACGTTAATTGAAAAATTATCCTCAGCGGTTTGGACTAGCCAATTATGAAACGGTACCAACTAACAAACAATTGTATAGATTACTATTAAATCTGCGTTATCTGCGTGTTGGATATAATATCAATCAACTCCAGAATTTCAGGATTATAAAGTTTTATTTTATTCGTCGTGAAAGACCATGAATAGGCGGTCTACAGGTCCACTAGTTTCGCAGTGTTGCTAGTATAACTAAAAAAGCATATTAAATTATCATTACAGCTGACTTTTTATGAGGTGTATCGTAAATTGCATTAACTGTTTTCTACCGTTAGGAGAGGATCCCAACGAAAATGTCTTTCAATATTGAAAATAGTACATTAATGAAAACATTATAATACATGAAATCATTGCAAATAATAGTTTGATCAATCATACAATAACTATACATTCGCCGGGGTGCATTACATTTTGGCTTCAATCAGAAACTATGAGACTCTTAACTATTTTATCAGTGTTACAAATGGTTTTGCTAGTTCACGCCAAACGCCAGTGCATCGAAAACGTCTTAAATTATCTCAATATGGGCACTGTCATAATTGATTTCTTTGATGATATTCCTACATTAACGAATACTGTCTATATTTATAATTCCGAGAGGATCAGGTACACGCACTGGAAATCGAAATTAAACTTCCTAGTCAACTATACAAACGCCTCAGTCCTAAGCAACATGGTTACGAACCTCACCAAGGATAAGAAAAATTACTGCAAGGCAACGTACATTATAATAGCAAATGATAGGAATGAAACTCAGCGCATTTTCCATATCCTTTGGTCTAAGAATATTCAAAAAGTTATAGTTATTTATAAAGACAGACTGTATATGCTCAATTTTGAGATTTTTGCATGTACAAGCCCCATAATAAAACACTTCAGTTGTACGAAAATACCTGAAAAGTTTATACTGAGGAACTGTCCAATAAGATTGGGTTGGGAATTCAGACCACCTTATACAATAGATCCAAAGTTAGATAAGAATCCAGGATTAATGATTACTATGATTGAAACCATCAGCGAGAGATTTAATTTTAGCTTATTATTTAATGAACCTACATATCGCCATTTGGAAGAGATATACATGAATTATACACAATTCCAACTAGCAAACGAGTTCGAAAATAACATAAGCGATGTGCATATTGGTGTACTGAGAGATATGTCGTATGGGCTAGAAAATGTTCAAGATTCAAAATATGTAATAAAAGAACAAATAGTCGGAGTTACACCTCTACCACAAAAACTATCCGAATGGAATAAAGTGAAATTTTTGTTATCCCCATTGCAATGGATATTAATTGTACTAATATACGGATTGTTAGTTACGGTGGTAAATGTCATTAAGAACAGAAGCGGAGGCCAGTCCAATATAGTGGGTATAGCACTAACTATTTTTAGTTTGAGTCTAAGTATTTCAACGAATGACGGCTTTTACAAAAGGATGAAACTACTATCAGGATTCATGTTATTTTATATGATGATTCTGTCTGTCTATATACAAGGACGATTGAACAGTTTCATGACCATTCCTCTTTACGAAAAACCACTTCGTACGTTGGAAGAGGCGTTGTTATCCGACAATCCAATAGTGATCGTAAACGCATCAGTGAACTATCTTAAGCGCATATACAGCAAGGATTTTAACAAATTAAAGTTCGTCCCCACGTTGGAATCTAAAGTAGAAATAATCGAGAGATTCATGAAGGAGCGTAATTTTATGTCGGAAATTCAAGCCTTGCATTTAATTATGTATCCGCGATACGATAATCTTTACAATACATTTCCGATCAGGCTATTCTATGGATGTTTTCATATGAAATTTTGTTTTCATCTTAGTGAACAGATCGACGATACCATCGGTTTGCTCCACGAATCCGGATTATTTTTAAAATGGATCTCTGATTTTCGAATATTTTATTCGACCACAGTAAATACAATTGAGCTGACCAGAGATGATGTGAACAAACTCTCTATGAACGATCTTCAATTTGCTTTTGCAATGTTATGTGTGGGTCTTATAATCTCAATAATTACTGCTATGTATGAAGTTTTTCACCAGCGGACAACTAAATAAGCAACAAATGTAAATCAGAATGCAGTAAACTACTAACATTTGATTAGACATTCTGAAACGCACTGTGTCAGGGAAAACACATTCTGCCATACGACAAGCGGTGTCACGTAGAGGTACGCTCGTTGCGTTGAGGATATCGAACAAATAGCAACCAATTATGGTACGCTTTTATGGCGCACGTAACAAAAAAGTGTTTAAATTTGTAAAAATCCACTTTTTATTTATTTTATTGTTTTTTGTAATTTAACACGGATAAAATGTATAAACTTATGTACAATTTTTGTACAAATATATAATGTTCTCTGTAAAGAAACTAATAATATATTTAAACTTAATCATAATTTTCTGTAATTATTTGTCCTTGTTTATTTCAGTATTTATCATTGATATTTTTTTTTTATTTTTATGCCATGTACTTTGCGAGTAATATCGTTTTCATAGTTTTATTTCATACCTTACCTATTGTTAAAATTATTCAACTGAAAAGAAAAGCTACCATTCAAAAATCAAATTCATTACACAAATTATATCGGGAGAATGTGGTATCTATTGGTCTACACTTTATATCAACTTGAATGTTTGATATTGGTAAAAAATATTTTTTTACCAATTTACTCACCCCCTTTCTTACCTTTAATCGAGCAAGCATCTAAAGAATGTTCAACCCTTCTTTCCTATTACCCAGCAACTCTATAATATATAAAGTCTATAAGGTCAATATCCACCTGGGTCGAATTATTGTTATTTATTTTGTACTATTCATAGAATGTTTGCTATGTATATATTTATTATGAAATAAACGGTGATAACAATCATTTTTTTAGACACCCTCTTTTAAAATATGCGGTCTATCGATTACTGCGATATACCGATTCACTGATCAACTTATGCAGGATTTGTCACGACAAACTGCAATTAGAAGTATATGGAGAGCCAAATGAAATCAGACATTGAAAATTTGTGGATTCACCAGAAATGGTGTCAACCTTCATATTTCAAATGGAATATGCTGAATTCAATTGGAACATGCATTTTTATACATCTTTTAAAATTTGGGTCAATTTTATGTTGTAATGTACCCTATACCTAATATGTGTTATTTTCGAGATATTCACTGCTTTCCATAAGAAATGACAACTGCAAGGTTGCCTTAAATTATTTATAAATTATCCGTTGTGACCATTGGAAAAAAGTTGTCCGGCAAAATTGTTGCGAAGGTAACCTATTATTGACAGATCGGCAGAGTGTTTCGAAAAGTTATAGAGGTGTTTCAAATCTGACAAAGTCCAATCCGAGTAAACTAGTAAAAGTCGATTTTTCAAACTGCAACTCCCTATCGTATGAATCCATTTTGGAATTTTATGGTAAATTTTACATCAAGTTTGTGTAAAATATCCTATACCTCCTATACTTAAATCGAAAATTGAAAACAATGCCAAATGTAGATTGCTTTGAAAACAACTGAACAACTAAAAATAAACAGAAATTCATTGGCAGGGTTTTTACGTGATTTAAGTGTTTAGTCATTCTGATTAAATTAGTCTTTATAAAATTTTAAAACAAGCAACAATGAAACAGACAAAATTAAAAATAAAAGAACATCAATTAACTAAATTCCAAAAACTTCTATTTTAGTAATCGTTCAAAATTCGTCCCGTTTTCTCATTAACATGATCCGATTGTTCCGATTCTTTTGTTTGGTTGTTGGTGCGCCTTCCCTGGTAGAGAGCTAGCACATACCTAACTCATTGTACGCTTAAACTGTATAATGCATTTCTCCTTATCAGTTACTAGGTCCTCATACATTCTATCTTTAATAGTCCCAATATGCGAAAATCTAAAGGCGTAATGTCGGAGGAACATGGTGAATATCTGTATTTCAAATTAAGCGCAATCCACCAATCTTCACCTTGGCTTGCAAAATGATTTCAAACCCTTGTTCAATGAATTTCTGATAATTTATAATACTTCTGCTGTTTTCCGACGAAATCTAGATTAGGCGATGTTTTCAATTTCTTTGTTATGTTTAAAAGTCGATGTAAGTAGGTAAACATGCATATTAGGTATAGGTCATTTTACAGAAAATTTTCCATAATATTCCAAAATGCATTCATATGATAGGGTTGCCATTTGAAAAATCGACCTTTACTAATTTTCTCGAGTTCAACTTTGATCTTATTCCCAGCAACGATTTAGGCGATTACTCAGAGGAGCTCTCGTCGCGGCTGGTGGTTCGTGAGGGTGTTGAGCAAGCTCAACACAGAACAGAAGTCGCAGCCAAGGCTGCGACTTCTGTTCTGTTCTAATGTTTGTTTTGTGTTGTGGATATGTAGAAATCTCTCAGTTTGGATTGATTTAGAGGCATTGTTGAGCTTAATTTTTTAGATTTAGGGATACATGTAGTGGGCCCTGGGCCTGTTTTGTATCCATACTTGAATAAATAAAGTAAAATAAATTATAAAATGAACAACCTGTATAACTTTTCGACATTCTCTACCGATGTGTAGATAACTAGTCTTCGCAATAATTATGCCAAACTACTTTTTTCGAACGTTAGCAGCGGATAATGTATAAATAATTTTATCTACGACTCACATATAATAAGTTCATTGCATATGTATCTATGACTATATAATCCCCATCATTATACGCGCCAATGATTATAATGACACTAGCGTTGTATAATAATGACAGTTCGTTCAAATAATGATCTCATTATTTGAACGAACTGTCATCATTATACAACGATAGTGTCAAGGTCTGTCAAAACCTACGAGGATGACAGTTATTTGACAGTTCGCCTCGCCATCATTGACAAATACATTCAAAATATTTTGCATAAAATGGAATTTATGAGTCGTAGACAAAACGTCGTATTTGACTCGCACATAACGGATATAAATCGCTCGCATGATTACACGCTCGCCTACGGCTCGCGTCTAAACTTCATTCTTGCGATTTATATCCTTAATTATGTGCCCGTCAAATAATATACTATAAGGCAACCTAACTGCTTGTTATTGAAAAAATCTGATGTGGCCAGGCACATAACTTTATCATACAATATATAAAATTAATAGTTTAGCTGCATGAGAATCTATTTTATTGAGATAAATCGTAGGTATTGTCAAAGCATCAGCACTTGACACTACCTACACTACGTCATTAGAATAATAGTTATTTATGTCACAAGTGCCGAAAGTACGGAATAGCGCGACGCGCGGTGATGCGGCACGTCACCGAAGCGTCGCCGTCGCACGTGAACAAGTTGCGATATCTAGTTTTTTGGGAGGAGTGACATCAACGTCTATTGTGTTGCTTTTTGAGAAACATGTATTTAAAAAATAGAAGTGGTTATATTTCTGTATAGGAAATGTTAGGTTGGTACCACTGTGACGAAACTTCAAGTTTAATTCAAAGTCTGACAGATTCAAGGTGCGTTCGCGTTAGTGCTAATGGCAGTGGTAGCAGACGCCATTATAGTATGTCTAATAGAAAGTTGCTAGTGACTCATGTTTATGTACATGCAAACTAATATGTGTCACTATCACGAGATGTGAGAAATACTACAATTTCGTATGCTACCACCGCCATTACCACCAATCGGAACACACCTTTATATTTGTTCATGACACTGTAGATGTGTCATCCGTACCAACATATTAAAATAAAACTACACTCATCGCTATACTTTATTTACAATTTTCTCAATTTATCGTTTTTAGAATTGGATATAAAGACAGGTTGATATATCTTATCAACAAACAATCAAATTGGTGATTTTATTTTATTTATAATTTGTATTTTGTAATTTGCCGCACTAGAGCGGCAACGTTCCATAGCGGTTCTCCAACCTCTGATGAAATCAGCTGTTTTCGAGTGTGACAGCACAAAAAAATATTTGTCAAAATCCTGGCTACTAGTTTCATATCAATGCAGATGCGACCGATCTCGATCAAATAGAACTTGCTCTTGCAGCTAAACTATTAATTTTACCAAAAAAGTCATAGGCATAAATTATTCAAAATTTCCTCTACTTTAATTTATTATTCAACTATTTTGACGAAATTACAGAAATGGCGGCTCATTTGCAAAATCCTTGAAAAAGGCTTAGAATAAACTACCAGTTCCTTTGGACCGTTTTGAACCAAAAGCTTTTCAGCTCTAAGTTAGGTCATGAAACTTCTAAATATGAACTTTCGTCCCGATACCTTTAATAGTTTCTCCGGAATCGTCGCCACAAAAATCGTTTACACACACACACGCACACACACACACACAGAGACATTTTTTTGTACCTTGGTCAAAAATGTTCAGGGGACCCAAAAAGACCTATTTCCGCTAAAATCTCAATTTTTTTTTCGGCATGATTACAATACTTTAACATACTGCGTATGATAAAGTAAAAAATGACACATGTTAGGTATAGGATACATAACATACAATTGAATCGATGGGTGGAAGAACAGAATAAATACAAATCAGGCGTGTGTGGCAAACTAAAGAAAACTGTCTAATTCGGCAGCTGACGTATTTTACAAATTTGGTAAGCACAGAAAAGTTGTAGTAAATGTTATTTGCAGTTGTTCTGGAATTGAATTTTGGTTCAATAGGCAATAAGCATTTTGAAAATAAACTACTTCCGGGTTATGCCGTGCGTCAAGATTTCCAATGTATGAGCAAGTAGAGGGTGCTCCCATGGATCACCTCTTTCACCGGTAATCGCCAATTTCTTCATGGAATTGTTTGAAGAAAAAGCCATTAGGTCAAGCCCTTACAAACCAAAGCGTTGGGTCAGATATGTTGATGATACCTTTGTGGTTTGGCCCCACGGTAGAGATAAACTTACTGAGTTCCTTAGCTACAGGAACAATGTTAACCCTTGTATCAAATTCACAATGGAAATAGAAGAGGATAATCTGATGCCATTTTTGGATGTGCTGGTATACAGAATGTCAACGGGTACGCTGTAAGAAGTCTACTGTAAGAAGACACATAGCGATCGGTACTTGAACGCCAAATCACACCACCATCCACATCCCCAACAGAAGAGAAGTGTTATTAAACAATCTGTTCAACAGAGCCGAGAAGGTGTGCGACTCCACCACCTTGGACGACGAACGGAACCACTTGGAGTGGACTCTACGTCAGAACGGATACACCAAGTCTGACATACGGGGTGTCACACAAAGGAAACCGCAAGTGGTTCGCTTGCTTAGCATACGTAAGTGGGGTATCAGAAAGAATGGGTAGAATACTGAAGAAATCGGCTATCACCGTGAGGTACAGAGCACCAGCAAAGGTAAAGGTTCTTTTGCCTAACCCAAAGGATATCACACCACTCCTGAAGAAGGAAGAGGTATACAAGATAATATGTGTGTGAAACGTCCTATGTAGGACAGACAGGACGAAGTATCGAATGTCGAGTCAAGGAGCACAGTAAAGACACCCGGCTACACAAGATTCAATAGTCCACTGTTGCTCAACACTGCCACGAGTCGGGACATACAATTAATTTCGATGACGTGAAGATGTTGGCAAGGGTGGGTAATTATCATCAAAGGCTTATTAGAGAAGCCATCGAAATTTATAAACATCCTGACAACATCAATCGCGAGGATGGTACTGGTATTAGTAGGGTCTGGAAATCGATCCAAACGCGGACAGGTGGAAAAGCACATGGGAGCGGTGGCTCCAAATGTGCGCAGTGAGATGTAAATTTAGGTATATAAGGGAGATTTTCTTGGTAGGTCTTCAGTATACAATTTGCTTTGAAGAAGCGAGCAACATGGTTCGCGAGACGTCAGCATTTACAAATCTTGACACACGGCATAACCCGGAAGTAGTTTATTTTCTAAAAGATTCTGGCCGTGAAAGCCTACGTACTTATTTAATACATAAGCAACTAGATAAAACATAGGCTGCACTTGTTCTGTCCTTCCAGTCAACGACATGCTTATTGATAATAATCTCTTATTTGTTCATTTGTTAAAAATTATGCTATTAGCACAATAAAAAAAATAAAATAAAAATGCACAAATATAAAAGAAAAACAAATTTAATATTAGAAAGTTTAAAATTAAAACTATCAATATTATTAAACTTGTCATTAGTCTTCATCATGATTTGATGTTTCCCAAGAAGTAATATGGTAATAAAATTCAAGATCTTTTCCTTCTAAATAGTGCATCACTTTTCTTAAGTTGGCAATTTTTAGGTACCTAGTTAACAGGCATTGGTTTTTCATATCCATCTATATATTCTTTCGTTATGACATTCGTTTTCCCGTAGAGGTAGTATATGATTTACCGTGTGTTTTGGACTGTTTAATTATTTAGCGTATCCACCTTTCGGGATTGTTTTCGTTTTTTTTTTATCCAAGTATCTCGTTTTGTGATTTACTTAAAGTAGTTTCACTAAATCTAGTGTCGCTTATTATTTCAACTATAAAGTTTTGTAAAAATGTCTGAGTGTTTGAATTGTTTGAACAACGGCGCGACCACACCTAAAAGATAGACGTATGACTGGTTGCCTGAAAGCGTTGTTTCTTGCTACGCTCCATGCAATGAGTGGAAAACCAGACCGGTCCGGTCATTGTGTGAAGTACGGTGCCTCTACAGCAGTACTGGTAATATATATGATTATGCTTTTCATATTTTCGAAAACAACGAATTTTTTTTAAAAGATGGCTGTCTTGGTTTAAAATGTGAAATTTTGGACTTATTTTGTTCTTCCACTCACCGATTCAATTGATTTAAAAGTTAACGAAGATGTCACAAATGCAATAGAATGTAGGTGAAACTGGAAGTATCCAACAATATAAGTTCACAAATTTTCAATCCCTCACTTCATTTTGTTCTCCATATGTTTCTAATGAGAGTTCGTCGTGAAAGACCCTGTATAGACGGCCTACATAGTTGCACAGTGTTACTAGTAGGTATAAGTAAAAAGGCATATTAAATTATCATTACAGCTGACTCTTTGTTTGCCGAGTATCGTAAATTGCATTAACTGTTTTCTAGACATTAGGAAAGCATACCAATGAATATTTCTTGAAATATTGAAAATGGTACATTAACGAAAACATTATAATACATAAAATTATTACAAATAATAGTTTGGTCAATCATGCAATAAACGTACATTCGCTGGGTTGTACTACATAGTGGCTTCACACAGAAACTATGAGTCTCTTAACTATTTCATCAGTGTTACAGTTGATTTTTTTAGTTTACGCCGAACACCAGTGCATCGAGAACGTCTTAAATTATCTCAATATAGGAACTGTCATGATTGATTTCTTTGAAGATATTCCTATGTTAACGAATACTGTCTATATTTATAATTCCGAGAAGATCACGGACACGCGCTGGAAATCAAAATTAAACTTCCTGGTCAACTATACAAACGCCTCCGTTCTAAGCAGCATGGTTACTAATCTCGCCAAGGATAAGAGAAATTATTGCAAGACAACGTACATTATAATAACAAATGACAAGGAAGAAATTGAGCACATTTTTCATATCCTTTGGTCTAAAAATATTTACAAAATTATAGTCATTTATAACGACAGACTATATATGCTTAAGGTTGAGTATTTTACATGTACAAGTCCAATAATAAAACATTACAGTTGTACGATAATACCAGAAAAGTTTATACTGAGGAACTGTCCAATAAGATTGGGTTGGGAATTCAGACCACCTTATACAATAGATCCAAACTTGGATAAGAATCCAGGTTTAATGATTACTATGATTAGAACCATCGGCGGGAGATTTAATTTAAGCTCATTGTTTAATGAACCAACAGATCGCCACTGGGAAGAGATATATAGGAACGCTACACAATTCGAACTAGCGTACGAGTTTGAAAATAACATAAGCGATGCGCATATTGGTGTAGTGAGAGATATGTCGTATGGGCTAGAAAATGTTCAAGATTCAAAATATGTAATAAAAGAACAAATAGTCGGAGTTACACCTCTACCACAAAAACTATCCGAATGGAATAAAGTGAAATTTTTGTTATCCCCATTGCAATGGATATTAATTGTACTAATATACGGATTGTTAGTTACGGTGGTAAATGTCATTAAGAACAGAAGCGGAGGCCAGTCCAATATAGTGGGTATAGCACTAACTATTTTTAGTTTGAGTCTAAGTATTTCAACGAATGACGGCTTTTACAAAAGGATGAAATTACTATCAGGATTTATGTTATTTTATATGATGATTCTGTCTGTCTATATACAAGGAAGATTAAACAGTTTCATGGCCATTCCCCTTTACGAAAAACCACTTCGTACGTTGGAAGAGGCGTTATTATCCGACTATCCAGTAGTGATCATAAACGCATCAAGAAACTATTTTAACCGCTTATTCGGCATGGATCTTAACAAATTGAATTTCGTCCCCACGTCAGAATCTAAAGTGGACCTGATCGAGAGATTCATGAAGGAGCGTAATTTTATGTCGGAAATTCAAACCTTGCATTTGATTATGTATCCGCGATACGATAATCTGTACAAGACATTTCCGATCAGACTCTACTATGGATGTTTTCATATGAAATTTTGTTTTCACCTCAGTGAACAGATCGACGATACCATCGATTTGCTCCACGAATCCGGATTATTTTTAAAATGGATTTCTGATTTGCGCACATTTTACTCGACTACAGCAAATACAACTGAGCTGATCAGAAATGATGTGAACAAGCTCTCTATGAACGACCTTCAATTTGCTTTTGCCATGTTGTGTGTGGGTCTTATAATCTCAATAATTGCTGTTATGTATGAAATTTTGCACCAGCGGGCAACTAAATGAGCAACAAATGTAAATCAGAATGAAGCGAATTGCTAACTTTTGATTAAACATTCTGAAACGCACTGTGTCAGGGAAAACACATTCAATTAAAAAGTCCGCAAACAGATTACAAAATGTTGCGCATGTATTTATCAAACAATAGCGCTTATAAAAAATGTCTGAATTTTCATATCCGAGCTCTCTCCGACGTTGAACAACATACCCATTAAAATAAACAATTCACAACGTAAAGTCCTTTTTTATGCGTGAAACTACTTGTCGTACGTCAGGCCGCATTTTTCTCTAGCGCGGGGTGCTTAAAACATTGAGTTTTAAATGGCCCACTCTTTTCTTAGTCAATACCTCACAACCAAGCACCGTTTTGGGTTTTCTATTACAAAACACAAATAGTTTATCTCAATCAAGTACGTACTTAATGGTACTGTCTTCAAAAATTACTGTAATCAGCGATTATGTGTAAACAAAATAAATATTTAAAAAATACATTCTTGAGTTCATTCATTTCTTCTACATTCCACATGCTACATTCCTTCTACGTAATGCAAAATTTCTTCACCATCGTCGATCTCTTAAATTGGCATTTATAACATATTGTATGTAACAATGGAAGACAATCATTAATTTCTTAAAACCCCGGCCACACGACAGCGACTTGCCTGCACGGTATAGTTTGTGCAAGTAAGACGGTACACCATGGCGTGGCTTCACGGCAGCGACTTGCCTGCACGATTAGTTTGCACGGTACTAGGAAGCGTGGCTTGACGGCACAGGTAAGTACGCGCAAACCGTCAAATACAAATCGTCGACCGGTGATTGCGGTTGAATATGTGGCCAGACGAACATTTATTTTTGCTAGAAGAATTATTCTATTGTTTACTGGGGGATTAAAAGGCGATGATTTAAACAATCCCGAGCTAAGTGGTCGAAGAAATGGCTAATGAAAAGGAACATCCATTCGCATATAAATTTGCTTAATGATTTGAGGGAGTGGTCAAAAAATGGCTACGAAGAAGAAACATTCATTCCGCATATAAATATGCTCAGTGATTTAAGGGAAAGCCGGAATGGCTGGCGAAATTAAACATATTTTTTTCTGTGTGTGTACATGCCGATTAAATAGATAATAAATTACTTGTCTTCAATACGTACGTACGTCCGACATTTTATATACGGTCAGACGGTCTTCCGTCTTCCCAATTAGCTCTAGCAGTACATTCAAATAAGGAAAAAGAAAGGAAATAAATTCAATACAGTTCCGAGACGGATAGTGTTAAGTATATTTATGTTTAATTCCGCCAATGAGTATAGTTTTGTTGTAAACATTCAACCAAACCATCAGTGCAACAGTTTTTGAGAACTCATAAATTTATACACGCGATTTTTTTGGTAAATTAGCAAAAAAAGTTCCCATAGTGCGCTAGTAGTTTGAAAATTAGGTACTGTATACAAGAAAAAGTAAATGACATTTTCAATTTTATAAATATTACCTTTATTCAGCGTTAAAATTTCAATTACGTGACCGTTTTGCAATAAAATGCGAAAAACTGCTAACCTGGCCGCAACGCTTTCCGCATCGGGTCCCAAAAAAGCAACCGTATTAGATTTATATCCCTTCATTGGCAATTTTTTGTCTAATTTGAATGTACTATATTTACTAGACAACCAGCCAGACGTAGAATCTGAGCCTGTACGCTCAGAAATCATATTCCAATGCCTGTACGGCGTACGTACCCCGTCTTAACGCACAGACTTAACTGCACAAACTAAAATCGCGCAGGCAAAATATTTAGCAGTGCGACGTTTGCACAGGCCGCGCTTATGGGTTTGCGCGAGCTACAGTTTTGCCGTCCTAACGCACGGGGTTCGCGATACATGCCAGTTTGCGCAGGCAAGCTTGTCGTAAAGCATGCACGTGTAGCCGGCCTTTATGAATAAAATTGACAGTTGACAAATTAGGTACTTGAGCTCTGTGTACCCGCACCTGCGTGTTGGATATAATACCAATCAACCATTGTTATTCAGTCAGTGGTCTAGAGTTTAAGATTTTCATAATTATATTATTTTAATATTAAATGTTATTAAGGTATGGATCCCAGTTTGACAGAACAGGTGAAATAAATACTAGGTAAAATTTAACCAGTGCATCTTGATATGTTGAAGTTTATACCAATGGGTGTAACAGCAACCTGAAAGAGACCCTGTTAGTCACACCAACACAAAATCTTTGCTAAAATTATGTTAGCCATACTGATTTTGTCGAAGACGATATCTACATTGACATTAGTGTTCGAGTTCGTGTATCTTGGCCAGAGAACGTCGTACATCGACGTTCATGTCAACGAAGCCGGACGAAGTCACGCCCCTATATTACAACATAGCCGAAACGTTCACATTACGTCATCCGATTTGTTCCGCCAGACCAAATGCTTTAAAAAGTCCGTTCAAGTCTGTTCGACTAATGCCGAACTAAACTTGATTTTCCATGCACAAATATACCACTGACACATGAAAATGCAAAACACACAAGCTGTTATACTAGGTTATATGCCATGTATGTTATTCCCTGTATTAATACAAACGATACAAACGCTGGCAAATTATATTATTTGTATAGCGCAGCCAACGTAAACGTGCGTATTCCTAGACGCGATTATCGCGGAACGATCGATGATTGCCTGCGTTAATTATCGCTGGCACACGTTGATGTATTTTCCTGAAAGCGTCTTGGAGGAAAACAAATGGTTAGGATACCGAGTGTTGTGCGTTTTATAACTAGCTTAAGAAAAGACAACCTAACCCAACTTTTCTAGTTTTAAAGACGCAATATACTGTTAATGAAAACCAACGAAGCAACATTTGTCAAAACATTTGTATCCCATAACCATTATCAAAATTCGTTTTATCAATCCAATCGAGGATCTAACCAAGTCTAGAGGTAGAGCGGATAGACACAAGTTCGGCAAGACGGGAGCCTGGTCTTACGATGGTAGGATTTGTGTTTCTACAGATACATGTATTGGACAAATCAAAAGCTTGGATGTCTCATAGCCCTCGCCCTTTGTGTCCGTGTTCAGTTTCGCAATTTCATCTCTCAATTTTAAATTATAAAACATACTATAAATGCACCCTCGTGTAGGGGGACGTAGTTTTAATATAGTACATGTAAATATATGCTCAGGTCTAACCAAAATTATAAGGTTTTTTTATAAGGTTTCACTTTACGCGCACTTTTTGGATGACTTGCAGGATATAATTTTAGACAATTTAACGATTACACAAAATCTGCTAGCTTTGAGCGACCATAATAATGATTATGGTTCCATAGAGGGAAAGCCCACTCAACAACTTTTGGATCTGTGTGCTACTTTCAACCTTGAACAAATAATTGCTAATGCGACACGCGGTACGGGAATCGTTGATCTCATTCTAAAAACTAAAGTTCTCCCAATAGTTGAAGCTGGAATCTTACCAGAAAAATTTGCAGACCATGAGATGGTAGGATTTGTGTTTCTGCAGATACAGGTATTGAACAAACCAAAAGCTTGGATGTGTCATAGCCCTCTGCCGTCCGTGTTTAGTTTCGCAATTTCATCTCTCAATTTTAAATTATAAAACATACTATAAATGCACCCTCGTGTAGGGGGACGTAGTTTTAATATAGTACATGTAAATATATGCTGAGTTCTAAGCAAAATTATAAGGTTGAAAGATAAAATTCAACCATTTATAAAAACATACCGAGAGTTCAAACATTTAAATTATGATCGTTTCCAGGATGATTTGAAAGCTATCCCTTGGAGAAATATTTTCCATTTTGACAACATAGACAATAAAATTATACTTTTTCACCGATACTTTAGCTAGGTTGTTAGATATACAGTGTATATTATACACATTTGTCTTATTACCAAGAAAATAACCAAACCACCAGTACCCCGGATGAATGCTGAAGTTAGGTATCTGATGAGGCAGCGCGACTCTGCTCTTAAGATATACAAAAAACATAAAAATTACAAAAATAAAAAAAAACAATAGGCTATGTTATTACATATTGTCACTCGTGAATATTGTGCGGCTAGGAGAGCCCACATAAATACCTTGTATGCTATTAACCATCCAAAATCGCCCTGGAAAGAGCTAACCAAGTTCAGACCACCACCCAAAAAAAGACAATTTACTGCCTGCCCACCTCGATAATTTGGATTCCATTAACAACTTCTTCGTTAACTGAGTTTAAAACATTTAACCACGATAACACCGATTTAATTGGCTACTACTTGAACAACACGGTAGCAACTACACATGCATTAACCTTCCAAGCTGTTTCTGAATTTAAAGTTCTTTCTATTTTCCAGTCAATAAAGAGTAATGCTGATGGGCATGGTGCATGTAATAAACAAATGCTTATACTGTGTATTCCCTTCTTGTTACCATATATCACCCATATAATAAATTGTAGCCTTACTCGCTCTGTGTACCCGGCAGAATGGAAGGTTACACACGTTATCTTCATTTAATGTACCAGCTGGCATACCATTTCCATAGACCATCTTGTAATAAAATTGTATTTCTATGAATTCATCCAATAAATACAGTATAATGATCACCAGACAAACAAACTTCCAAAGAAAGTCAACTGGCTAAGGCATACTATCGTATGGCACATTCATTTTCTGACCTTTACTTCATAGTTCTTTGTTTTTCTTCGTAAATAAAATCACCTCTATAGATATTCGGCAAGAGGAAATACACACCCTGCATTATGGAAAACCACCACAATAATACATCATACGTACACAATAATTTAAAAAAAAATATTTTCGAAAAGTTAGTAATGAGCATACTTTTCTCCGTAGGGGTTCTCGGCGCCATCGATAAATTCATGATTTATCATGTAATCATTTGAAAATGTTATTTTTCAAGCGCAAGTTGTATATCTAGTTTATCTAGAAATAAATGTATCAAAAATTCTTATTCTAAATATCTAAAATAAAACAAACTAAAATATATTTTCATCAAATTAAATTAACAGGTTGATGTCTTATAATAATAATAAATGTTATCGTCATTACCAATGTTATCGTAATAAGCAACCTATCGCGGACCTTAGTTTTTTACGGAATACAAAACAAAGAACAAATCTAAGAGAATAAGGTAATAAAAATATCTTATGAAAAGTATTTTCATTTTTTTAAAACTACATTGTGCCCTTTGAATTACCAGGATACATGCAGTAGGCCAATAGGACTTATTATGGTCATTATCAAACAAAAAATTTAATAATTAAATGATGTTTAAGTTGCATTAAATGGACAAAAAGGACATTAATGCCAAAGTATAAAATTAATTATTAAATTACCATTACACTTGAATAGGTACCAAATGCTATTTGCAAATACAATCACAGTGTTGCAACAATTCTAAAAAAGCACATTAATGGAAACGTATAAAAGGAGGAATATTACATTATCACAAATTATAGGTCAGCCATTTTACCGTCAACCATCTATCAGTGAGGTGCGTTGTGGCTGAGCTGCAATGAGATCCTTAATTATTTTATCAGCATTAAAGCTGATTATTCGGGCATACGGAAATTTCCAGTGTGTCGAGGACACCTTAAATTATCTCAACAGGGATACTGTACTAATAGATTTCACTAACGACATTCCTATGTGCAAGAATACTGTTTATACTTATAGTTCTGAGAGGATAATGAACACGAACTGGAAATCAAAATTAAACCTCTTAATCAACTATACAAACGCTACCGTCTTACGCGATATTGTTACTAATCTCACAGAGGATAAGATAAATTATTGCAAGACAACGTACATTATATTAACAAATGATGGGGAAGAAATTGAGCAGATTTTCCGAATCCTTTGGTCTCATAGTATTTACAAAGTTATCGTTATTTATAGCGATAGACTATATATGCTTAATTTTGAGCATTTTACATGTACTAATACCATAATAAAATATTTCAGTTGTAAGAAAGTACCCAAAAAGTTTACACTGAGGAACTGTCCAATTAAATTGGCTTGGGCGGCTAGACCACCTTATCTAATAGATCCAAAATTGGAAAAGAATCCGGGTTTGATGGTTACTACGATTAGAACTATCAGAGACAGATTTAATTTAAGTTTAGAATTTAACGAACCAACCGATCGCCATTGGCAAGAGCTAAACAGCAATATGACACAATTTGAACTCGCGTACGAGTTCGAAAATAACATTAGCGATGCGTATCTTAGTTCACTGCGAGATATATCGTATGCCCCAGAAGGTGTGCTAGATTCAAAATATGTTCTAAGAGATGAAGTAGTCGGGCTTACGCCACTACCAGGAAAACTATCTGAATGGAATAAGGTAAAATTTTTGTTATCTCCACTGGAGTGGATATTGATTTCATTAACGTACGTATTGTTAGTTTTGGTGGTTAAAGTAATCAAGAGCGGAATGGAAGGCCAGTCCGACATAGTGGCCATAGGACTATCCATTTTCAGATTGAGTCTAAGCATTTCAGCAAATGACGCGTTCTACAGACGAATCAAATTGTTATCGGGATTTATGTTATTTTATACGATGGTACTATCTGTCTATATTCAAGGAAGATTAAACAGTTTTAGCACCATACCTCTTTACGATCAACCACTCCGATCAATAGAAGATGCAATTCTATCCCACTATCCAGTGGTGATAGCAAATTCATCCCTGCTGCTGCTTAAACCAATATTTGGTGTAGATCCCACCAGATTAAACTTTATCATCACGTCAGAAACTAAACTAGTGCTAGTCGATAGATTCATGGTGAAGCGTAATTTTATAACTGAAACTCAAATCTCGGATTTGATTATGTATCCACGATATGATAATTTGTACCACAGTGGTTCGATGAAAGTCTACTACGGATGTTTTCAGATGAAATTATGTTTTCATTTGAGTGAACAGATCGACGATACGATCGGTTTGCTCCACGAAGCCGGATTGTTTTCAAAATGGATGTCTGATCTGCGAAATTTTTACTTGACCACCGGAAATACAACTGAGTTACCCACTGATGATGTGACCAAACTCTCTCTAAACGATCTTCAATATGCTTTTGCAATTTTATGTGTGGGACTTATTATTTCGATCATTGCTTTCATCTTGGAAGTATGGTTTAAGTGGCGCAAGAATAAGCATCAAAATGTAATAACGGTGTGAACTGTTTATTTATAACAATATATTAACAAATATTTAATACTTCACGAAGAATCACTGTTCTTGATTTTCCATTGCTCAACACTGATAGTTTATCTGTAACAAATATTTAAGGTTATTGTTTACCGTAGGTATGCTAGTATTTGCGAAAGAAATTGTTAAATAAATATGAATAATGTAATCTAAATCTCAATGATTTGACCTCAACGACTGGTAAAAGGAGAGATAGTTGACTACAGATTATTTGTTTTGCAACTGTGTTTGAAAAAAGACAGACTTTAGAGTTATTCTTATACACGTGTTATGGTAGGATTGGTGTAGACGGAAGTTAACTATAATAGATTTGTCCGAGCACAGAATTCGGTATTAGATTATGAATTATTTGCTCATTAGAACGAACCTAACCTTTGGGTGGATTAGACAAGTACCGCCATATGAAGCAGAATGTGCAATTGTGCGTATGTCCATTTTTTATTATTTGTTGGTATTGTGTGGTTTACGTTATTTTCCAGACGAATACAATGCTCCTATTGAGACACTGCTACTTACTTTTCGGTACTACGCTACTGGGGACAGAATAAAGCCTCAGGTATTAGGTATTTGATGTTTTTGCACAAAATTATATTTCAATGTGTTATCAGTTATACGGAATTATGGTATAATTCTTTTAAATTTTTTATAGCTTTATATAAAACTTAACGATACTAATAAATGTAAGGATTAATTTTACAGTGTTTTACTTATTTTTACTTTATCATACGCAGTATAATAAAGTATTACAACCGTGCCGAAAAATGTCTGTGTGTGTTTGTGTATGTGTGTGTATGTGCGTATGTGTGTGTACCGATTTTTGTGGCGACGATTTCGGAGAATCTACTGAAGGTATCGGGACGAAACTTTATATTTAGAAGTTTAATGACCAAACTTAGAGCTGAAAAGCTTTTGGTTCAAAACGGTCCAAAGGAACTGGATGTTTACTCTTAGCATTTTTTAATGATTTTGCAAGTAAGCCGCTATTTCTGTAAATTCGTCAAAGAAGTTAAATAATAAATTAAAGTACAGGAGATTCTGAATAATTTATGTCTACGACAATTATTGGTAAAATTAATAGTTTAGCTGCATGAGCAAATTCTATTTGATCGAGATCGGTCGTGTCTGCATTAATATAAAACTCTGTAGTTAGCCAAGATTTGACAAATAGTTTCCTACAATTACCTACAATTTGGGGCATGATAATTTATGCAACAATTTTTGCAAATGTTATCAACGGTTAATTTTAATACCAAAAACGGAACGGTAGCTCCGGATTCCATTAACCCTATTATTTTGAGTTGGCTACTCTTAACCCAACCCATGGTCGCCTTTCGTTTGCACCCCCTGGAAATATTTCTGCGGGCGCCCATGCTAACACCTAGTAAACGATTAAACTCATCCAAAATTTTGGTGAATGCTTAAATTCGTAATCAACGACTTACAAAACCCCTCAAAACTTATCTTTGAAATCTGACATCATTCTGTCATTTTTGTCTACTATATTGGGTTCGCAATTTTGTTCACAATAATTTTGCATAATTTTGGATTCGTAATCAGCAACTTCGCATAAACAACTGTAAACAAACTAATTTTTATCTAAATTGAAGTTTATTAGAGGTTTTGGCCAGCTTTTCGGTATTCCGTCCCACTTTACGCCAGCAGCAAAAAATAGGTCGGTCACATTGACATTGTTCCTTCTTGCATTGTAACAGGACGCTGTTAGTATTCCATTAAATGTATTTATGTTCAGCATAACCGGGAGCTCAAAAAATAAATAGCGAGGGATAATAATTTACTTTTAACCATTCCGCTGTCATATTTAAGAACAACAAAAATATGGACATGTTGTACAAACAAACTGTCATGTATGCACCGAGAAAATATTTTCGAACAGAGTTGAAAAAAGTCTATTGGTGGGCCAAAATAGGTGGTATGAGCTAACAAAAGTTAATTAGAATAATCAAAATGCACTAAAGCACCACCGGCAACTTTGAAAATATCTGCTTAAACCTTCTTTTTTAATGTGTTGTTCACTGAATGTTAAAACAACATCCGTTAGCAAAGTTGTGGAGTCTACAATTGCCAAAATAGGTTGGTTTTTAATTTGAGTGTATTTTGAATTGTACTGAATATTTGAAGTAGGTAATAAGAATACTAGTTGCAATAGTTTATAGTCAATGGAGCGAACGCGTACTGTCAGGCACGGGCTCCAATAAATATGTCGTGTCAAGTGTTCACAACTGATTCACGCCACCTTATTTATCGTTGTGCAGCCTGGAAGGACAAGGTTAATAGTTTCATCTCGTCCTACTTAGAAGCTTCTATCACATCACTATTATTTTCTATGCATTCAAAATTGCCAAATATGCACCTTGGTCATTCTTTTTAGATTCCGACTCTACAAAAACAAACTGACTGAATCAGTTGTCAATTTTTTATTTGTTGTCCGGCGCGCATAATTGATGTGATACCAGTAACGTCGGACTACAAAATTGCACACGCCACAATTTTTATTTTTTATGGTAATCTAAATAAATTGTTTTCCAGAAAATGGTATATCACGTCATCAATAACGAAGGAATAATCTTTGATATCCCTTGATTTTAGTAAATTTTCAAAATACGTATTCTTAATTTGCAAACGAGAATATAACTGCTAGTATTTACCATCGGCGGTTTTTCGATATTATAGGCTTGTGTAATTTCATACACTAACGGCTAACCACATATCTTTTTAAATCAAAAACTGTAGTAACAGTCAATTTGATTCACTTCCCCCGCTCAATCGGTGAGCGCGACAAAGATCATATTATCATAAAATTGTCCAAATATAATTTGTCATTGAATTGACAGTTCCTATCCTTCAAACTAAATCAATACAACCAAAATGACCGATAATAAATTATATTCTGTGAATTTCGAGATATACGGAAAAGTACAAGGTGTTTTTTTTCCGGAAATACACCCTGGAAGAAGCCAGAAAACTTAACTTAAAAGGCTGGTGCATGAATACAGAAAACGGATCAGTTGTCGGCTGTGTAGAAGGAGACAAAAAGAAAGTGGAAATAATGAAGCAATGGTTAAAGAGCACCGGAAGTCCTAAATCAAAAATATCCAAAGCCGAGTTCAACAACCAACGTGACATAAAAACGCACTCGTTCCAAGCGTTCGAAATTAGAAAGTAGTACCAAATTGTCAAAAATTTGATTAACTAACGAACAAATATATAAGTTATTTATTTATTTTGAGAGGTCCTCATCGTCTTCACATGAACACATGAAATAAACGGTAGTCAAGGGTGTCTTACAAAACAATATTTTTTTCTAAATTGTAGATTTGAAATCAAGTAAAGAGATAACTCAATTCAAACGTGAAATTTTTTTGTTTTTTATGTTTTTGTTTTTATGTTTTTATGTTAAGTCAATTTCATAAAAATACAATGTTTTTATTACTTTTATATACTTTCCAGGGTACAGTACTACGTCAAAAACCACTGTAAAAATTTGATATCTCTACAACGCGAATTAACGTTAGGATTCCGAATCTATGGTATACTTTCAATAGTTTACATCGTTAAGGATTCTTCAGCCATATTGAGCTGAACCTCTGCGGTTTTAGCTATACGAACTTTCACAAATCACGCTCAATTTTCACACATACACCCCGATATTTTTGAAAATGATTTCACCATTTATAAATGAAAATAAAAATCCAATGTTCATAAAAAATACGTTAATTGAAAAATTATCCTCAGCGGTTTGGACTAGCCAATTATGAAACGGTACCAACTAACAAACAATTGTATAGATTACTATTAAATCTGCGTTATCTGCGTGTTGGATATAATATCAATCAACTCCAGAATTTCAGGATTATAAAGTTTTATTTTATTCGTCGTGAAAGACCATGAATAGGCGGTCTACAGGTCCACTAGTTTCGCAGTGTTGCTAGTATAACTAAAAAAGCATATTAAATTATCATTACAGCTGACTTTTTATGAGGTGTATCGTAAATTGCATTAACTGTTTTCTACCGTTAGGAGAGGATCCCAACGAAAATGTCTTTCAATATTGAAAATAGTACATTAATGAAAACATTATAATACATGAAATCATTGCAAATAATAGTTTGATCAATCATACAATAACTATACATTCGCCGGGGTGCATTACATTTTGGCTTCAATCAGAAACTATGAGACTCTTAACTATTTTATCAGTGTTACAAATGGTTTTGCTAGTTCACGCCAAACGCCAGTGCATCGAAAACGTCTTAAATTATCTCAATATGGGCACTGTCATAATTGATTTCTTTGATGATATTCCTACATTAACGAATACTGTCTATATTTATAATTCCGAGAGGATCAGGTACACGCACTGGAAATCGAAATTAAACTTCCTAGTCAACTATACAAACGCCTCAGTCCTAAGCAACATGGTTACGAACCTCACCAAGGATAAGAAAAATTACTGCAAGGCAACGTACATTATAATAGCAAATGATAGGAATGAAACTCAGCGCATTTTCCATATCCTTTGGTCTAAGAATATTCAAAAAGTTATAGTTATTTATAAAGACAGACTGTATATGCTCAATTTTGAGATTTTTGCATGTACAAGCCCCATAATAAAACACTTCAGTTGTACGAAAATACCTGAAAAGTTTATACTGAGGAACTGTCCAATAAGATTGGGTTGGGAATTCAGACCACCTTATACAATAGATCCAAAGTTAGATAAGAATCCAGGATTAATGATTACTATGATTGAAACCATCAGCGAGAGATTTAATTTTAGCTTATTATTTAATGAACCTACATATCGCCATTTGGAAGAGATATACATGAATTATACACAATTCCAACTAGCAAACGAGTTCGAAAATAACATAAGCGATGTGCATATTGGTGTACTGAGAGATATGTCGTATGGGCTAGAAAATGTTCAAGATTCAAAATATGTAATAAAAGAACAAATAGTCGGAGTTACACCTCTACCACAAAAACTATCCGAATGGAATAAAGTGAAATTTTTGTTATCCCCATTGCAATGGATATTAATTGTACTAATATACGGATTGTTAGTTACGGTGGTAAATGTCATTAAGAACAGAAGCGGAGGCCAGTCCAATATAGTGGGTATAGCACTAACTATTTTTAGTTTGAGTCTAAGTATTTCAACGAATGACGGCTTTTACAAAAGGATGAAACTACTATCAGGATTCATGTTATTTTATATGATGATTCTGTCTGTCTATATACAAGGACGATTGAACAGTTTCATGACCATTCCTCTTTACGAAAAACCACTTCGTACGTTGGAAGAGGCGTTGTTATCCGACAATCCAATAGTGATCGTAAACGCATCAGTGAACTATCTTAAGCGCATATACAGCAAGGATTTTAACAAATTAAAGTTCGTCCCCACGTTGGAATCTAAAGTAGAAATAATCGAGAGATTCATGAAGGAGCGTAATTTTATGTCGGAAATTCAAGCCTTGCATTTAATTATGTATCCGCGATACGATAATCTTTACAATACATTTCCGATCAGGCTATTCTATGGATGTTTTCATATGAAATTTTGTTTTCATCTTAGTGAACAGATCGACGATACCATCGGTTTGCTCCACGAATCCGGATTATTTTTAAAATGGATCTCTGATTTTCGAATATTTTATTCGACCACAGTAAATACAATTGAGCTGACCAGAGATGATGTGAACAAACTCTCTATGAACGATCTTCAATTTGCTTTTGCAATGTTATGTGTGGGTCTTATAATCTCAATAATTACTGCTATGTATGAAGTTTTTCACCAGCGGACAACTAAATAAGCAACAAATGTAAATCAGAATGCAGTAAACTACTAACATTTGATTAGACATTCTGAAACGCACTGTGTCAGGGAAAACACATTCTGCCATACGACAAGCGGTGTCACGTAGAGGTACGCTCGTTGCGTTGAGGATATCGAACAAATAGCAACCAATTATGGTACGCTTTTATGGCGCACGTAACAAAAAAGTGTTTAAATTTGTAAAAATCCACTTTTTATTTATTTTATTGTTTTTTGTAATTTAACACGGATAAAATGTATAAACTTATGTACAATTTTTGTACAAATATATAATGTTCTCTGTAAAGAAACTAATAATATATTTAAACTTAATCATAATTTTCTGTAATTATTTGTCCTTGTTTATTTCAGTATTTATCATTGATATTTTTTTTTTATTTTTATGCCATGTACTTTGCGAGTAATATCGTTTTCATAGTTTTATTTCATACCTTACCTATTGTTAAAATTATTCAACTGAAAAGAAAAGCTACCATTCAAAAATCAAATTCATTACACAAATTATATCGGGAGAATGTGGTATCTATTGGTCTACACTTTATATCAACTTGAATGTTTGATATTGGTAAAAAATATTTTTTTACCAATTTACTCACCCCCTTTCTTACCTTTAATCGAGCAAGCATCTAAAGAATGTTCAACCCTTCTTTCCTATTACCCAGCAACTCTATAATATATAAAGTCTATAAGGTCAATATCCACCTGGGTCGAATTATTGTTATTTATTTTGTACTATTCATAGAATGTTTGCTATGTATATATTTATTATGAAATAAACGGTGATAACAATCATTTTTTTAGACACCCTCTTTTAAAATATGCGGTCTATCGATTACTGCGATATACCGATTCACTGATCAACTTATGCAGGATTTGTCACGACAAACTGCAATTAGAAGTATATGGAGAGCCAAATGAAATCAGACATTGAAAATTTGTGGATTCACCAGAAATGGTGTCAACCTTCATATTTCAAATGGAATATGCTGAATTCAATTGGAACATGCATTTTTATACATCTTTTAAAATTTGGGTCAATTTTATGTTGTAATGTACCCTATACCTAATATGTGTTATTTTCGAGATATTCACTGCTTTCCATAAGAAATGACAACTGCAAGGTTGCCTTAAATTATTTATAAATTATCCGTTGTGACCATTGGAAAAAAGTTGTCCGGCAAAATTGTTGCGAAGGTAACCTATTATTGACAGATCGGCAGAGTGTTTCGAAAAGTTATAGAGGTGTTTCAAATCTGACAAAGTCCAATCCGAGTAAACTAGTAAAAGTCGATTTTTCAAACTGCAACTCCCTATCGTATGAATCCATTTTGGAATTTTATGGTAAATTTTACATCAAGTTTGTGTAAAATATCCTATACCTCCTATACTTAAATCGAAAATTGAAAACAATGCCAAATGTAGATTGCTTTGAAAACAACTGAACAACTAAAAATAAACAGAAATTCATTGGCAGGGTTTTTACGTGATTTAAGTGTTTAGTCATTCTGATTAAATTAGTCTTTATAAAATTTTAAAACAAGCAACAATGAAACAGACAAAATTAAAAATAAAAGAACATCAATTAACTAAATTCCAAAAACTTCTATTTTAGTAATCGTTCAAAATTCGTCCCGTTTTCTCATTAACATGATCCGATTGTTCCGATTCTTTTGTTTGGTTGTTGGTGCGCCTTCCCTGGTAGAGAGCTAGCACATACCTAACTCATTGTACGCTTAAACTGTATAATGCATTTCTCCTTATCAGTTACTAGGTCCTCATACATTCTATCTTTAATAGTCCCAATATGCGAAAATCTAAAGGCGTAATGTCGGAGGAACATGGTGAATATCTGTATTTCAAATTAAGCGCAATCCACCAATCTTCACCTTGGCTTGCAAAATGATTTCAAACCCTTGTTCAATGAATTTCTGATAATTTATAATACTTCTGCTGTTTTCCGACGAAATCTAGATTAGGCGATGTTTTCAATTTCTTTGTTATGTTTAAAAGTCGATGTAAGTAGGTAAACATGCATATTAGGTATAGGTCATTTTACAGAAAATTTTCCATAATATTCCAAAATGCATTCATATGATAGGGTTGCCATTTGAAAAATCGACCTTTACTAATTTTCTCGAGTTCAACTTTGATCTTATTCCCAGCAACGATTTAGGCGATTACTCAGAGGAGCTCTCGTCGCGGCTGGTGGTTCGTGAGGGTGTTGAGCAAGCTCAACACAGAACAGAAGTCGCAGCCAAGGCTGCGACTTCTGTTCTGTTCTAATGTTTGTTTTGTGTTGTGGATATGTAGAAATCTCTCAGTTTGGATTGATTTAGAGGCATTGTTGAGCTTAATTTTTTAGATTTAGGGATACATGTAGTGGGCCCTGGGCCTGTTTTGTATCCATACTTGAATAAATAAAGTAAAATAAATTATAAAATGAACAACCTGTATAACTTTTCGACATTCTCTACCGATGTGTAGATAACTAGTCTTCGCAATAATTATGCCAAACTACTTTTTTCGAACGTTAGCAGCGGATAATGTATAAATAATTTTATCTACGACTCACATATAATAAGTTCATTGCATA